>JAQFVV010012426.1:4677788-5105288 GCA_028023455.1 Epiperipatus broadwayi | reverse complement strand
GCATAAGCATGCCTATTGAGAAATTATCACCCCTCTCCCTCCATCTGCCTATATATATATATATATATTTAAATCAAATATTTAAATTTTATTGTTATTCAAATTCTTTTCTGATGCAAATTTTTTTATTGTTATCAGTTATGAAAGAATGGTAATTTAAATACGGTTTAAATTAGAGATGAAAATTCGTTCATAAGTGAAAGTTGAATAGTGAAAAGAAAAAAACATTAAGAAACTACTGAAATCAAATGGCAGTTAAACAATCCTTAATTAAGGATTCTATTATTCTTTAAAAACAAGAGGGAAAAAATGTTAACAATAAACATATAAATAAAATTAAATAATTTGCAACTGTTATCAGAGATAAATTTCTGTACCTTTTAAGTCTAATTAATTTGTCATCCAATAAAAAAAAAATCTTTTAAAAAAAATTGCATAATGAGTTACAAAAAAAAAAAAAAACTACAACAACAATATAAAAACAATCAGTACGTAAATAGATAATGCAAAATTAAATGAATAAAGAGAAATTTATAAAACAAAACCACAGGAATCATGTCATTAATTAACTGATGTCAAGTTTTTAAAGCAATTCAATAAACAAACTAATTATTTTTTAATAAATGAATACCTCATTTAAATAATTTTTTTACAAATCGTAAAACACATAAAAGTATAATAATGCTAATTTCAAATATTAATAATTTCTTCGTTTTTTTTATAGATAATACCATTTTAAGTTTAATTAAATATTATGATTTCAGAATGCAATATCTATTTCTAATGGATAGTTTTTTGATTATATCATCACTGAAAATTATCTAAAAATAAATAAAAGTACTTTAGTATTAGACCTGCTGTGATGAAATTTGACCTCAACCCTAACCCTAACAGTAAACCTAATCCTACCCAAACTCAGTATGGCTGTAATATTTCACAACAGGTCTAATAAATAAATAATTAAAAAAAAATGCTAAAATTATTCATATTTAAACCTAAAAGTCTGTGGAAATCTTCTAATTATTAGCTAGAATTCTTTAAGAGTAGTATTATTTAAATGTGAAAATATTTAAGAAGTTGCTATATTTTCAGTTTTTTGTTTATAATGTAATACCAGTAATATTTATTTTGTACCTCTTCTATAACATTGGGTAATAAACAAAAAGGAGATTCAAGAGTCATTTTGTGTGTAAAATGGTTCAGGCAAATACTATTATTAGGTGTCACAATTTTAGCTTGCAGTTTCTTATGTCCAATTGGTACTTTGGTTACATCATAATTGGAATGTATTTAGCTGAAATATAAATCATTTATAAAATAATATACCTGGTCAATGGTGAAATTAATTAGTTAATACCCTAAGCAAAAATTGACTTTGACTCCATGGTAGAATATGGGTCTTGGTAAAATAGTAATCCATAAATCATTAGTGCTTTTAGATTTTTTCCTAAGTTTGTTAAATGGTAGCTATATAATTGTGTCTGTTTTTAAATATGATACAATTTAAAACTTGTGGAAAGGGCTTAAAGGGTTGTATTATTTTATCTTATGATCCCAGAGATTTAGGTTTGAGTTTATAAAAATAATTGATCTTAAATAAGATTAACAATTTTTCAGAGTGTTTATTCAAATAAGATCAGAATTTTTAATAAATAAATTAAAATGCTAAACAGTAATTATACCAATAAGATTTTAACATTAGTTGAAGTATGATTGTGATTAATATTTTTAAACAAAAGTTTCTTATTTCAATTTCTTTCTATAATTCAATTAATAACAAAACTAAAATAAAATTTTATTTCTTTTTTACTACAAATTAATGTTTAAATTATTATTATTATTATTATTATTATTATTATTATTATTATTATTATTATTATTATTATTATTATTATTATTATTATTATTATTATTATTATTATTATTATTATTATTATTATTATTATTATTATTATTATTATTATTATTATTATTATTATTATTATTATTATTATTATTATTATTATTATTATTAGTAGTAGTAGTAGTAGTAGTAGTAGTAGTAGTAGTAGTAGTAGTAGTAGTAGTAGTAGTAGTAGTAGTAGTAGTAGTAGTAGTGGTAGTGGTAGTGGTAGTAGTAGTAGTAGTAGTAGTAGTAGTCAAGATGGCCACCATGCCTCACAAGCATGTCGTTTTGGCTCCAAAATAATTATAAATTTTCATAGAAATTTTACTTTTTGAGTCTACTTGTTGTTGATACTTTTATCATTATAGATTATTACTCCGGAATAAATAATTAGGTAGGTAAAATCTATTTCCTTTTTTAAATTCTGACAGATTTTAGTTTATCTGTTGTATAACTATGGAGTCGAAAGACTCGTTGCTTCTAAGTCAAAAGTCAAACATAAGTGAGCCTACAAATAATTCTATTATGTCTAATAATAATTATATTTCTAATAATAATTCATCATTTCAAACTGGAGATGTTCAAATTACAATCAATAACCAAAATAAATCGAATAACACAATTCAAGCTAGCAATCAAGTGAAACCGCAAGCTAAGCTAATGAAACCTAAGACAACGTTCGGCTCTGTTAACGTTCAAATGAGCATGCAAGAGTCTATTGAAAACATGGATAGTTTCCCAGAATTATCGAAAACAACTAATAATATTAATGCTAATAACCTTATGCAAGAATCAGATAATAATCAACACTTTTTCAAACAAGATCTAAAGGAAAATCAAATAAAAGAAAATAATTTGTACGCTAGAGCAGTTAAATCTCATGCCGATAATATTACCAGTAACGTGCACAATTCAACTGAATACTTAACAGAAGTATTAGCCCTAGAAAATGATAGCGAAGACAAACAAAATAATGTAAATATAATTCCAGATGATACCCAATTAATTACTTCAGAATTATATGCTCAGTACACAAATAATTTTAACCAAACCATATCTCAAAGTCTCTTTAGATCGTTCCAAAAATTTCATAGCGAGAAAATGTTAATAATGGCAGTTACAAACACGGAATGCGATTTATTTAAATTTCCTATGGATGAATTTTATCAACTTTTGACTGAAAAAAAATTATGGACATTTATTTATAAAATATTATACCATCCTAATAATAGATATTTATGCATAGAATTCCATAATAAAACGCAAAGGAATATTTTCAAAAATAATATTAAATTTTTAAACTCAAGAATCCTTTGTTGCATCAATATGGAGTGTCCCCTATCTCTAAATGGAAGAATCAAAAACTGCCACGTTGATTTTACTAAAATTGACTTGCAATTAATTCTTTCAAAATATGGGAAAATAACAAACTTTAAATATCTGCTTGATAAAAATGCAGTTATCCCAGTATTTTTAAATATTGCGACGTTTAGCATAACATTAAACAAAAATGTTATACCTAGTGATATACCAACTGTACATGAAACAGACATCTCACCAGTAATTGTCACTTTCAGAGGATTACCACCCCAGTGCTTTCATTGCAAACAATGATCGCATTTAATACAAGAATGCTCCACCAAACTATGTCAAAAATGCGGATTAAAATGCTCGAAAACACATCGTTGCTGGAGTCAATTAAACGCAACAAAATATAACGAAAATATCAAAATAAAAATAACACCAACTTTAAGACATACAGGAGATCATGAAAATACCCAAATGGAGATACCACAAACCCGGGATTCATCAACCTTGATTATATCTGACAAACAATCAATACCAATACACCTGGATAAACCAATACAAAAATCATCCCCTATCATCCACAATACTCAACAGACCAATGATGGACCAATAACTAGTAACTCAGAACTTGATGATGAGAATATTAGCTCATCCTCATCAAGTGAACTTGAAGACATTTTTGCAGAAGATTCCATTCTGTTTCAATTAATAACAAAAAATAAAATAATTACAAAAAGAAAAAAGGGAATTGATGTAACTGAATCGACTCAAGATAATAATATTCAATCTACCACTATAAAATCTAAATCACCTGTGAGTCATGCTCCAACAAAGCAATCCACTCCGTTTAAAAAGAAAATAAAATCTAATAACTCTGACCTCCAAATAATGGGGACTCCAATGGACACACACTCGGATAGACAACTGCGTTCAGTTGCTTCCACTTCTACACCACAACAGCAGGTGTATTTAGCTGGTGTTGATATCCACAGAAGAACACATAAAAAAATAAAAGTTACTACTGAACACTCATCAGATAGTCCCAATGCAAATTATCCTGATCACATTAAACCAAACAAAACTTAGTGATATATCATGAATGAAGAACTATATCCAACTGTTTTTATTTTATTTTTATTTTGTCCAATTTGTGTTAAATACTCTGTTGTAATGATTTTTTTGTTAATTTCTATGATTGATAGGGGTTCATTGCTGATTACACTTACCCAGCTAAAAACATATATCACACTAAAAATGTTATGCACACACTACATGACAAACAACCACACATATTTATATTTTATAGCCATAAACAAAATAAACATAAACTCTATAATAAACAAACACATATATCTATAAATTATAAACTCATTAATACAATCTTCCTTTTATTATTAAACATGCTATATCTATTCTCATTATACACTATACAAAACTATTATCTTCCTTTAACATCATATCCCACTGTTATATTAGATAGACTGTTCCAGTCTTCATATTTCTACACTTACTACATAAAATCATACTTTCCACTACCAAGATCAATAATAATTACAAACATTATACATATACATCAAATTTACCATAATCATTATACGATCTAGAAATACATATACATCAAATTACCATAATCATTATACGATCTAGAAATACTCATGCTGGTATCAATTACTGAAGTTAATGTCAGAGGGATAAACTCACCCCATAGAATGTTTGCCATTACTAGCTGGATTCGGTAATTCACTCCACTTATTCTTTTTACAGAAACCAAGTGCTCAGTAAGTTCCCCTTTTAAACCTGAGCAGCATCTTGCCAAGTTTGGATATGCCAGATTTTCCACATCAAACTATTCAGCTGCAGGGATAGGACTACTCATCAATAGAAACTCTCCATTCCAATCTTTCAATATCTTATATATTGATCAACACATGATTATTATCACTCTCCATAATGCAGCATGCACAATAAATATTATATCATTATATTTATATAATCAACCAATACTCATTCACCAGCTGATTAATATAATTAATTTAACACTAGCAACAAATCCACATCCCGTAATTCTCTTGGGTGACTTTAATATGTCATACCAAGACTGTACAATGAAATATCTTCATAAAATTAACAAAAGGCTAATGAGCTCAAAAAGTTTTTTTCACCAAATGCAGTATCATTCTACACAAAAAATCATTCTTCATTAATAGATCTACTCTTTTACTTTCCTAAATTGCACTTTATAATTACGCCCTCCCTAAACCCAGTAGCTTTTTCTGACCATCATGCCCTTAATGTCATATTAAATTTAGATATGCATCTACACTCAACACATTTACTGAACAATACCACCCACTTACTATTAAAAACAAATGCTCCTGAAGCCATAATATCTAATGCATACATTTATTTTTAAAAAATTGACATACTCTCACTCCAACCAACAGAAGCTTGGTTTTCCTTCATTAATATTCTAGCTTCTAACATTAAACATTATACTGCAAGAAATCCTTCTCCTACTGCACTTTGCAAAAAATTAGATGTACTGCATATGAAGCTAAAAAGCACACCTACCAACTCAAATTCAGTTAATACTATAATGATACTAAAGCATGAGTTCAAACAGACACAACTCACACTAGCTAATTATCTTTCTATTAAAAAAACCAAAATCTTTTTAAAAAACACCCATGACTGGTCAAGGGCATATATTAAATGGGCATTAGGCTATAACTCTAAGATAATCACACCCTCATCCATATTAATAAATGATAAAATGGTTACCGGAATAAATATGCTTTCACCAATTAAACAATATTTTAAAACTAAATTTCAAAAACTACCTATGCCAATTCTCTCTCCACTTTATTTTGGTATATCACAAACTATCCTTAATATATATAAAGAAGACATTACAAATAAATTAAAAACAATTCCAAACAACTCACATCCAGGAACACATGCCATTCCAAAATTTTTGCTTGAACACCTTAGCCACTTTACTATTCCCATAATCTACAATATGCTACATTACTTGTCAAATCAAATTTATACTATAGAACTACTCTATCCTGTTTCACTAGTGCCCTTTCTTAAAAAAACCTTTACTACCCTCACCTCTCAATAATCTTAGACCTATATCTATGTCCCCACTCATCATTAAAATAATTAAATCTATTATTAAAGATAAAATCCAACCTCTTATATTACCTACTCTATCTAAATTCCAGTTTGCCAAAAAAGGCTCATCCAGCCCTGAGGCTCATGTCTTATTTAGGGCATTAACTGATGACATTCGCCACCATAGAAGAGCTGCACCTATTGCAGTATAATTAGATATTGAAGCTGCCTTTGATTCTGTGCCTATTGAAAAACTCTTAGAAGTGCTTGGTAGTCATGGAATCCCGACTCCAATTATGTATATTTTAGCTAACCTCTTTATAAATAGAAACATACACATCACCTTAAATGGAAAAATGTCATCAGAATTCGCTCCACATAATTCAATTCCTCAAGGTTCACCCCTTAGTGCCCTTCTTTTCATCACCTACATTAATCCCCTCTTACTTCAAATTGAAGCTGAACTACCGGGAATACACACAATTTTTTTAAACTGTACAATTTAACCATATTTCATTCATGGATGACATAATTGTTTTTCTGCCTTCACAAAAATTGTTGCCTAAACTACATAATATATTGGAAAAGTACACAAAATATTATACTCTAAAATTCAATCACGAAAAAATGGCCACATGGTCCATACTTACTGGCACTCCAATTAAAACAAAAGTTGAAACCCGACCTCATAACTTTCTGGGAATACCCTTCCATCAATCAGTAAATATAATGAGAATAAATATACAAAATCAATTAATCATTTCTATACAAAAAATTATTAATTCTCTAACTAAAGCTTATCTTTCAATACACAGCAAGATATCTCTAATTAATATGCTAATCTATCCAAAAATTAATTTCTATTCACCCACCATTAAATTCACAACCTCATTCATGAAGAAAATCAATTCTCTATGTACTAAGTTGATCTGGAACCAGAAGACAATTTCTATTAGCATTAATAAACTCCAAAAGCATTCAAAATTTAATGGCTTATCTTTGCATTCAATAAATACATTTTATTATCAAAAATCCTATAATACACTATTCAAAATCTGCACTAACTTTCAGAATTTTCAGGTTTTCATTCCAATATCTCCTACTGACACACCTCCGCCTATCAACAATAAGTTCATTAATAACCTAATTCAACACATATATCAATACAAATTACCAAATAATATGTTTACAACAAAGATAAAATACTGGGATGCATATCAAAATATGACTAACCAAGATCTACATCAAACACCAGATAGTATACTTAAACTAACAAACAAATCTCTAATACAAAAATTTAAATTTTGGTATTTAGAACCTAAATACTTAGACTTCCTCATCAAAATTAACTTGGATGCTTTACCAACAAGTGAATTTCTTTTCAAAAAGAGGAAATATACTAACATTCAACCTATCTGTCCCTTATGTGGTAGGGACGATGAAACAATCCAACATTTTTTATATCACTGCAATGCCTTACATATATATAGACAACTGATATCCACACTCATTTATAATTCTAAACCAATATGTGACATCTTAATAGAAAATATTCAAAAGGGAATTTTTCCCAATATAAGGCTTTCCATCTTTATCATTTTTACTCTCTGGTTCTTAAGGTGTCACTTTATCTTTAATCCAACATCACGAAAATTTAAATCTCTTTTTGAAAATAAAATTCTAAAAATTAAAATGAGAGATCATTCTTTGGCCCCGGTGGATATAGTCAATGCCACCTGGAGCCTCATAAAATTATCTCCACAATCATAACTCTTAAACAAAATCAGCAATGGACTTCAAAAACTATCACAACCATCAATGGATAGCTTACTCATTAATTTTCATGCCCCAATTTTTTTTCTTCTTTTTATGTTTCATGTAAAATTTGTTTACCAAAATTATGGAAAAAAAATTTTTTTTTAAAACATGTAATCAGAATATAGAAATTATGTAACAATTTTTAACTTGTAATCACAATATAGACATAATAATAAAAAAACTTTTAAAACTACTACTACTACTACTAGTAGTAGTAGTAGTAGTAGTAGTAGTAGTAGTAGTAGTAGTAGTAGTAGTAGTAGTAGTAGTAGTAGTAGTAGTAGTAGTAGTAGTAGTAGTAGTAGTAGTAATGGTGGTAGTGGTGGTAGTGGTGGTAGTAGTGGTAGTGGTAGTGGTGGTGGTAATGATAGTAGTAGCAGTAGTAACAGTAGCAGCAGTAGCAGTAGATAGATAGATAGATAGATAGATAGATAGATAGATAGATAGATAGATAGATAGATAGATAGATAGATAGATAGATAGATAGATAGATAGATAGATAGATAGATAGATAGATAGATAGATCTGTTGTGAAGAAAGTAATGTGATTCAATTTTTTTTTTTGTTCTTAAGAAGATTGATAGGCAATCAAAAATGTAGGGAATTGAATAAACTGTTATAAAAAGTGCACAGCATGAGTATAAATTTTAATAATTTAGAGTTCAAAATAAAACAAATTTATATTTAAAAAAACTATAAACTCTTTCATGGATATTTATTTATTGTCTACTATAAATTATCTTTAGTATATAATAAGAGCAATTCACATTTGAAGTTTTGGTTATGATCCTTATGTATTCATTGGATTTCAATCTTTTGGCTAAGGTCAAGCTGTATTCTGTTTCGCAACTGTTTTATTTAGATTGTGATGTGCTATAATTTTATGATGAGCAGAGAAATATTTTTTTCACTTTTTTCACTCAAAAAATGATCCAGATATTTAACTCTCAAAACAAACCCCCAGCTGGATCAAATGTTTGTAGCTTTAAATAAAGCCCTATTTTTAGGAATGTATATGTTATATCTGCTATAATTGTATTTGCAATAGAGTAACAGAATGTGTACATGTTGCCTGTGCATGGTTTATGGCAGTGGCAGAGTGATTGGTTCAAGAACTAAAGTTCCTAAATTGTAACTCAACACAGTCATTTCCGTGTTTGAATATCACATAGCTTTTTGAATGATGAATTATTTGAATTATATTTTTATAACAGAATATTTATATACACTAGTAAATTGTTGTAAGTCATGTGACATTCAAGTAATGAAGTGCAAATTGAGTAAAACAGTTCCATTTAATTAATTAAATAGATTTTTATTGCTTTACTCTGCTCACAACTGATCCGATAATCCTTAATTCTGACTCAGCCACTCAATCTCTGCCTAAACTGAGAGATCACTTAATATGGTAATATCTTTTAATTAATCAGCAGCAGAAATGATGATGATTAAAAGTAAATATTTCTCATTACTGAGAACTATTGATTTTATGTTGAAATGTCTTTTTTTAACATGTTTATTTTCAAATAAGAATTTCTTTATCTTGTCATGTTTATCATAGAAAAACAAATGATGAGGAAATAAAGTGAAGTAACCGTAAAACAGTATTTAAAAAACATGTTTTAAAAAAAGGTTTCTTTTTATTAGCATCTTATAGGGAAATAATAAAGAAGATGAAGGTATTCATTACAATTCTTGCCAAATATCAAATGAAAGGTTTTGAGATAGTTTCCATTTTTCCTTTTCTCTCCAGTTAAAAATAGTTAAATATCCATTTGTTAATCATTTTGCAGGAAGATTATAATCTATGAATTGAGTTTTTGCAAGAAGATTGCAACTTGTAATTTGAGTTATCATAAATTATTATTGATAAATATAGAATGAAAATTATACATTAACAAATTAAATAGTTTATTACTTGAATATTTGTAAGAAGTTGGAGTATTGGAAGTGACGGAACTGAAAATACAATCCAATGGACTTTGAACTTCGTATCTATTACTTTCCACAGCACAAATTCATTTAGGACAACAAAGAAAATGGGGTGATTTGAGAAATTAGACGCGTTGGTAATTGGCTAAATCGCGGAAAGTCTGATTACAAAACCTTAAATATTTTTGCAAGTTTTTCTAACTCGTGACACATTGCAAGGCAGGCATTGCCAATTTCACTTAGTTCTGTTTGGCACCTGAGAATTTATTTCAAATTCTCCTGGGGGTGAATGTGTTAAAAGAAATAATTTATTTTTAAGCATTATAATAAATTAATATCGTGCTTTTTAATTTAAGAAATGGCAGGAATTTGATCTAGAAAAATATGTTGCGTTGCTATTCGCGAGTTAAATGTTTAGCAAAATAACACAATAAAAGATGGTATTTTGAAAAAAATAAAGAGAAAGACTTTGCATACTTCTTTCAACAGAAATGTAATGCGTGGAAAAATTATGCTTATAAAATCATTTGATTAAATCATTTAAAAATTGACAAGCTTGGCTTTATTTTGAAACTTTTTGTTCAGCGTTTATAGATGAAAATTAAAACTTCTAGTACTGCCATATTACTTTATTTAAAAAAAAGAGAGAGATCATATTTCCATTATTTCTATTTAATAATAGAAATATGATCTTTTTAAAAGTAATTTTCAAGAACCTTGAAACGACTGAAAATAGGTGAAAGATTATTTTTCAGTTTTACTTTACAACACTTTTTTTAAAAGAATTCTTTATTGTTTTATATACAGAATAAAGTATATAAGAGTAAAAAGAAAGTGATAAATAACAAGTAAAAAATAAGAATTTATTTTATAAATTAAACATATATTGTGCCAATTATTAATGTGCTGAAAAAAAGACGAATGGATTAATTCCCAGTAGTTCATAAACAGTTTGCATACAGGAAGTGATAGAACCAGGCACTGATCCACTGACATTGGGGACCAGAGTCTTCCATCCTATAAATACATCAAACTACGTAGAGCATTAATTTCTTTATTTATCTACAGACATTGCTATAAAATAACAGGTGCATAAATAAACCATTAAGCATCACATGATCACACTGACGAAGGCCACAAACCAGAAACTAGTCTGGGGATATTGGATGAGTAGGCATTAGATAGGGATTTTATGCACAAGCCTTCTGTCATTCATTGATTACTCTGTTTAGAACAGGTGGCACTACTGTATGGAGAGTTTTGCTCTGTTTAGGTGCATAAATACTTACGAAATGAATTGTGGTAAGTGCTCCTCAAAGCTAATGAAGACAGGTGAGGTGTCACTTGACTCAGCAGAAGAATTTTGGTTCAGTCAATCATATCTTGAAATCATTTGGACTTTTTTCAGTTTTTTGTTTGAAGAATTTTTAGAAAGAATGGGATTTTAAAGTATATGTATTGAAACTGTATGTCTATGTTTAATAAAAAATTGAATATATTTTTTATACTGGGAATTTTTCCACTAGCAGATTCCTTCAGCAAGTAATAAATTTTATATCTACATATTTATTCTAAACAATGAATATAATTTTATATTTATATTACATTAAAAGGAATAGAAATAAATGGATTAAACTATCTAAAATAATCTAAATATTTAGTTAATTAAAAATAGTTTTTTATATTTAGTTGATAAAGTTTTATTGCTCTCACATATATAAACTACTTGATGGAATTATATTAATAATTTTTATTAGTCATTCATTAACTCTGCTAATGAGTTTTATTATGTTTTTAGTGATATTAAGCATCTTCATATAGTAGTGCCACCTTGTGCTAACCAGAGTAATCAATGGATGCTAGAAGGCTTGTGCAAAAAATCCCTATCTAGTGCCTACTCATACAATATTCCCAGACTAGTTTCTGGCTTGTGGCCTTCATCAGTGAGGAGCCTTGGATCTGAGAGCACTGCACCTAGATCTTAGGATCTAATGCAACCCTCCAACAGCCACCTTTTATCTCTACTTCACTACAAAACTATGAGAATGAAATTGAAAACAATAATATTTTCAATCTAAGCTCAATAGCTTATATATTCATATGGGTCTGAACTCAATTCAGCACCCATGCATTTTGGTGAAACTAGTCTGGGGATATTGGATGAGTAGGCACTAGATAGGGATTTTATGCACAAGCCTTCTGGCATCCATTGATTACTCTGGTTATCATAAGGTGGCACTACTATATGAAGAGATTTTGCCTGTTTACTAACAGTTATGTGTTAGCATGAGATAGTGATCATGTGATGTTTAGTGATATTAAGCATGTAATGCTATATTTAGGCAATCTCCTTTTTTTTTTGATGGTTTACTCTCATATTTTAAGACTAAAGATAAAGACTTAGTTCTTTATTGCTCTTTTATGTAGGTGTTATCTAAGTTTATGCCATCATCATATTTTTGCTTTATTTTTCAATTTCTTGATGTGTATCTAGGTAATGTATTCATTTAAAGTCATGTGTGGTGACCAGCAATGTTTTTATCCTGGCTTTTGATATGTCTGAAGGTGATGTATAATGCCAACCATGCCTTCATTCTGCTCTTGACAACTCAGAGTGGGTTTGATGTGTAGATATTGTTGATATGCCCAGCTTGCATATCCAGATGTTTTTAAAACCTGAGAAAATATTTTCTTATTAAATTTATAATTGTTTATGAAATTAAACAGAGAGACTGCAAACTTCTCAGCCCACTTATTAGCCAATTAGGTGTTATTAATAGTGATCAAATCATAAATACAAGACAGAGAATTTAATAAAAAGAGGATGTCCACCTTCCTCTTTCTATATATCCAAGCCAGTCTGAAGTACTTAGATTTGAAAGCATAAATTTTCAAACATATTCACATTTAATTTACTGAGTTTAAATTACAAACATACAGTATGAAATCGTATGATTTACTATGCAGTAGTTTTTAGATGTTATTAATAACACCTGATTGGCTAATAAGTGGGCCGAGAGGTTTGCAGTCTCTCTGTTTAATTTCAAATACTGTTTGTGCTTTATAAATTAAATATTTATATAATTGTTTATGCGACTGTAAAAATTTATACACCTTCAACAATCATTATTATCAAAGATAGTAATATTTATTTTATTTAGAGTTATTAAATATTTCTTATAGGAACTTATATAACAGAATGGGGGTTTACTAAGTGTGAAAACTTTGGTGAGTCTGTAAGAAACCATATTAAGATTTTTAATTTACTTACTATTTTTATTATTTCAACTGTAATTTTCAATTTTAATTTTTTTTTTTGGGGGGGGGGATTTGCAATTTATAACTTTTATTAAAATAATTTAATGTTTATTTTTCCATGAACATTATTATCAATAAATATTATTTTCATTATTAATTTTTGCTTTCATGTTCCTCCATCAACATCTGCATTTTCCAGAAATCTAACAAAACTACACATATTATTTGTTGTATGCATTGAGAGTACGAGAGTTTAAGAAAATATGATACAAAAATCACTTTATAAATTATATTGTTGATATTCAAATAACATCCATAAATAAGATTATTTTATTTTATCTTAAATTAAAATAAGATAATTTTATTTATCTGCTATAAGATGATTTTATCCATCAGCCCCATATAGCTATTTGAGTTGGATAGCTGGGTTTGAAGACATGTAGGTGTCTGAAAATTTCAGATTTTCCTCTCAATAGATAACTTCTAAATAAAATTCAGATTTTCCTTTCAATAGATAACTTCTAGATAAATGCTGGCTTTGGGTTGGAATTTTTAGATCTAGTGTCTGAACCTACCCTAGCACCTCTCTGAGGAGTGCCAAAGCATGAAACCATGGTCAGAGATTTGGGGAGAGGGGGTCCTAACAGAGATATTTTAAATGCTGGCTCTAGCTAAGCATTTATCACAAAGCTTGTTGGGGAATTGACAATCCTCATTGATTATATCTTACAAGCTTAAGAAAATTGGATCATGTGATCTATGACTCTTATTTTGACTACTTTATTCTATTTATTTTAAATAAAATTACAAGATCACTTTATTCAGCTTGAATTAAAATTACAAGATTACTTTATTTTTATTTTGGGATAAGATTAATAACCTTTTGGTGTGATATTTGGGTAGTCACAAAATCCTTTTTCTATTCACAATATCACAAATGTAATCCTAGTATGGTATAATTAGTTTTAATATAAGAGTTTTCAGACTCTTAATACTGAATAATTATTTGGATTACCATATCTTATGGTTATTATTGATCACCAAGAACACATTCTTGGTTGGTGATTACTGAAGAATTCATTATTGAAAAAATCCCGAGATTTGATTTTCAAAATAATATTTAAAAAGAACTATGTTACATACAAGATCTGAATTATTTTAGGGAAGAATTAATAGATCTGACATCTGACAATTTAGAAAAATATCATTGAGAATATAATATGTAATTTTATGTTAGAAGAATAGTTAGATAAAGAGTATTGGAAAGTAACCTAACCTTTTGTCTAATGTACTCCATAAGATTTTAAGTGTTATTTTAAAGAGAGAGTATTGGAACACTTTCTCTGATTTTTTTCTTTAAAACAGCATAAGAGTTAGCCTATTCCTGAACATATTATTGATGGAATTGGCTAAAAACTTTTTACTTAAGCTGATCATTGGACTAATTTAAACATTATGAGCTTATGTCATAATTGCTTATTATTTATCATTAGCCTAATCTTGGTTATTATTATCTCCATTTATCCATCTCCACAGGTTACAATATATATTTATATATGTGTGTGTGTTATGTATATAATCTCTTTATTTCTGTTTTTTATCAAATTAAACCCCCATTAAAATATTTAATTCCACATAAAGAAATCTCTGGAAAAGATTATTTTCAGGATATTAAGGAAGATGTCAGTTTTCTGAAGTCTCAAACCTATATAATTATAGCATTTGGGGATTAAATCCTTATGACAACTTAGGTTTGAAGTAAAAAGGACTCTTTTACTTCAATAAAACCCCAAATGAAATGGCTTTTATATAAGTAGTTTAATTTAATAATTGATGTTTTTCTGACATCAAATAGCAAAGTTATTTGTGTCTACATAGATATAAACCTTTAATTTCTATGATTTACCAGATTTAAAAATTCATGAAAAATATTTAATTCTACATATACAACTTTCTGAAAAAGATTAATTATTATCTGTAGAATGTCAATGAAGATATTAGTCTTCTGCCATCTCACAATAATAAAAATAGTTTCAGTTTTAAATCCTTATAACAACTTGGGTTTAAAAAAATATTACCTCTTTTAATCCAATAAAACCCACAAGAAAAGAGTAATTGCATAGGTAGCTTATGATTGCCAATTAGTAGTTGTTAGTTTTCTGGCAATATCAAAATGTAAAGTTATCTTTGTTTATATAGATACAATGTCTTTATATCTATTCCTTAACAAATTAAAAATTCTTGATAATATTTGATTCAACATACATGACATTCTGGAAAAAAATAATTATTATTTGCAAAATATCAAGGAAGATGTTTATCTTTTGTATTCTCATATTTATAAAAAAAAAATAGTTCTCTGATTTTAAATTTTTATAACAACTTGGGTTTAAAGCAAAAGAGAATAACTTTTACTTTACTAAAACCCAAAAAAAAAAACCAATACATAGGTTAGTAGAGAACACTTGTTTAGCTTCAGGATAGTCAATTAGTTATTGGTGAAATTGTGGCTATATCAAAAGGTATATTTATCTCTGTTTATATGGAAATTATTTTTTTACTTCTTTATCAAATTAAAAATCCATGAAAATAGTTAATTCACCATATACAACTCTCTAGGAAAGATTAATTATTATTTTCAGAATGTCAAAAAAGATGTTAGTCTTCTGCATTTTCATACTTACAAAAATTGCTTCCTGGCTTTAAATTTTTATAACAACTTGGATGGATTTGAAGCAAAAGAAAACCTGTTTTAGTTCACTTAAATCTAAAACAAATGAGCTATTATAGAGATAAGTAGAGAAAAACTTGTTTATTCTCAGGATTGTCAATTAATAATTGACAGTTTCCTGCCAACATCAAAAAGTAACATTATTTTTATTCACATGTATATAATCTCATTATATCTATTCTTTATCAAGTTAACTTGATAACTCATATTCATTGAAAAAAAATTATTTCTCTTAGAAAAAGCATGGTTGTTCTGCTAGTTAGATTGCTATTTTAACATTATCATAAGTTATATTCATGTATGATCTTTTTTTAAAATGTAGATTTGCCCTACTGTTTTTTTTAGTTTTTTTAATTGAAAAAAAAATCTGAATTGGTCAGTATGTCATGAAAAATGGCTAATATCTAAAGCTTTACTCATGGAACAAAGTTAAACCCACACTTATAAGTTATCATTATCATTTTCAATTGGCATTATATATATATATATATATATATATATATATATATATATATATATATATATATATATATATATATATATATATATATATATATATATATATATGCCAAATACAAAGCTTATTTGACTTAATGACCACTGATCTAAAAAGCAAATGTTGCTAGAATGTTGGATATAGAATCTTGTGATATTACAAAGTATTCATACCATCTGTCCTATATAATGATATGTAGTCCTGAGTTAATAGTTATTATGCCAATGAAAGATCAGTGGATAAACTGAAATTCAATAAAATTATTGATGTAGAATTAATGTCATATAGGAAATTAAAATTTTAAAAAATAAAAATTCAAGAAATAGGAATATTGATGTGAGAAATGTGTACCTCTGTATTATGCTCAGAGAAAAAAATGTTGAAAAGTAAGAATAAGTGATGATATTAAAGATAATATAAAATTATGATATTAAAAAGTAAAAAAAATAGTAAGAGTTTGATTTAAAAGAGTAGTTATAAGATCTTTGATAATTATAATTGATTAAAATATTTTCAATATTCTTGCATTAATTAATTTGATAATAAAAGAGATAATTTTGAAAATCATTTATTTATTTTTTTCCTATAATCTTAAAATTCATTTATTTTTTCTATTGATTTTTAAGATTGTATAATACTTTCTTTAGTTTCTTTTTTAATATGATATATTAAATGGTGTACACTTTTACACCAAAAATATTTTTCTTTCACCTATTGTACAAAATTAATAAAAGATTTACAAGAGTTTAGTGCAGGGATGAGCAAATAGCAGCCCGAGGGCCACATGCATCCCTCAAAGAGTTTTTATGCAGCCTGCCAAGACAAATCAGAAAAATCCAAATTGAACTGAGATTTCCTTTTCGTGCGTGACTGAAGATTCATCTCTTATTTTACACTAGGATGGCCACGTCAATACACATCACAGTGTAGATATGATGTGCAGTGTTTTTCTAATTGATCTGGTTAATTTCAATTTTGTCTATGCATTAGCAAATATATACATTTCCAACTTTAATGAAACCATGAATCCCCCCAAAAAATGTAAAATCGGTGATAAATGTCAATTGTTTAATGAAGAATGGACAAATAAATATTTCTTTAGTAATACAGGGAATAAAGCAGTGTGTTTATTGTGTCATGAAAAAAAGGTGCAGCCTTCCACTAACCTTTGCTTCCACAAAGTGGTCCCCTACGCGACCTCAAAGCCAAAACAATTGCCCACCTTTGGTTTAGTGCAATATGTGTATATATTTTTTGAAAAAATCAACAATAATTAAGTAAGGAAGAAAACCCAGCCAGATATATATACAGATCTGCATGTTTTATAAAAGTGATTTATATGTTTGAATATGTAAGCGACTTACACTTTGTACTTTAAATCTTTTTGCCATTTTTTAAATTTAATTATTTTTCTTAAAAATGTTAGTAATTATACCCATTTTTATTCCACTTTTAATTCAGCTATATAACACGGATTATATGTATACGTGTAATTATGGGTATCTGACCCAAAAAAGAGAGTTGCAAAGTTCTTTAAATAATGCTATATTGTACCTAATTTAGTAGAAGAATTACAAAATCAATACTTAAACTAAAGGTGGTGATAGAGTTAAAAAAAACATTTTTATATCCAATCAATAAAACTTATTTGCACTAGTCAATATTTTTTATGGTCAGTCAAGAAAAACAAATAAGAGATTTATTGCCAGGGAAATATAGCTATTTCATTAATATTATTGCATTGAAATTATATTTTGAGTAAAAATTATATAAATCAATAATACTAATGGGTGGTTCTAGCAATGATCTAGTTACTGCCCCATAGTGTATTAGATAAAATATGTTTTATGATACTTTAGCAGAAGGATATAACATCAATAATAATAATAATAATAATAATAATAATAATAATAATAATAATAATAATAATAATAATAATAATAATAATAATAATAATAATAATAATAATAATAATAATAATAATAATAATAATAATAATAATAATAATAATAATGATGATGTACCAATATTTGACATCGTTTTCTGAGTGAGTTCAAAAAGTCTTTTAATTTATAAATTTCATTTCATAGAATGGGGGATGAGCACTAAAATTTACCTAGCACAAAGATACTTCTTTGTAACATGGGGGGCCTGATAGTAAGTATATATGTACAAATTGGCATAAAAAGGAAGAGATATAAATTTATTTTCATTTTTAAAGCGTAAGATATTAAGAAAACTGGCTTATTTAAAAAAAAAGAAGAAAAGTCTTGTTAAAAAAATACTTATCAAAACAAACAGAATAATGCTTAGCAAAATGAATCTTAAAAGGAAAGGAAAATCTTGAAAAAAAAAGAAAAAAAAACACATAGTATTTATAAAATTTAAATAAAAAATCATGATAAAAATAATTGTGAGTACAGTAGAAATATATATATATAGGGAAAGTATATAGTAGAAGTACACTTCATATATATCTAAATAACTTATTTACTTATGCAGCTGTTTTAAAACAGCTTTTAAACGTAAACATTCTTCAAAGAAAATTGAATTCTTCAATCAAGAACTTTAAATGTTCAATTAAAAAGCAGAATAATTGCAAACACAACCAATGCATTTATTCCCAAATTAGGTAAGTAACTCACTCAACTCCAATTAATGCGAAATGACACTTTTATTTAGGAAAACAATTTTAGTTGTGCCAAAATAAAGCCTTAAACAATTATAGTAAAAGCAAAGTAATTAGGCTAAAGATAAAAGAAAAACTAATTATGCCATAAAATTTGAAAATACATCTTAAATTTATAAGTATATATAACAAAATGATAGAAGAGGGTGAACAGCAATAGAAAACTTCTACCAATAACAATCAAGATTAATACCTGGTCATCGTGTCTTACTGTTATAATTTTAAATCTACCTCTAAACAAATATATGCATACACATTAAATTTTGTAATTTAATTATAATAATGCATGCATAGGAAAGCAAGTGTGATGTGATATAAAGTGGCTTTTTTTAATAAAAATTAGCAGTTATAAATCTAAAAACTGTTAACCAATTTAAACATTCTTTCCTATTAAAATCATTACATATTTTAATTTCTCTATTTTTGACTTCTTATTGCCAAATCATTTATATAATGATATTAAATAATACACCATCTATCATGTGATTCACAGTTTTGCAATTAATTTAATTATGTAGCTCTTGGATTGTAATTCCAATGTTAGATGGTATATTATTCTAACATTATATTATATAAAATTTAAAAATAAGTAAAAGTAAATCACTGAACATTATGATAAAAAATACTTCTGAAGTGTAAAAAAAATAAAAGTTCATTAACTGAACTGTCATTATGGTGTTAGATTTTAGGTATTTCAATAAACAAAAAAGAAAAAATAAGACACGTCTCATATCAACAGTATTTGAATTGTGCTTGACAACAATATGCAAGCAATAAAGTTTAAAGTTAATGTTGAACATTTTGGCTTGCAATGTCTTGAGAAAATATAATATGAAAAATGACTATACACAAAAACCTATACAAGATATGCTTAAATCTGAATAGAGTTTGCAATTTTTGCCTAATGCACTTTTGACTAAATTATATTAGCCATGGTTATAGCATCTGATGGGGGGATGGCAGTTGCTGTGTTTATTAGAGGAATATGAATGGGTGATTAATTATTTGCTTAAGTAGGCCATTTTGTAGAGATGGGGATGCAGGAGTCTTTTTTGTTAAAAGCATTTTTATCTCTAGCGATGTGCCAGGCTGAATAGTTTATTAATCAAATATAACAAATAAAAGTCCATATTTACTAATGTTGAACTGGAAATATTAATATAAGTAGAATTTAGTGTCACTCGCAAAATGATGTTCGATTTCCAAAATGGCCTTAATCTATCTGAGATGCACTATTGATTGATTATCATAATGACATTTATTTACTACATTTATTATAATGATATTATGATGTAACCATAACAGCAATGTTCATTATTGTTATGTGACAAGATTATAATAACTTTGATTGACATGATGTAAACAAATTATGATATTATTATCTTTGTTAATAATAATGATTCTGATCTTGTGCCAGTACATAATAAAGCAAATGTGTAAATCATATAAAAAAATTCTTATTAACAATGATTATCATTCATTTGGAGAAGGTGATTTATTTAAAAAAAGATTGGTGAGGCTGATTTCAATATTTTATTTTAAATTTTATAATTAATCAGTGATAATATTTTTACTTAGCTAAGTTACAACATTTCTTATTCCTCACTCAAACTGTAGTATAGTTTTCAAAATATCATGATTAGTCTTTACTAATAAAATCTTGACTAATTACTTCTAGATTATTGTCTTTTGTATCATTGTATTTGCATGATAACTGGATTGAGTTGCTCGTTTCTATAATTAGATATTTTTTATTGGAGTGAAAAACTTTCATAGATTTTTAACTTAATCTCTAGCCTTGTTAATTCTCATGACAGCAGAAAGTAATTTTATCGTACTATTACGCATGTAGAATAAAACATCGTTGCCAGTTTGAAATTTGTCAAATGCTTGATCTGAAGTGTACATTTTCCACCTTGATTTTATTTGAGAACAGAGATAGTATATTGAGTGTTACTAGAAAGTATAAATATACATCAGATGGATATATAAACATATCAATAACTTTAAAAAAATGAAATGAAATCCACATATTTATGATTGAATTTGTAATAATTTAACAATAAAAATAATTCATTTAGTAATTAAATAATTAGTTAGCAACCAACACAATTCAAAATTAATGTCTTCTGCATTTTGTGTTGACAGTTAATTTGCTACATGATATAAAATGATGAACGTAAATAACTTTTTGTGGGGCATCATTCTTTGAAGAATAACGGCTCCATGGATGGGTTTTTTAAATTTGAATTAACATTTTTATTTTATTAAATAATAATAACAATCACGTCTTTTTCCATATGTCATAGCATCGGCCGGGACGCGAATCCACAACCGTCTGCAACCAACTACTTGCTTGCAATGCAGCTGCAATGACCTCACGGTTAACGACGCTTGATTAACAATCACGTCTTCTTTCCCTTTTCATTCTTATAGTTCAGAATAGAGTAACTGTTTGTTTTTTGCTTTAGAAAATCTAGCTTTGATCCTCAGCCTTTTAACATTTTACTATAAGTTTAAAAAGTTTTTATTTTGTATATAACCTTTTATTAAAGGGCTTATTAACAGTTTTTTTTTTTTTTTAAAGTTTTTTGTTTTCTTTGCAAATTTCTATTAAAAGTTAAGAGATCAAATTTATCATGAACAAATAAATATAAATTTATTTTTTCTTTACTTTTTAAATAAATTAACGGTTAAATGAGACTATTTTTTAAAGTAAAACCTAAGGATTACACATAATTAATAATAATTGAGTTTTTCATACTGCCATAAATTAGATTATAATTATTTATATTTTATTTCTCATCAATTACTGTATTTACCTGTACATAGGTTGCAGGTGTATAAGACCCACCATTTTTATACATATTTTTAAAAAAAAAATAATAATTTTCTACAATTTTCCATGAATTTCCATAATGATTTACTGTACTAATTTTATAGTTATTTATGACTATAAAGAATGTTACTAGGGGATACTGTAGTTAGGTACATTTTAATCTTCATCCTTAAAACATAGAAATTCAACTCCAGAACTAAATAAAAAATTAAATTAAGCCTCTGTTTCAGAAACTGAGTCTTCATACAACAAATCATCCTTTGTGCCATAAAGTGAATTACTAATTCCATATTTCTTAAATGACAATTGTCTGATGTTTTACAGCATTCCATGAAATTTTGACCCATTTACAAATCTGCAAAATGCTAGGCATCTTCTTTCTTCCTGATGGTGTCACTTCAAAATTAACAGACTGCATCCAACCATTCCATTTTTTATTCATGAATCCATTAAATGGTTTATTAATGCATCCATCTAAAGATTGAAGCTGACTCATTAGGCCACCTAATTGAGTTTTCAATTGCTTGATTTTATTTTTCATGGCTGCTGTTTTGTGATTCCAAAATTGATTTCATAATAGAAAGACAGGTTTCTCTAAAGTTCACTAGAATTCCTAGACCATACAATGTCTAACCACAACTTTATCTCCCCTGCTTCCATCCAGCTATTAGGATGAACATGCATGAACAGACCTTTAGGCAGGTCTTTCTTGGGCATTTTTTCGTTGGGAAACTTAATATCTTTACAAAACAGAAAAAATTATGAAAATGATTTATAGTTTTAACAAGGCTGTAAACCTTAGCAATGAGCGTCTGAAAAAATCGTCACTAGGGACCTCTGTAGGTCTTTAAAACACATGCTTACGCTATGAAGAAAAGAGAGAATCCCTGAGAGAATCCCTTCTTTACTTCGACCTACTTTTATATATAAATAGGTGAAGCAGAAGTGTTTTGATCTAAGAGTGTGAAGCTATTAAATACTTCACTAATTAAGTCCACAATTCTTATAATACATTAATACTCGCGTAATCTTACGATTTACTACGAGTTAATGAAAAGATCTTATAGTAAGAAATATATTACGATAATTTAAAGTTGTAATTATAAATTTTATTAAACGCTCACTATTATTTCAGTAATAGTTTTAACAAGGCTGTAAACCTTAGCAATTTAAAGACCTACAGAGGTCCCTAGTGACGATTTTTTCAGACGCTCATTGCTAAGGTTTACAGCCTTGTTAAAACTATTACTGAAATAATAGTGAGCGTTTAATAAAATTTATAATTACAACTTGAAAATGATTTATTTGAAACCACTATTTTGCATAAAGACAAAATGCAATAGAATACATATCTATGTATATTAATATAAATTAAAAGTTTTAGACTGACTGAAAATTCAATTCATAATTTTGATTAGCAGAGCATAAGATGCACCCTATATTTTAGGTATATATATCAGCATATATGATAATTTTTTCCTTTATTTATGTGTATAAAATATTGCTTCATTTGATGGATAGGTAACTACTTTGTTAGCAACCAGATTTAATAAAAGCCATCTACTGGGATAATAGCATTCTACCTTTTCAAAGTATTTATTTTTTATACTATCATTTCAAACTTCCCAATATTTTTTTTTAAAAAATGTTATAAAAGTCTGCTTAGCATTGGTAATCATGGTGACAATCTCAAGAATAGCAACAGTTTTTTTAAGGCTTTAAAAAATTGTATGGCATGGATTATTTAAGAAAAGAATCAGTAATCATTAGAAAATGTTTGCCACGACAAAGACCAACATGGACAATATAAAGTGCAGATCCACATTGTTGAGTTCAGTTTAGTGGCTGATATGTCTATGATTATTTGCCATATACATGAGCAAGCCAACATTTTTTAAGTTAATTGTTTTTGATTATCATTGTGCAAAAGGTTTGGAACTCTTTTACAGATTCTACTAGAGACAACAATTATAACACTTCAATTATTATACATATATCTTTTGTCAATTAGTTGCTTCTGCATATCTGGTAAGACTGATGGAATTCATTAAAACACTTATGTAAATAATATGTAAAATTCTCTGTCTTGGGTGTACGGTTTGATCATTATTCAGACCACCATCATAACATCTGATTGGCTGTCAGATAAGCATTATAATAAGTGTGAAAGGTTTGCAGCCTTTCAATGTAATTAAAACACTTATAAATAATCAATTATGCAAAGCCACTTTAAGAATTCTTGGAATTGTGAGATGATACTTGTCTAATGAGCAACATATTTTTTTGATGTGCAGGTTATTTTCCAAGTATAGCTAGTTGCTAAATTTATACGTCTTAGATTTTGACTTGTAAAAGTCACAGAAATTATTTATACACAGCATTGCATATTCTAAATATTTGAAACAGTATTGTGTGTTAAATTGCCATACTTATTGGTTAAAATGATAAAATCAAGGTTACAATTCATGATTTCATCAGAAAAATAGAATTACTTATTCAGATAATTTTTAATTAACTTACTACATTGCTTCAATTTTTAAGTTTTATGTTGATTTGTTTATATCAACTTATATATTTTAAAATAATAAAAAATACTTAGGCAAGATCAATCTTGATTATTTCTAGTATATTGCTTACTTTAATTTGAATGTTAAGTAATGAATACATGTTCTTCAAAACTCAGTATAGTTTATTGCAAACTTTCTTCAAATGTTCTTAGGATTTGATCAATGCTTTCTAAGTTAATAAACTTGATATCTATTTTTTGTGATCAGTCTGTTTTAAGGCATTCAACATTATCACAATATTAGCAATCTTATTGTGTATAAAAGCTTAGTCTCTGTTGATAGTTTGTTGCACATCTATATCATTTTGTCAAAGCCCAAAAATATAAATATTTGATTGCCCTACAGTGAATATTTGATTTGTGAGGTAGATTCTTACTTTAGACAAAAGAAATTTAATGATAAGTCTCAATTATAAAGTTGATATAGCCAAAATGTTTGAGCAACTGCTAAGTCAATCATAGTATAAGAATTCATTAAAAGTATTCCTCATAAAGTCTGATTATTCAAGTAATCAAATAATATTTCATAGGTCAACCTTGAATTTTTTAATTAATAAGCAATTTTCTATGAAATAATATACTACATTCTTATTATTTTTTGACTACACATACTGAAATGGTATTTTTTCATAATTTTTAGAAATCTGGGGGAAAATCTACATTGGAGAATGCAGAGAAGTTTATTATAAAGCTATAAAATTTTGTAAGTAGCTCATCCACATATATAATGAATATCATAAACTTTAAAAAAATTATTTTCTTGTACCAATATATAACAACAAAAAAAATAGAAGCTGAATTGCTAAATGGATGTAAATTATAATTATTTTTTACTTATCCCTTCACCAGGATGTCATTTTCATTTTTCTCCCTGGTGACAATTTTTGGCAATGCCCAACATTTGATTTTAATATTGAAATCTTTATTTTATATTATAATTCAATAAAATTATCTTGTCTTATTACAAATACAAGTTTACAAACAGAATACATCCTAAAAAATTATATTTGAACTTTTCAAATGTCGAAAAAATATTATAAAGTGGTATAAAGTGAAATAAATAATACTATCAATTATTTTTCTTTTTTTTGATTAGTTGTTTAATGATATTGTAAAAAGTAAATTAATAAAATTATTATTATTTGAATTTGAATTGCAAAACCAGAACAAAATTTGGTTAAGTCATCATAATGGTATGATATTCTGATTTAAAATTTAAATTTGTATTAATAATTATTATAACATAAAAATTCTATACATCTGGTTTGAGGGTAAGATAATAATTATAACTTTGTTTTTATTATTTTTTTAACTTCTATTTTTAAAAATGCAACATATTTTTAAAAAAACTGAATGTAAATTTTTATTTTTTTTCTAATAATTATTATATAAATATTTTGTAAAAATAATCATAAATACTCAAATCATGAAAACAATACAATTTTTGCCTCATCTTTAAGACCAATAAAAGGAGAATTTACAAGTTTGTTTACAAGCCCATAATCAAAGAATCTATCAATTACTGATCTTGTAAGCTCTAGTCAAGATTTTGAATTTTCTCTTTAATTGATAACTTCTGATTTTTATTTTAAATTAATAAATAGATATTAATATTTTATTACAAAATGAGTATTAATAGAAAAAATAGTATTAGAAATTGTCACAGGAGAGTGAAGCCAAACCAAATGACTACTAATATCAATACTATATCAAAACATTCTCTAATTCTTCTTTCATTAACTTATGGCAATGAAATTTAGTCACTTCACAAATCATCCAATTATAGGTTAAGAAAAAATCTAAGTTATTTTTTTAAAGTAAAATATTTTTTAAAAAAATTACTACAAAATTATCAAAAATATTGAAAATATTATCATCTCTAAATTATGAAAATACAATTTAAAATTATTATAACCTAGTGATTAAGACCTCTTTATATTATATATTTTTGAATATCTTATCCTAAAATTAACCTGGGCCCAATGAGACCTCTTGTATCATTTATGCTTCTATAAACTTTGTTTCTTTTTTTATAACATTCTATAAACATATAATGCATTTTAACCAACCAGGTGTCTTCAGTTAGGCCAAGCATTAATTATCCCTAATAATACCCATTATTTTATATTGATTAATGTATATTTTACAACTTTACTTTGAAAACACAAATTTCACAAACATATATTTGAAATGTATGAATGAGATTGATTATTATTTCTAGAAAATGTGATTGTAAGGATAAAGCATTCATTTATTTACTAAAACTAACATTTAGAGATATTGGATAAAAGAAATATACATAAGAAGACAAACAGCAATGAAAATAAGCATGGCCATTAACCTGAACTGCAAGCAATCTCATATCCAAAGATATTTGCAGAAAAGGTAAAAAAGAAACAGATTCAAGTATAACTCTGCCTATTGAATCATAGTTGAACTTCGAACTACATTAGCTATGGATACAAAAACTATACAAATTAAAATATTTTCTAAAATCTATTAACTATATAGATTTATATCTGTGTGTGGATTATTATCTAAATATTTTATATTACAGAGTATTGTAAAACAGTAAAGCATACAATAAATGCATGCATACTGTACTGGTTGAAAAACCACCCACAACAACAAGACCCAGCCATAAAGTCGGATTCAAACTCAGTCAAACCAAACTGAATTCAAACCCAACTCACGAGCTCAGATCAAATCAATGAATAACATAAGTCAATGGTATATGACTATGCACCAAGAAACTAGCTCAATGGATGACGATGATTTGAGACCCCTGAACTGACTCTAGTAACATATAATAAAATAACTAAGGATATTTCTAATTCAACTCATATATGTATATGTTCGGGTTGCCAATACAGACAGCAAGTATTAATATTAAAATAACTATTATTGAATAATAAAAAAAGTTAAAAAACCAAATGTGTTAATAAAATGTTTAATCATAATAATAATTTTGTTCAACTTTTAGATTATGATTATATAGATTACCTCTAGTCTTTAAACGGAATTTAGATTACCTCTAGTCTTTAAACGGAATTTATAATCTACAATAAGAATGGCAGTCATTATTATATGCCAATAAGTATTACGCAATATTATAGGAGGATTATATATGTCTATGCCCGACAAGTAAATAAAGGTAGATAAAGGTATTTGTCTTTGACTGAAACTATTATTCTAATTCTAAAGAAAAGAATGTGAGATTTATTTTCACATTCATAAATCAATTCACAAAAAAGAAAGATATGTATTTAGGGCATGACTTTAATATTTAACAGAAAACTTATTTAATTAGAAATGAATAAGAATTTGTTCGACTTTAATGAAATCAATTCATCACAATTTGCAAGCATGAGGGTGGGGCTTTATTTGAGCTGAGAAGTAAATGGTACTGACGTCTTATGAGCTATAAAAACCAATACAAGAAATAATGGCTTGTTGGTGATTTAAATAGGAGGGCGGCTTGTGTTTTACAAGTCTTTATGCCCTATCAAGGAAATGTGGAACACAGGGAAAGCCAGGTTGGTGTTCCAATATAATAAAAAATGAGCAAGTGAAGGAAGTGGTTTCTTCATCGGTAATTAAAGAAAAAATAGTCTCACCGATGATAAGCCTATGAAGCAGTAGATGGCGCTTGCCAGTAATGTTCAGAAAAATGATGACTTGGTAATCATCATGGTTAATTCTTCAACCGTCTCTTACGAGGCTCCTCATAGACATCTGACGTCACTCTAACTCAGCCAGTTCTTATGCTAAAAAATTTGTTTGATAGGTTTTGAATAGGTTTTTAAAAGTTCTGTAAGATGGTGCCCTCTTCCGACTTATTTTACAAGTAAAAAATAAAAAAAAACGCATTTAAACCTAAACAAAGAAAGAACATTATTTGTGATTGGTTCTTAGCATGCTCTCAGCCGAAAAAGACATTCTGATTGGCTGGAAAGAACAAAGAAACCGCCTGATCAAAGAAAATAAAGAAAAACGCTGAGATTTTCATTTCGAATCCAATTTTAAGTATTAAAAAAATATAATTTCAGAAATTAAACTAGTTTTTAAAAAAAAAAACTAAAAAAACAAAATTATTTTCGAAAAATATTGAAGATTTTAGTAAAAATATTAAAGAAATATTTAAAAGAAATATTTACTTTTCTATAACGTAAAAGTCGACCTTTTTGTTTATATTATAGCTTTTATATTGCCGAAATTGAATATTTTAGAATAAATAAATAGCAATTTATTTTTGAAAGAACTTTCGTTCTCTTCGTAACCTGAAAAATTAGTAATATACTTTTTATAAACGTATCTGAGTTGAATTTAATATTATAGGCGAATATGTTTTAACAATAGGCTTTGTCTTCAGTTTGTGAGTTGGCCAATTAAAAGATTTGATTTTTACCTCATACAACCAATAATATAATTAGCGGTTAAAAGGTTAATGAATAAAACCCATTTATATAAAGAATACTCTATGTGATGACCTGATCGAGTTAAATTAAAGTCAAATGAGCTTTAATACAGAAATACTTAACGTAATTATAAAATTATATTAATTATGCCCCAAACATCATGCCTTCCCTGAATATTAATAAAAAGCATATATGCCCCAAACATCATGCCTTCCCTGAATATTAATAAAAAGCATAAAATTTAAATTAGAGTATATTCATTTAATTCCTTTATTGACCTTTTTGCAAAACATTTTAACATTATATATGAATAAATAAATATTGGTGAAACTCAAGAAAATAGTGGGGGCATAGGTTAGAAATAGCTAATAATCAATATCAGCCATTAGTAAAATAGTAAACATTTAATAAATTCTTTCGACTTGATGATTAATAGAACAGTATTAATCTAGTTCTAATGGGTGAGAATTACTATGACTTAATATTATATTACTTGCATAAGGCAAATGAAACAAAGGAGCTCATCGAGTCAAAGGATTATTGGCATCTAATAGAAATAAATGGCATTAATGATTATTTAATATTATATAGTAAGGTTAGATAAACGAACCGCCATTGTAAGAAAAAAAAAGTTAACATAATAGTAATTTCAAAGACTAGAGATTAAGATAGAGAATTACTACATAGCATAAATAATATTTATTTTATAAAGCGCAGATGGTATTGAAATTAAACTGAGAGACTGCAGAACTCTTATCAAATTATCTGTCTCAGTAGTTGCAATCTGATTGGATGTTAATAGTAATAAGTGCTTGAGAGTTTTGCAGTCCCTCAGTTTAATTACATTGCATAAATAAAAAGAAACTTTTACAGTAGATACCTCAAAAGGTGTGTTAACTTAAAGTTCAGAACTGGTCAGTAAGTTACGGTGTAAAAGGAAAGATTTTACTCATCCTTTCATGGCTGGTTTCTTGAATGAGGCAGAGTCCGATTCAGTTGAAACGTAGGTGCGCATTTTCTAAATTATTTGAATGACATGTTGATTGATTTTTTCATGTATTGGCAGCACGATTGGTCTGGAAAAGGTTTAGTTTAGCAGCTTCTTTGAAGATCTTCTGGAGACTTTGGGCCCAGCAGTCAGACTCCCAAAGTTTAGCCCTTCACCATGATGGAGACACTATATAGATTTATAATTTAAAGATGCACATAGATTCTAGTAGCACTTCTTTAAAACAAATATGGCTTCTCCTTCTCTAAACTTTTCCAGGCTATTTATACTGTCCTCTGGTTTCTGCCTATTCTAGATGCCTTCAGGCTAATGCTTCTTGCATTATCAAAATTACAAAATTTGCTAATTGATTTTAGATACATTCCTTCGATAAGTCTTTCAAACTCATTAACTTTGAATTCATTTTCTAATTAGAAAATGAATTTATAAATCTAAAAAACGATTTTAATTAGGAACCGTTCTTACATTTTAAATCATTATATTTTTGCTAATTAATAAAAGTTTCCCCATTGTCTCTGAAAAACAACAATTTGCAAGCTTATCAAAAGAATGTAGCTTTTAATCACTAAAATTTGAACAAACTGTTTAAAAGTAAAATAAAACATTCCCGACGCAATGAAACTTTATAACGAATATATATATTTAAATATTTATAAATATTTACACATAATCCATGCAGTTATAATATATATAAATTCATGAATAATTTTTTCATGAATTTATTAATGACATTGATTAGTTTAAACGTCAAACCAGTTAGTTTTAACACACATTTATATGATACTATTTTTTTAAGGAAATTAGCATGTATTGAACATATAAAGACCCATTGCATTCGGAAATTCATGGTTAGTACTAGGGTTTGAAGTGGGCTGCAGGTGAGATATCATGAAGCTAGAATCGAACTTAGATCTGATGCTTCAATACTTCTTTATTATTATTACTATTATCATCATAATAATAATATTATTATTATTATTATCATAGTGTAATTTATAATTGGTTAATGTTATATCATATCCCACATATATGCTTTCACAATCCAGCAATTAAAAATTTATCAGCTTATCACTAACTTTAACTATAATTAAGGCAATGGTTAATATAATGTGGTTGACTAATACACCATAAAAGTTTAATCTTATTTAAATGAATAGGTCGCTCACATTTCGTTTTTCTTTACTAGGCCGATTAATATAGGGTATATAAGCACAGACTTTCACACAACCACCACTATCCACACTATCTCATAAAACTGATACACTTGAAAACACATATGTTGAAAAGATAAATAATCACCAATATACATATTTCATGCTAAACCAGCAATCATCAGTTGGTCCAGATTACCATCTCTACACAAATATGCTATAAGTGCTCACATATATATTAAGATAGCCAAACCTCATACTTTAATGGGCAGGCTTCAATCTACTCCACACTCCAACTATTTGTGTAAAGATGGTAATTTGGAGCAACTGATGATTGCTGATTTAGCATGAAATATGTATATTGGTGATTATTTATCTTTTCAACATACATGTTTTCAAGTGTATCAGTGTTATGAGATAGTGTGGAGAGTGGTAGGTCATGTGAAAGTCTGTGCTCATATACCCTATATATTACATATATAGACACAGGTATATAATAATCCTGGGTGTTTCAGTTATTTTAGTTAGGCCGTTTAATGTAAAATCTTTTACTCACAGCAAGTAACACATTACTGAGCCATTTGTTCGAAGCAACAGTATTTTTTTAAAAAAACAAGATGACTTTAAAAATTGATTATTTTTTTTAAATGTAAATTATATTTGTCATTTTAAAACAATAATAAATTTAAGATATATCTTTTTTTCTTTTTGTGTGTATTCATTTTTATTTCTGTGCTGCAGAACAAAGAGTTCTGGAAATCATACCAAAACAATGACAAAGATCTTATGATGTTTTTGAATTGCAAAATTGTGATGGGCTGAAATATTTATATCCTTGTTTATGGCTAACTATTTGGCGACCAATATTGGATGATAGTTAAATTGGCTGTAAGATATCTATCTGGAAGCAAAAAATTATAAATTTTATTACAATCTAAAAAAAAAAAAAATTAGCCTGGATTTGAAACCCAATAGTATAGCATTGTTTCGGATGCGCTAAACATTGCACAGTGAGATTATTATAAGTTTTATTGATTTTTATTTTAATTCTCCAATAACAAACATATTATAATTACTTCGTTTACAACTGTTAATGATTAATTTTATTAAATGATTTCATAATGAAAAAAGAAAAATTATAAAGATATCGTTCGTCATGCGAAACGTAAAATACATTATCATTCGAAAAGGTATTATTAAGTCAATACACCAAAAGAAAATTTTCTAATTCTTCAACAAGAGAACCGAAAGAAATCTCAACAACTATTCAATTAATTAAACCTTTTATTTCACACAACTGTGAAAAAGAAATCATGTGGTAAAGTTTTTCTTGTCGCTTGTCATTGTAATATGAAAAAAATTAAATGACCGCAATGAAAACAATAAAAATGTTTCGGCTACTGAGAAATAATTTCCATTTTTCACTTCAGCTATTTTTAAACGAAAATTACAAAATGTATTTTTCAGTAGTATTTGCATTTTTTAAACCAGCACATTTTTTTAAAAAAATTCTAAATATAAAAGAAAAAAGCTTGAATGCATGTATATATATTATCGAGTGAGTTTATGGTTATTTATGATTTCTATTTAACACTTAAAAAATTGTGTAACATATAAAAAATATAATAAGTATCATCTCTCTTTATAGAATTATAGTCGTAGTTTTGATGTTGTTATGATGATCTATGGAATTAAAACAGGCAAAACTCTCCATACAGTAATGCCACTCAGTGCAAGCCAGAGTAATCAATGAATGCCAAAAGGCTTGTGCATAAAATCCCTATCTAGTGCCTACTCATCCAATATTCCCAAACTAGTTTCTAGATTGTGGCTTTCATCAGTGAGGAGCTTTGGATCTGACAGCACTGCACTTAGATCTTAGGATCTAATGCAACCCTTCAGCAGCCACCTTTTATCTCTACTTAACTACAAAAGTATGAGTATGAAATTGAAAACACAATAATATTTTCAAACCAAGCTCATTAGGTTATATAGTCATATAGGTCTAAACTCAGTTCAGTACCATAACCATAGCCACCACTATCCTATTTGGCAGGATTGGTGTTAAACCACTAAACATCACATGATCACAATTTCTTATGCTTGCTCATAACTGTTATTAAAACAGGCAAAACTCTCCATACAGTAGTGCCACTCAGTGCATGCCAGAGTAATCAGTGGATGCCAGAGGCTTGTGCACAAAATCCCTATCTAGTGCCAACTCAGTCAATATCCCCAGACTAGTTTCTAGCTTGAGGATTTCATCAGTGAGGAGCTTTGGATCTGAGAGCATTGCACCTAGATCTTAGGATCTAATGCAACCCTCCAGCAACCACTTTTTATCTCTACATAACTAGTCTGTGAATATATGATGAGTAGGCAGCAGATAGAAATTTTATGCACAAGCCTTCTGGCATCCATTGATTACTCTGTCTTGCACTGTGTGGCACTGCTGTATGAGAGTTTTTTTCCTGTTTTAATAACAGTTATGATGCAATAGATTGAAAATGCAATATATGGGTAAGAGAACAAACAGGTGTTACTGACATTGTTGAAAGAATTAAACAACTGAAGTGGAGTTCGGCTGGACATATAGCTAAAAGAGATGATAATAGATGGAGAATTGAAATCTTAAACTGGATTTCAAGAGATTGTAAAAGACCCAGAAAGAGACCATATGTGAGATGAATGGATGAAATAAGAAAGGGTGTGTGGGTGTAATGGAGAATAAAGGCTAGAGATTAAAGAATATGGGTTGAACTTGGAGAGGCCTTCAACCTGTAGTGGATTAATAATGGTTGACAATGATAATGATGATGATTTTTATGAACAATTTATTTATAAACCAAAAACTACATCACTAATAAGAGATGTTCTTTGAAAACACTTTATTTTTAAAAAATCAATTCTTAGAAAGTTTGTTAAGACAACCAGAAGCAGCTTCTATTTGGTAAAAATAAATAGCTTTTGTCAAAACAGTAAATAGAATATTCTTTAAAATTTTAATGAAATTAATTTATTAACTTTTACAATTTTTTTTTCTTTGATGATAACTAATCCTAAGTATATTCTGTTTTAATAGCATAAAATTCAATTATTTTATATTTCATTCTTCTAACTTTTCAAATAGGTAAATTACATCCAATGGCAGCATGCCCCTTTATTATAGGTAGGAACATTGTTTAGATATTTAATTTCATATTTGTAAAATGTCAAATATTAATTTTTTTAATTAAAATCATTTGAAGGCTTAAATATGAATGTTTTAAAATACAAATTAATTATATAATATATAGAAAAAAGGTTTAATTGTAAAAGGAATATGTCAAACATGGAGGAGTATTTAACAAAAGATTTTCTAGGTTCGATTCAAAAATTTGACAGGCCAAACTGTACCTGAATGAGTTAAGTAGTAATAAACTACTAATAAGCAAATGTATAAAATTTATATTATCAAATCATATATGAGTTGGGCCAGCTAAATATTGTAATGGTAAATGGTTAGTAAGCTAGACTACATGTTGGAAAGTCAAATGTTTTAACTTTCACAAAAGTAAGCTGTGATAGATTATTATATTTGACATTTTAAATGTGATGACACTATGATCACTATTTTTCTACATTGTTTTAAAGTAGGGCAATATATTAAATTACAGTGTATAACAGGCTGCAGTGATTCTTTCTAAGAAGCTTCCATTTTTAATGTATTAATTTTAAAAAATTCCCAGAAATATCAGCAATATATGGACCTTAATAGACCATTGTCTGTGATTGACAGTACATTTTATTGTTCTGACAAAATCATGAAGGAGGTGGCAATTTGTGATTGTCTGGTTCTTTAAATTCATTGCCCCTATAGCTAAATGCCACACAAAACATGATTTTCAGTAATTGTTAATGACTATGAGGCAATATTTTTGAAAAAGATTTATTATTAAACAAAAAACTATGTCATTAGAGGGTTTGTCTTCAGAAATATTTTATTTTTAAAAAGACAGCTCTTATCAAGTATACAAAGTATGTTGCAAAAACTGGAAATTACCACAGAAAAGCCATTAGAGGCTAAAAAGAAAATTGTTTATGTAAAAACTGCAAGTAAAATAATTTCATAACAATTAATAATTTGTTAGATTTTAGGATTTTTTTGTTTCTTTGATGATAACTAAATCTAAATATATCATTTTTACTAACATAAAATTTTACTAATATTTCATTCTTCTAACTTTTTTGAATAGATATCATGAAACCAATAGTGATGTTTGCCATTGCTATCAGTAAGTCTGCCAATTAGATACTCATTTTTACAATTTTAAAATATTAATTTTTGATGTTTTAGAATTTTAATCATTAAAAGGCTTAAATATTTATAATATAGCCTATAAATAAATTTTATAATATACATAAAAAAGATTCAATTGCACAAAAAAATCAAACATGGCATCATAGTAAAAATTTTCACTGCTAGAGTCTATTCAAAAATTTGGGATCAGGTTGATACTGAAATTGTTAAAGATGAAAATGTGTGGGAGCCATGATATGTAATAAATACTAATTACAAATACATAACACCCAGTAATTAATGTAATTTGAAGACAAGTAGTATTTTTTATTAAATCCAAACTACATTCAAATAAATAAATAATCTAAGTGATAAATGATTTTAAACTTAGCCAAAATAAACCATAAATAAGTTTATGTATATAATCCTTATATGTTTAGTAAATATCTTCTCTAAATACATACATGTAATGTGTAGTACTAATTTTTTTAAAGGGACACTATGGCTAACACATACTCTAATCAATCTTTAAAATAATCAAATGCTTGTCAAAATATCTCAAGGTAGAATATAAAATAAATATGTGTTAATAATGTAGCTTTCATGTGGCCAAATAAATTAATGATAAGTGATACTATCTTTAAAAAATGCAAAGACCTCATTAACTAATTCATAAATTCCAGTGATAAACGACATCAAATAACCCACCAGCATCATTTGGATGTGCCAGCAATATTTTTTGGGTGGTCCTTAGAATTCAAAATGGCAGTAAGTGCACTCTAAATACTAAATGTTTATAACTTCTAAATATGATTCTTATTAAATAATAACTGTACAAAGCATCAATGTATGCAGGGAGGGGAAGGATGGCTAGAATAACATGCAGTATTATTCAAATGATGCAGAAAAATATGCCCATAACCATATGACATAATGCATATTATTTTTATTAGCTTATAATTTCTAAAATATACATTTAAAATACTTAAGCAGAAAAAGTAAAGGAAAAAAATAATGTACACATATATTAATTAAAAACCCACATTGATCAAACCAAACTTATAATTTTGAAATACTAAAAGCTTCTAAAATATGAATTTTATTAAAATATAGGCTTATAACCACATGTTGAAATAATGTAAATGTTGAACAAACTTAAAAACAATTGCTGAAGCATATTAATTCTATAATTAATAATAAATTGCATTTTATCTTAACATTAATTGAAAGAATAATTGTCTAAAGAATATTAATTTTACAATTAATAAATCAGATTTTTTCTTATCAAAGCAAGTAATGTTGTGGGCTTAATTTCCTATATGTCATTATTAACTGGCACATAGTGAAGCAGTCGGATCTGAGTTTGATCCTAGCTTCATGACATCTAGCCATAAGCCCACTTCAAACCCACGTTGGGTGCCAAAAACATTACCATGTACCAGTCGAAAAACCCACCACCAAAAGAACAGCAAGTCGGATCCAAACTCAGTCGGTTCAAACTGAATTCAAACCCAACTCACCAGCTCAGATTAGCATAAATTGATGGCACAGTGCTATGTGCCAAGAAACTAGCTCAACTGGTGAGGATCAGAGACCCCTGAACTGACATTAATATCTGATACTAAACTGACTAAAAATGATTTTAAATCGAATCATATGTATATGTTCGGGTTTCCAGCACAGACAGCGAGTATTAACATTAAAATAATTATGAAAGAATTAAGAACTAAGAAACCAAGTGTGTTTAGAAAATATTTAATAATAATAATTTGTTTTGTTTGAATTTTAAATAAAGATTAAATTAATTAATTCTAGTCCTTCAACAAAGTTTATAACTATAATACGAGTGGCGGTCCTTATTATATGCCAATAAATATTATGCAATATTTGAAAGTCTATGTCTATGCCCCCAACAAGAAAATAAAGGCAGATAAAGGTATTCATTAGTAAAGGAAATTATTACTCTAATTTTATACGAAAGAATGTGATATTTATTTTCACATTCGCAAATCTATTCATGAAGAGCAAGATACGTATTTTAGGGCATAACTTTAATCTTTATTGGAAAACTTATTTAATTAAATATAACTGAGAATTTGTTCGACTTTAATTGAAATCACTTTGTCATGAATTATGAGCATCAGAGTGGGCTTTACCAGAACAGAGAGGCAACAGTGCTGATGAATTATGAGCTATAAAATGAAATTGAAAGATGATGGCTAGTCGATAATCGAAGTCCTATGGCGGCTTGCATCTGACAAGTCTTATGCCCTTTGACTAATATAAACAGGAGAGGAAGTGCTTTCTTCCTCGATAATTTAAAATAACAGAAATTATCACCAACCAGCCTAACAGAGCGGAAGATTGCCCTACGTCAGCAACGTTTGAAGATGATGACTTGATAGTCATCGTTTGAATACAAAAACCCATATAGAATGCTCTATATGATGACTTGATCAATTAATTAAAGTCAAACGAGCTTTTAACAAAAACTATTTTAAAGTATTTGCAAATCATATTAATTATGCTCCAATCATCGTGCCCTTCCTGAATCTTAATAGCGAGTAACAGAAATTTGAATTAGAATATATTTGATTCCTTTATCAGCCCTTTTGCAATAAAAACATTTTAAGATTATATATGAAAAATAAATATTAGTGAAATGAGAAAATAGCGGTGGCATAGATTAGAAATGGAGCTAATAATTTATTATTAGCCAATTATAAAAATAACACACATTTAATAATTTCTTTCGATTCGATGATTGATAGAACTGTATAAATCTAGTCCTAATGGGTGAGAATTATTATCAGATTTAACATTATATTTTCTATGTAAGGCAAATAGAACAAAGGAGTTTATTGAGTCAAAAGATTATTTGCATATAATTAAAATAACATTAATAAATTACACACACAGATATATATAATATAATAAATGAACCGCCAAGTAAGAAAAGAGAAAGTTTAAAGACTAGAGGTTGAGAGAACTATGATATAAATTTACAGTAGCATGAATAAAAGGTTTTATAAAGATTGTTGTTACATTAAAGAATAAAAGAGCTCTAAAAGGGAGTGTAAAGTAAAGTTTGAAACTGGCCAGAAAGTTTAAGGTTCATTATGGAAATGTATTACCCATTTCTTCCGGGGCTGGTTCTTAGTTCACATGTCCAGGTTGGTAAAAACCTAGGCATGTATTTAGTCGATTACTGGAACAGAATTTTAATGCCTTTTCATAATTTTAGCAGCATGATTGGTCCGGAAAAGATTCAGCAGCTCCATTGAAGATTTTCAGGGGACTTCAGGAACCAATAGCCAGATTCCTGATGTTTAGCCCCTTACCATGATTGAAACACTATTTAAAACACAGAGTTTACTGCACTTCTCTACAACAAAGATGGCTTCTCTTTCTCCAAACTTTTCAGAGCTATATATACTGTCCTCTGATGCCTTCAGGCTAGCGCTTCTTTCATTATCAATGTTTTTAGATTTACTGGTTGTTTTTGGATACATTCCTTCGATAAGGCTTTCAAACTCATTAACTTGAATTCATTTTCTAATTAGAAAATGAATCCTTAAAATCAGAAAATGATTTTAATTAGGAAATCCTTATCTTTTTTTCTAATTAATAAAACTTTAACTGTTGTTTTTGGAAAGGGAAAATCTGAAAGCTTATCGAAAGAATGTAGTTTTTAATCATTAAAACTTTAAAACAAATTATTTAAAAGTAAAAAACAAATAGTCTCGACGCAATGAAACTTTCGAACAATTATATTTAAATATTTACAAATATATACGCACAATCCATGCAGTTATAATATATATAAATTCATGAATAATTTTATCATGAATTTATTAATAGAATTGATCAATTTAAATCTGAAAGAATTAATTTTAATTCGCATTTATAAAATAAGTTTCCTTTATGGAAATTAGCGTGGATTGAACGTATAAAGCCCCATTGCATCGGAAATTTAAGGTTAGTACTAGGGTTTGAAGTGGGCTTATGGCTAGATGTCATGAAGCTAGGATCGAACTCAGATCCGACTGCTTCAATAGATAAAAAAAAATCTAAATGAGAAAGATTTATTCATTAAATTTCTCAAAGAGGCTAATGGTATCTACTGACAGTAAAAAAGTTAATGTTTACCTTATTTAAAAACCAATAACTCTTTTACATTTGTAATAATCAACAAATTAATTTTTATAAAAATTTGTTGATTATTTTAAATGTAAAACAGGTATTGGTTTTTAACCCTTTTCCTGCCTCTTACGAGACCTCTTGTCGGCAGTTGACGTCACTCTAATTCCATTATTTTTAATGCTAGGATATTCGTTTGACAGTTATTGATTAGGTTTTTAAAAGTTCTGTAAGATGGTGCCCTCTTCTGAATTATTTTACAAGTAAAAAATCAATAAAACCACATTTAAAGCTAAACGAAGAAAGAAGCTTGTCGATGATTGGCTCTCAGCTGGCTCTCAGCCGACAAAGACATTCTGATTGGCTGAAAAAAAACAAAGAAACCACCTGATCAAAGAAAATAAAGAAAAACGCTGAGATTTTCATTTTGAATATGATTTAAAGGTTTAAAAAAAGTATATTCTGAGAAATTAAAATCATTTTTACAAAATATACTAAAAAAACAAAATTATTTTCGAAAAATATTGAAGATTTTAGTAAAAATATTTAAGATTTAGCAAAAAGAAATATTTACTTTTCTATAACGTAAAAAGCATTTATATCACAAACTCTTTGTTTATATGTTCGCTTTTATTTTGCCGATATTGAATATTTTATAATAAATAAATAGCAATTTATTTTTGAAAGAACTTTCGTTCACTTTCATAACCAGACAATTTATTAATATACTTTTTATAAACGAATATAAAGTCAATATGATATTAAAGGTGAAAATATTTTGACAATTGACTTGTCTTCAGTTTGTGAGCTGTCCAATTAAAAGCTTTGATTTTTAGCTGACACAACCAATAATATAATTAGCAGTTAAAAGGTTAAATAAGATAAACACCACATTACTGCTTTGGTAAAAAAAAAAAATGATTTATTAATTGTAAGATTAATATTTTTACTTCAGACAGTTATTTTTTCCACTAATATTAAGATAAAATGTGATTTATTATTTATTGTAGAGTTAATAAGTCTCAGCAGTTGTTTCTATGTTTATTCAATATTTATGTTATTTCAACATGTGGTTATTGGTTATTCCCATTTTTATATTTTGAATATATTATAATCAAATCATGACCATATGTCAATTATTTGATGTCATTTATTGGTTGGATGTGTGAGCAGTGGTTTAGGGCAGTCTTTATATTTCAAAATAACTGTGAGCACAATCTAAATAGATATCAAATGTAGTTTATGCAGTACAGATGTGTATCATTAAACAAAATCTACCTGTTCTTGTACGTGCATGCCCTGGAGAAATGGTGAAATATATTTCCATAAAAAAAAATTTAAACTATAATGAATTATATAATTTAGCATATACAAATTACTCTCCTTTTGAAAAACATTACATTAATGTTACAATAATAATGTAAATAAAGTTTATGAGTTCATATGGAATTTTTATTTTTACAGCAATCCATGAAGATAAAGGAGAATAACATAAATTGCAAAAAAAAAACCATTAGCAAATATACATGAGATAAAGTTCTAATCTATTGTTCATATTATTTGTTTATGATAAGGTAAAAGAATCTAGTGTAAATCCATTAACAGTTAAATATTTTCTTTTTAGAATAACTAATAGAATGTCTATTTTAACTAAATGTTTTCTTTTATGCTAGGTGAAAAAGGCAGCAGCAGGTTTGAAAGCTCATAAGTGTTTCAAATAAAATTTAATTTTTAGCCATCCATGCCCATTAAATGTTGATATGTAAAATTTTAAATAAAAGTAACCAAAGAAGAAGTAACAGTGGAAGTAAAAATAGACATTTTTGAATGTATGGACATATATTTATATGTTCTGATTTCTATAGATTATTACCATGGCATTTTTAAGTGTATGATTTAACTTCATATTTTATGCTGTATATTGTTATATCTGAAGACATGCAGTATGTTGTTACATTAGAATGCCCATTTTTAAATGCAATTTAGATTTGAACAAAAATATTACATAATATATTTTCTTTTTACAATAATATAAATCATCCTAAATAAATACATTTATATTTATTTAAGGTTAATAATGCCTTTTTCCATTATTTAAAGATTTAGAGAAAATATTCAGGCACACACATTCTATTATTAATAATATGACCATTGTTATACTAAACATTAATAAAGTATAAATCTATGATATATTTTATTTTTTTATATTGTTCCAATTACTCATGTAAAATATTTCTAAATATTTATAGGACAAACAGTATATATGTTTTTTTTTTTTTATGTGTCAAAGCATTGGCTGGAAAGCAAAACCCAGGACAACTCCTTGTAAGGTAGCTGTGCTAACCACTCAGCCACCAACGCTTGACATATATGCTTTTACAAGGAAAAATTATGTGTTTGTGTATAATTTTGCTCACGAATAACATATTGTTACAATAATTTTTTTTTCTTCAGTGATGAAAGCTTTTATTCATCAAAAAGACAAAATATACAATAGTTAAAAAGGTTTACAAAGGGATAATTACATGGCAAAATGAAATTCAAGTACAATATGGTGAAGGGGAAGAAAATACATATGAAATGGGAAGGGGATATGAAAAGGATGTGTAGTCCAGGCAAAGAAGAGTCTTTGGTAAGGAGCAATGTTGATAGGCTTGGTTGCCCAAGTGGATTGATAGGAACAATTAAGAATTATTTGTAAAGTTTAGAATTCAAATATGAATAGTGTTTTAGGGGTACAATATTGAAAAATTCAATTTGTGGTAGATAAGTTGAGAAATAGGAAAACACTTGGAGTTAACATAAAATATGGACTAAATCAATCTACTGTTCAGTTCTTCCAAATGGCCTCGAATATCTTCATAATAGAGCAATGCCGAATACTTTGGAAAAAATTATGGAAAAACTGTGGAGAACAAGGAAAAAAAATCCAAGCTTCAGAATGTCTCTGCTGAAAACCAAGGCCAGCCCTATCAATAACAACATTGGAAGTAATAAAATTAAATAAGGTGAATCATTTGCAATTAGAATCATGAGGCCAAACTGCAACTTATTTTGCAATAATACATGGATAAAATCATTCATGATGATAATGTTAAAAAATCACCATAAATAATGTTATTTATCCTATCTTGTGAATGAGAAAAACTAAGGTTGGTAACAAACACCACAGAATCCTCATCCCAGTCCCCTTCCCCAACAGAACTAGGATTTAGGCCCCTAGGGGCCTCCTAAAAGCCAGACTCTCTCATTCATTCAACAAAATTAAGTGAACTGAATATTTTCATTAAAAGATGAAATCTCTGTACAAATCTTTTGTAATTTCAATGACTGCCATATATATACATAGCATTTTTATAAAAATTGAAATTATTCATACTTGACATAGTTGATATAACTTGTATATGCAAAGAGAATTAAGAAACTCCTCTTTTTAATAGGGATAGTTTTAGAGAAATTTAATTCCCTAAACTAAGAAAAAGGGAATGAAACGGGGAGTCAGAAACAGAATTAACTGGAGTCCTTGGCTCCCTCTAGTGGAGCTTTACACTAAACTCTATAGGACCATAATGTACATTTAATTAATTGCTTGAAAATATTAAATTTGTTTATAAAATAGCTTTATAGCAAACTAATTTTTGAAAGTCTATACAACAACCTATCTATTCACAATATATATATATCACTAATATAATCAGTTTGAATGTAAAGTTTGAAACTATTTTCAATCAAACTTACATCTCTATCATATTTAATCTTTTAATATAACTCCAATAAAACTTTCAAATAGGATGGAACAGTTCTTTTCATGTTATTACATTTTATAGAATAAAAATTTATATATAAAGTCAAAGAATTATCTGTTTAATAATTAGCGATTTTGAAATAGAATGCATTTAATCAATATATATTACAATTTTATTGACTTTCACCTTTACATTGTATTCATTTACTTTGCATTTTCTTATGTCATCTCTATTTGTCCGTAACATGATATATATATATATATAACGTAGTTTATTAATTTTGCATTAATATATTAACTTTAATTAAATATATAGTATATATACATATAAAGTAAGATGTTGAAAAAGAGTCAGATTTCTTCCTTAGTTAATTCTAAAATTTCGCAGTATAATCTAGCAATTAATGAAAGGGGGCATAATAATGTAAGGTTATTACTATTAAGAATTGAACACACTATTTATCAAATAAACAAACATTTCTTCGTATTTTTTCTCCTTCTTTAGAAAAACTAGTAATAGCGGAGAATAGTAGATGTAGGGTTATTTTTTATTTATTTATTAAATATTTTAAAAAAAAAAAACTAATAACTAGTTATTACATAAGAACATGTAATATTATATTTTCTAAGTTAAGAAAATATTAATAAAGGATAAAAACAGAGAATGGCAAATACATTTTTTGCTATTAACTTTAAGAATTCTCAATTAATCTTTAACTAAAAATAAAGCAGATAGAGTCTCTATCGAAAAACTTTAAAACATCCGGAAATTAATATTAAAAACAAACAGAAGCTACTAATCTTATAAAATAGTTTATTATATTCAGAAATGATTATAAATGGCTCTTTATTAGGTGATCGTAAAAGATGAGTTTTTACAAAAACAGCACTGATGAGGTAATATTATTTATGAATAAATTTGGCACAATTTGAGATTCTACTACAATGTATTATTTATAAAGAAATCTAGCGCAGAACTTAGCAAATATCAGGCTCAGAAACTACAAGAGAAACACTACATTTCTTTAGGAATATCCTTCTTAAACAGAACAAAACTCTCCATACAGTATTGTTCTGTTTATCAACAATTAATGTGCTATTATAGGAAATGTAATCATGTGATGCTTAATGGTTTAACACCAATCCTGCCTAATAGGATAGTGGTGGCTATGGTTGTAAAAGAGCCAAAGACACCAAAATGTATGGGTGCTGAACTGAGTTCGGACCCATATGACTATATAAGCTATTGAGCTTAGATTGAAAATATTTTTTGTGTTTTCAATTTCATTCTCATAGTTTTGTAGTTAAGTAGAGATAAAAGGTGGTTGCTAGAGGGTTGCATTAGATCCTAAGATCTAGATGCAGTGCTCTCAGATCCAAAGCTCCTCACTGACGAAGGCCACAAGCCAGAAACTAGTCTGGGGATATTGGATGAGTAGGCATTAGATAGGGATTTTATGCACAAGCCTTCTGGCATCCATTGATTACTCTGTTTAGCACAGGTGGCAATACTGTATGGAGAGTTTTGTTCTGTTTATCAACAATTAATGTGCTAGTATAGGAAATGTGATCATGTGATGCTTAATGGAATATCCTTCTTATTGTTACATCATCAGAAAGAATTATATAGAAATAAAAATACTCAAAGTTGGATAAGTTTTCCAGAAAAAGTTAAAGACTTATACTAAACTCACATTATTCTAGGAAAATAACATTTCAGTATTAACAAAATCAAAAATGATTACAAAAAGAGAGGTTGCTAAATATAAATTTTAATAAAACTATTCACGTATTTAAATAAAAGATTCTCATGCTAGCTGAACAACAAGAAATCTGATGATGAGGAATGAATTTGTAATCATGGTTAGATAAATCAAATCCCAAAGTAGTAATTGAGATTTCTTTTGAATAGCAGACAGGGAATCCCTTAAAGTCAGTTTAAAGAATGAAATATATAGAATAAATCGAATGTTTACATGATAATATTACTAAAATATATTGATTATTTATTTTTTCAACATGTGTGTGATCAGGTGTGTCAACAGTATGAGATAGTATGGATAGTTGAGGATCGTGTGAAAGTCTGAGTTCAAACCTTTATATATTACGTATTGAAGGAGATACAAAAATGCCTTTACTGTAGAAAAAATTTATATATTAAATATGACTAAAAGTATTTTTTTCTCATATGTCATAGCATCAGCCGGGATGCGAACCCACAACTGTCTGCAACCAACTACTTGCTTGCAAGATGAGTGCAATGACCTCTTGGCTAACAACACTTGACCAAAAGTATTTACTTTTCTATTGCAACTTAACTTCAAAGATATTGAAATTAACACGTCTATAAAAACACCTAGAAAGTTATAAGTACAATAACAAAAAGTTGCAATATAGTAATCTGTAGTCGGGAAACTATAATAATATACCTAAATTTAAAATAAATGGTGCAAAATAAGAAGGAATAGTCTAAATGCTCTTTTGTAAATTTTATTTTATAGCATATAATAATGAAACTGTCTATGACAGAACTAATGTCATAAAAAGATAAATAAGAGTCAAGCATTGTTAGCTGAGAGGTCATCGTACCCGCCTTGCAAGCAAGTAGTTGGTGGCAGACGGGTGTGGGTTCGCGTCCCGGCCGATGCTATGACATATGAAAAAAAAAGATAAATAAGACAATGAAGATTTTTAAAAAGTAGGGAAAAATAGATTCCTAACTTGGAACAAGGGATATTGAAGTTGCAAATATAAGCAATTAATTAGTTTACTGCTTGAAAATTTTCATAAAGTTTAAATACTGGAGGTGAGTGGCAATCCATATATCTTTAGTTCCACAATCCATCACTCTATTACTGCACTAAAGCACGCAGATGTGATAATGTTTTGCTTTTGAGATTAAAAATAATAATGGCTTTTTAAGAGACCAAGTAATTAAAATGACAGTAGAAATTATTTAAGAACAATATTCGTAAAATATTACAAAATGCATCATAGTGCGTCCTAAGTGTGAAAAAACATTTTAAAATAAGAGTGGAAATTACAAAAAAATCTTGCAAATCTTTTTATTAAAAATATGTAGATAAAAAATTGTAAAAATGTAACAATAAGTATATATTAAAATAGCTTATTCTTTATATAATTTTATACATGTGTGTGTATAATTGTAGCTAATGTAAACTATGTCATTTACATTTTAAATTGTTTTAAAATTGATTAAAATGTGATAAAATAATTTGGAATATATAATTAATTTATTTTTTATACATTGGATTCATTTTTAGAAATAGTATAAACTTTCAATTTCCATAGTATATAAAATATAAGGATAATGATATATAAAAAAGAAAATGATTATGAAGATACATTTCTTGCTGAATCAACCATCACAAATTTCCCTGAACGCATTTGACCAATAATCACACAGTGGAGAGCACGAGACTCTAAAATGAATTGTGGTAATATTCTTTTAGAAAATCCTAGAAATCAGAATTATATTTTGATAATTAATAAAAATGAGCAATGAAGAAATAGATAATTGCTTTTAATAAAGAAATATTTCTTATTTATCATAAAAAAAAAAAGTTTTATTAAGAGACATTTCTTCTAAAAAATAGAAATGAATAGTAGGGAAAGGAGAGGGGGAGAATGATTAAATCTAAAATAATTTTCACCCTAAAAACGGACCTCCTTCTTTTCTTCATCTCCTTTTTATTATTATTATTATTATTATTATGATGATCTTTCAAATCAAACATTATTGTTCATAAAGAATACAGTTATTGTCTTAGTCTGTAGTGATGTTTATTAATCAGCACTACAGCTTCTAAGAATTAATCTCCCTTTAGAAGCTACATTGACAATTTTTGTCTTGATCTTAAATATAATTTCTGATTATTAGTTCTAATTTGGCATGCAAAAGTTTGGTTATCCTCTTATTGTAATTCATTAGTATATGATATATTCAAAAACTTGTCATGTAGCAGTTAATACATCAATCTACCAAGCCTATGATTTATGGTTTGAATTAAAATAAAATTTAAAAAAATATAGATTCTTAACAAGATTAAACTTTTTGGTAGATTATCTACAGTCCTTGTTGAGAGTAAAAAAAGTAGAATCTTCATTAGTGGCATTTCACAGCCTGATGTATATTATCATCTTCTCCACATATTGTCTTTACAAAAATACTGAAGACATTTCTGTTGTGCAGAGAACTAATTTAAAAAAAAATTACTTTTTATGGAAGCAATATAATTTTCTTTTTCTTCTTCTTCCTTTTCCTATGAAGTGATTTCTACTTTAACATATCATATCATTTACACCTTCCTTAAACACTTTATCAATACTCTTTATTTATATCAAACTAACAGTTTTGACTGTCCTGCAATCATCATCATAGCTACAATATTCAAATATATAATTATATAATTAATACACTTATACAGATATTCATATACATAATTAAATACATAATATAAACAAAAATAAATATACATTTTAATCTGACCATTATAAATAATCATTTCCCATTTTATTACTTTACTCTTAAAACAATTCTTTCAATATTTATTTTATATCAATTTATTTTATATCACTTTATTTTATTTTTTAAAAAATATTATTTATTATAATTATAAACTTTAAAATTTATTCTATGATTTAATATATATTATTGTAATTTTACTTATATTATAAATGAACTTCTAACATTTTCTTATTTTTATTAAATATTTTATAATTATCAATTAACTTTTTCCACATTACAAATTACTTTTTTACATTACAAAAATTACCTACCTCTTCACAATCCAATTTCCAAAATCCAACTAACAAAAATTTTAAAATTTGTACACTTGTTTAACACTCCCTCTATTGTCATTTTCTTCAACTTTATTCTTTTAACCTTTTTCAAATTCAAACTATTATTAATAATAATTGTTTATAAAATTATTGTTTTTACCCCCAAAATCCCTATTAAGATTTGGTTTTATATTCTTAATCAAGACTGCCTCTTTAATTTTCCTATTCCTTCTATTATTTGTATAATTAATCATTTTATACTATCTTTCTCAAACCTATGACTTGTTTCTAATGAATGCAAATAGATAGGTGATCTCTTATCATACTTATGTTAAATCAATCTTGTATAAAGTGAATTCTTTGTTTTTCTCACATAATTAGTTTTTATATTGTTACTTTTACATAATTTGCATTCAATTTTATATACTCCATTTATGCTTTTTTCTATTTTTCTCACATACTTATTATGTAATCTATTAAGTATATTCATCCTGCATCTATTTACTATCTTAAATTTTATTACATTATTAAATTTTTTGTTAATTCTAATAATTATTTTATTCATACTTTTTATAATACTATTATTATAAGTTTTAATACCTATATATTTATTCCTATGTATTTTATTTTTCCTACATATTATCCCATTATTTTTATTAAATTTCTCTTCCGATTTTCTTATACTTTCTTTTATAACCTTTTCTGGATATTCATTATCTCTAAACTCTTTAATTATCAGTTCTACTTGTTTTCTGTAATCTTGCTCATTTGATCAATAATTCCAAGCTCTATATATTCTTGAATTTATACTACTTATTTTATATTTAACATCTATATTCTAATTAGTTATATTACTATCTTCATTAGGTTTTTTAGATACAGATGTCTCTATCCTGCATTCACCATTTTATATGATTTTTTTAACAAAATATCTAAATATGATTACTTATTATCATTTTCTTTTTCTATTGTACATTTTATATTTTTATCTAATCTACTAATCTCTTCAAGATACATATCTATTCCCCTTTGGCTCTTGTTGAAAAATCAATAAATTATCATCAACATATCTTTTCATAAAAATTGAACCATAATAGTAATGGTCCAATTTTTCTGAAAAGATATGTTGATGATTATTTATTGATTTTCAATTATTGATTTTCAACAAGAGTCAAAGCCAAATAGATATGTATCTTGAAGAGATTAATAGACTAGATTGAAATATATAATTTACAATAGTACTGGAAATGAGAGCGTGAAGATATTAAACAATCACTTTAAATTACTTTTACTATGTCTGAATGAATGATGCCTGTGAAATTTACTAGAATTTACGATATGTCATTCTTAAATGAAATTAAACATATGTAAATGAGATATTTATTTTATATAGCACGATGTTTTTGAATTGTAACAAACTAATAATCCTAGTTTTGAACTTTGTCTATGTTTAAATACTTTTTTTCCTTTAGTTTGGATTATTTTTTGTATTCTCATTATTTGTGATGAGTTACAGCTAATATTGAATATTCTCACAATTACTTTCAACTGTTATCAGTTCATTGTGGGATAAATGACTCCCCAAATTTAATTCAATTTCTCTGATCCATATCTTCTCCAAAATTGTTCCAATAAACTTTCTTATCCTATCTATCCACCTCCTATGCAGTCTTTTTCTGGATCTTTTTACAATATGTTGGAGTTCAATTTAAAATATCAATTGTCCATATATATATAACTATTTTTATTATATAAGAATTAAAGTTTGTTATTTTTGAAAGTGACTTTTTCTAAACGCATTCGCTTTAACAAATTATTTCAGTAAACAAATCTTAAAAACAAATTTATTTTTAAAATTCAAACAAAGCCCTTTTCTTTACCATTTTGTATGTAAATAATGTCAAACTTTATTAAATATTAAAATAGTTTTAAAACTTTTTGACTAAACTCACCACTGATCAAATTTTTTTTTTCTGTCTTTTTTTTTTTTTTTGAATAATTATTCTAATTGAATTCAAAATCTAGTTTGTTTGGAAAAATTTAAATAAAAAAATTATTGATTTACATGTATAATGACTTATCAATAAACACTATGAGATGTTAATCAAAAAAAAAATCCAAAGAATGTTTTTTCAACATCAAATATCAAATGCGATAAGTAAAATGTTAGATGATTAAAATATCCCAGGAGCTGGAGAGAGATTTCATATCAACTAAATTCGAAAAATCTCATTATCTAATCTTTAAAATTCATTAAAAATGTAAAACTATAAACCTTGCATTAAAACTTTTAAAATGTATGGTTTGCTTTACTTTATAAATGCAATAGTTCTAAAGTTTTTGTTCAAATATTATTTAAAATTAATATCTCATAATATTGGGTTAACATTATTTATTTTAACTCCGACTAATCTAGAACCATCCATTTAAGGATGTTGCACAGTAGACACGAAGTGGCAGTACGAATTAATTCTCACAATAATTTGTAAAACTGATAAACTGTTTTCGTTGTTTACTCATCTTACATGGTGTCTATAGAAATCCCCTATATTTAAAAGTATAAAGTAAAATGGATTAATCCGTGCTTAAAATTAAAGCTAGAAAGTCTGTGATGCTTTATTTGGCAAATACCATCCCTTGGTGAAAAGATAAAAAGTGCCTATTGATTGCATATAACTGAAGTTACTAAAATATATAGTTTTCTGGTTAATGCTAGATCCCTATAGTTGGACAAGCAGGACTATTTCGGTTTAAAAGCCTAGAGGGTTTGAAATTTAAAGTCATTAACTTGAATATCAAAATAAAGATTAAGATGACTCCTGAGTGCATGCATGTGGATAAACAAATGCGTCATGTGACCAAAAATAGTCTGAAGACCCAGCTGGCACCGCTCTCTTGTGTTTGTAGATTAATCATGCTTGTATAGATGATTTTAAAGTATATAATGTAAAATAAATTATTGCAGTAAATGTAAATTTTAAAAATAAGCTGTTTGGTAACCCTCATATTATTTTTTTTATAATGAATAGTAAATTCAAAAATGGTATATAATTTTTGTGAATGTCTGCCAAAAGAATGGTAGATTATTGCTGATGAGAGAAAAATGTTTTTTTATAATTTGATTTCTATATCCATTGCGCATAGTCATTGTTTCATATGCATCCAAACTACCATAATTTAATTTAATTGATTACAATTAGCCAATCATGTGCACATTATTATTTCAAATAAAGCACGATATCTCTTAGTAACATTTGCACCTCGTTTATGTTAATTTTACAAACGTTTTCTTTAAGTATTTTGGTCATGAAATATTTTTAAAATATATTTATTATACTGTGATTGTATTTATTCTAGTTATAAATTTATATGTCATAGCTATCAGGCAAACGTTGATAAATATTACTTAGTCATAGAAAAAGGAAAATATTTATATAATGTATACATAAAATATATTTCTATATAGTATATTGATAAAAGTAAGTGTACTTTTAATTACCTAAATAATAGTGGTTTAAACAACATATTTGGAACAATAGAGTTTTCAAATTAACATGTGTATGTATTAATCATGTGACTTTAAGTTCATTTAATATACTTTTAAGAATAGTAATTTTCTCTCTTAATTTTTTTGTAGAATCATATATTATAACCTCACATAATGATAATTTTATTACATTCATATCAAATTATGTAGTAAAAATAATAGGATGAATTTTGGTCCTTAAAAGTATACGTCAATATTATAAAGCTTTGGAAAGTCACTAAACATTATGTGAGTTTTGCCCATGCATTACGTTTAACAAATCTATTTTGCGACTCTGATTTTAACATTTTGTGTGAGTTGACATAAATTCAAAACATTTAAGTTGTTTTTGAATTCTGGTTGGAAGTTCAATACTAAAAAAGGAATAAAAGATGGCTGTTCAAGAAAAGATGTATTAGATACAAAAATCCAAGCCCCAAACCTTTTACTGATAAAATCAGTAAGATGAAAATTAGATTTGGAACTTATACAGGATAGGACTGAATATGAATTTTTTATTAAGAAGTGCTATCTGGCATTTATAGATTACTCAACTTTATATCAGATGACAGAATTGGAATAAGGGATATAGATTTATTTTATGTCAAGAATCAAACTAGTTTTTGATATTTGGTACTTCATACAAAATAAAATTAATATTAAAAATTATTAAATTTCATCTTATATATATTAGTAGTGAAAATTTTTACATTTTTTCTGAATTATTGTAACCACTATTACAAGCTTCTATAAGTTCATAAAATTAGAAAATGAATCAAATCTAATTTCGAATAATATTCCATTCTTATTTTTTAATAAAAAACAAATTAAAAATGTGTGTTTTTTTTTAATTTTATTCCTATTTAAAATAGGCATTAAATAGAAAACATTTCAAATATATATAATAAAAATTTGATATTTCTAATCTTCAGCAATATTCTAATGAATTTAAAATAGAATTTGAAAATCATTTTAATAGATTTTGAACATGATTCAGATTTGAATAAAATTAATAGGAAAATAACTGATACACTTTTAAAAACTGCAACAAAGATATCTGGCAGAAAAAAGCAGCAATTGACCAATAAAATTTCTATTGAGATTAGATAATTTATGAAGAAATGAAAAAAATATCAAGATATACAAAAATGATATATTAAGAATTGCATATCTCAAATTTTGTAAAATGATGTGAAAAAGAGTTGATAATGATATAAGCAATTGTGAACTAGCAAAGAAAGCTGTAGACTAGAATAAAAGTCTCAAGAGTGTAAAACATTTTGGGATTGGTAAAAAATTTATATCTGCAATAAGAAAAAAAAATGGAACTGTTACTAAAAAGAAAGATAACATCATGAAATGTGTAGAAAAGTTCTCGATGGTGGTCGAGAGGTCAGCAACGTCTGCTTTATAAGCAGTTGTCCTGGGTTAGCAGGGTTCGCTTCCTGGCTGATGCTATGACACATGAGAAAAAAAGAATTACATGGTTATAAAAGAACAAGTATATTTTATAGCTATTATATCTTCTAAATTTCCCAGGATTTTAAATGAAGAAATGATATATGCAATTAAATTTATGAAGAAGGGAAAAGCTCCAGGTAATGATGGAATTATTAACTGAAGTGAAGAAATAGAAAATGTTTCCCAAGGTTATATGCCAAATGTCTAAATGACAAAGATGTACCAGTTGATAAGAAGAATGCAGTATTAATATTAATATTTAAAAATGGTGATAAAGAAGACATTAGAAATTACAAGCCTGTCAATCTTTTATCAGTTTTGTACAAAATTTTTACCAAGATAATTACAAGTCATCTATAGAGAACTTTGGAATTTAATTAACCAAAAGAGCAAGCTGAAGTTATAAGTGGTTTTAGTACAGTGGTAAATATCCAAGTATAGAGAGAAGTTATAGAAAGGACCAATGAATATGAGTTGCCATTATGTTTTGGATTTGTAGATTATGAAAAGTCATTTGATTCTGTAAGAATTTCTTGAGTAATTAAAGCATTGACATATTCTACTTATAAAAATACAACAGCAACAATTACATTACATAATGATACAAGGAAGATTAAGATTGAGGAGGATGTACAACAGGGTGACTTCATATCTGCAAAACTATTTATAGCAGTGCTGCAAAAAGTATTTTGTGATTTAAAGTGAAAACTTAAAAGAATAAAAATAAATGGAGATTATTTAAGTCATTTACATTTTAAAGTTGATGTAGTTGTTTTTGCAAATAATGTTTTAAAACTTGAGGAAAATATTGCAAGAGTTATCAGATGAAAATAAGAAAGTAAGACTAAATAAATATTAAAAAGACTAAAGTTTTTACTAATATTTTTCAGAAATTTAATAACAAGTAGATAAGTATAACTAATTAATACTGTTTTGCATCAAAATTCAAGACAAAACTATTACTTTAAAAATAATATAGATTAAAAAAATTATATTAAATGGTTTTTTATTGACCATGTCCTAAAAAGCAAAATAAATAATCATTTCTTCACCACAATTATTTTTAGATTTAACTTGAAATAAAAGCATGGGAGGGGTCATCCAGAAATTGTCAATCCCTACTTTTTATAAAAGATGATTGACTTAATTAATTTCTGGATTCCCCATGCTTTTATTTCAAGTTAAATCTAAAAACCTCATTTGTGGTTGAAGAAACATTTTTTTAGTAAACAGTCAATGAAAACATTTAATATAACAAAAAAATATATCTCTTATTATTTTTAAGTTTTTAGTATTGGCACAATAAATGAAAATGTAAAACTACATCATACCTTAAATTTACTGGACACTTATAGTTCATATATATCACTAGATAGTTCTGTTATATGTTAACATGTATATCCCTTATGTATATATCATGTTTAGTATGTGTACATAATAATATATGTCTATATAAGTGATTAAAAATATGAAATATTATTTAAAATGAAAAGTGTTTAACATTTTTACTTTGCAAATATTTTATTTTTTAAAAAAATTAATGTTTCCTATTATTTTCATAGACATTTTAAACAAATATACAAAATTCCAACAAGTTATATTAAACTTAAGTCTGATAAATATTGATTTAAAAATGTTAAAAAAATATTAAATTGAAAGAAAAAAAATCTTACTCTCTTGGAACTTTATTTAAAACAAAATAACTGTAACACAGGAAATTATTGAATATTTTTAATATTTTCTCACCCTCTGTTTTCTATCTAACAAACTAAGTGATCTACTGAAAGTATGTGTGTCTTATGTGAATTAGACTTATATTAACTAGTTATATGCTAGATTTCAAGAAATTCTATTGAAGTTATATATATAACTTTGATTTTATACTTTCATTCTAACTTGGAAAAGATCAAAAGTTAACAAACCAATTTTCTAGCTTCAATAAAAACATTGCATAATAATAATGTACTGAATATAAATGTTTTGGAAATTTGAATGAAATGAATTATCTAATGTTTTCAGACTTTAAACTAAATGGCTATAGAAAATGACACTTCCTCCCCAGAATATTTTTTTAAATAATAGTTTAGTGTTGATTTAGAATTTGAGAGATTATTAATTAGAATTATATTTTTGAGAAATGACAGTTAATACGAATTCTGGTCAGTCATCAGGACACAAAAATGTACAACATTCATTTACACACTAGTATTATTTTATTTATGATGGATTTATAGTATGATAGCAATACACCTATTAGCCATGTTTATGACCTAAGTTCAAATCTAAATTAAATAAACTTAAAAGGTTGGAGGTTATTTTTACTTATCAGCCAATATCTAAGGCAGCTAATTATTCAATATTGGTCAGTAAATAAATCCTCAATTATTTTTAGACAGTAAATTAGGAATGAAGAACCATTCAAATGCTCACTGCCTAGGAATTCGCAGATCTGGAATGTAATATCTTCTCTTTCACTATTTCTAATGAGGTCTTTACCCCTGCAGTGGCATTATTTTACATTAATTTTTTACTGTAATTTTTTAATCGTTGCACCCACTGAAAACTCAGATTAATCTGTGACTTATACTCTCTAGCGATAACTAAACACCCATTTGTTAATCAATTAGCCTATTAGATTATTATGTGCTATCTATGAAAAAAATTATAAGCTCGTTCGTGACTTGAAAAATATCATAGTTTTATCAGACGTAAACTTAAATCGTGAACCATCAACTGAGCAGATAGTTGTGCTAATCATTGTGCCTCGGTGGTCTTTCCAAATTTGTTTGAAAAGTCACATAATGCATTTTTGGAATAAATAAACTTCTGAAAATTTATTTTGATTTTTTTAAAAAAAAAAAAAAGTGGCTGGAATATTTATTTATGTAAAGTGATTTTCTAATGAAAACAACTTGAATTAAAAATTTATTAATGACGACAAAATATAATGTAGCCAATTTTATGATAATAATTTGAAACGAAAAGGGCGGGGAAAATAGTGTTATTACTAAATGTGCATTATAATAAATAAAAAATTGGCGGGAAATTTTCAGCCTATTGAAAATACGGTGAATTAATATTTTAGAATAGTGAAAGTTAAAATTTTATCCTTTTGCAAACTTCAATTTGTTCATAAAAGTCATTTTACGTTTTGAAATTTGAAGTTGTCATTGATGGTTCAGATAATTAGAGAAATATTATCTGCCACCTGAATTCATTCATTCCCTTCAATTTTAAAATGTTTTCAATCAAAATGTTCAAAACAAAATCGATAAAAATAATAAGGGAGTGATAAAAATACAATATAGAATTGCCATAAGGAGAGGGGGTCTTTTCTTTTTAATAAAACTGTGGTTTAGTTTACTTTCAGTTTTAAATAAATAAAAAAGAAATGAAATAAAATAAAATCAGTAAAATATAAAATATATAACATTATATTTATATTGATAAATATATAAACTTTTAAATACATTATAATCTCACTTTAAATTTCATCCCTTTCCAGTGTTTTATAATGGTCAGAGTACGGTTGGTAGAATGTCCACTCAATTGACAGCAAGCGATCAACTTGGTAGATATCTTTCTGAGATCTCATTTGTCATAAAGTTTTAGCTAGAAGACTCTTGTTAGAACAAAAAATATATAAAAACAATTATAAATTAATACAATGTACAGGCTTACACTTGCACGTACAGATATATATGTAAGGGAATCAAACTCAGACTTTCACACAACCCTTAACACTTCAAGCCATCTCATAGTTCTGACCACCTGAAAAGATAAATAATCACCAATTTACGTATTTCGTGCTAAGCCAGCACTCATCAGTTGATCCAGATTACCATCTCCACACATATATACAATCAGTGCTCAGCTTTATATTAAGATAGCAAATCTTTATACTTTAATAGACAGGCTTCAAACTACTTCAACTCACAACTCTTCAGCTTTCCATTTCATTGAAAATCTGATGATGGAATGTTCAAGGCCTTGTTAGTGCCAAGGTTGTCATCCTACTTCAACATCTGTAGTAATATGATACCACACACTATCACCATTAATGAAAACTGCATAATATTACAATCATATTTTTTTTACTCACAACATCAATTCTTATTGTCAAGCATTGTTTGGTGGCCTAGTGGTTAGCATAGCTGCCTTCCCAGAAGCTGGCCTGGGTTCACTTCCTGATCAACACATTTGCCATAAAAAAAAAAAACATTAATTCTTATTTGTCCAATTTTTTACTGCTCATCATTCAAAAGCTAACTAGACTGGTTATTATTCATCTATCTAAAGATATTCATAAGCCTGTTTGGCACCTAAAAAAATATGAAGGTTCATCCAGTTTGGATAAAAACTCAACTCATATGATTTGCTTATTTAAATACTAATTTCTATATAATGATCATGCATGTATGAATTTAAATCAGTACCAAATTCTTAAAGCATCAATTATAATTTTTGAAACATTGTTATGTGATAAAAACTTTGCACCAATTTCCCTTAGACATGAGTTTTAGGTTACATAAGTACTGTCAATTGCTTTCAACAAGGCCATTATCAGTATAATAATTTTGCTCTCAAATAATACCATTAATAAGATCCAATTATGTTAAAGTTTAAGTCTTTAATGTCAATTCATAAGTCAAAATGAAATAATTCTTTATTAAAATAACTCTGTAGTTGAGAAAGTTGATTGGTCTAAAATTTATGTTCTGCCAATATAGATAAAACAAAGTAGAATATTGCCAACAATGATTTAAAATTTTAATATTGCCTTAATTTATTTGATATTTTTGTAATGTTGCTACTTGTTTACCAAGACTGCTATTATTTAGGTTAATAAGGCAAACACGTTTAGATTAAGGATTATCAATTAGTAATTGATTTCTTGACAATATCAAAAGAAAAAGTTATCTCTGTTCACATGGATATAATTTATTCATTTCAATTCTTCATCAGTAGAAAAATCCATGAAAATATATCATTCAACACAGATGGTGCAAAAATTACAATGGGATTTAAAAAATACATAATGTCTTTAAATTTAATTTTTATTTGTTTTTTTAATGGTTTGTAAAATATATCTGGAAGATTAAATATGGAGAAATATATCATTGTTGAGAGAATCCAAAGTCAACAAATTTTATTTTGAACATCATCATAAAATAATTCAGAGTCAATATGCTCATCATTGATACTTTTATGAATAAAATATTCCTTCCGAAATGATAATTTAACATCTGGTGCAATGTTTTCAAAAACAGGATTCAGTGTTTTTAGGAATACAACTTTATATGTATACTTAAACAAAATGGTAATTGATAAAATTAATAAAAAAATTAAATCTTTCTCATTGGTAAAACTTTATAAAATTACTAGGACAACAATTTTTAATGGAAATCTTAGTTATTATGGACCATGGATGAGTCTTTTCAATATAACATTGAAGTTTTAAAAAAGACAGCAAGAAGCTATACTTTGAGTAAATCTTGATACTTGTTTTCAATATTACAATTAATAATTGGTCAAAGAGGCTTCATTCTTATTGATCCCTGATTGTATATATCACTTGTAAAAGCATAAATATACATTAATATAATACATGACAAATGTTTTAGATCACCATTGCCAGTTGTTAATTTAATTATTAAAACTGGAAAAATTGATTTATTTATATGATATAAGGGCTTTCAGCATGATTTCAACTTAATATTAACTGCTTAACTGCCAATTTTTTTTATTCATCAGTTTGAGTAGAACTTCAGTTATTCTTATTCATAAATTACATTTTTATTCATAAAAATATTTATGTAAAATAGTCATAATTGTTTAATTTAGTTTCTAAAAATTGAATTATTTTACATTCAAACAGCTTAAATATAAGTAAAAAAAAATTCATAACTATAAAAATATGTAACAAAAAATATCAAAAATTGCCTGCAGTAAAATCAAAGAAGTACCTTTACCTAACTATAATATGCAGTTGCCATTGATTTTTAATGTCTTAGAAGCAGAAATTCTACTTATTCATTTCTGTTGTCTTTTCTCCTTCCAAAATTAAATATTTTAAATAAAAATTTAAATCTAACCACATTACTAATCAATATAGTATAAAAAATAATTACAAATACATAAATAATTATGAAAAATAGTTGTATTCTGCTGATAATCAATAAATGTCATAGGTTTGCAAATGGTGGTTGAACATTATCCATGTCTCTGGATTATTATTTTTCTTTGAAATGTTAGATATTTTTGACTATTTAAGTGCAGTATTAGTTAATATATTGTAAAAAATTAATTATAAATAAAAATAATTATGGAAAATATATTTTTTCATATTCAAAATCAATTATGAAAAAATGTAAGATTTTGCACGTGATTTCTGACATTGGCAGTTAGAAATTCCTACTGAACAATGGTGGGGATTGATAGTTGGCTTTATCAAAAACCATATAAGGTAAAAGTGAATGGACAGTCAGCTCCTTGTAATACCATATATGGCAATGGAAATTCAATTTTTTTGTTAAAATATTGCCATCTGTGGATTTTTTTTTCAATTAAAATTTTAATATAGATTAAGCTGTTTTTATGGTAAAATGAGCATACAATGAATAAAATGTGACCCACAATAATCAAGAGATGGTACTTAATGGAAAATTACTGGCCAAAACGATAGTGAAAATAAAACTAGTTAAGTAACTTATTTTTCTAAAAGTGGTTCATATATAATTTTTTTATTTGAAAAAAAAAATGTTTTTTTTTTTAAAAAAAGATTAACAAAAGTATATTGTAAATTAAGTTTCTTTTTCTATGTTAAATGAAGATTACAACTGAAACTTAAAAAATTGCATTAATTACTTAAAACATATTGAAGTTCTAAGAAAAATTTTAAAATTTGACATCAAAATATTCAAAATTTTCCCACCCAGAGTTCATATGTAAAAAACTAGGTCACCGACCTAAAATAATATAGTGCCCTATCACTTTGGTAGTGATTTTAAAAAATGTACAAAATTTCAGCAAATTATATTGAATTTAATCTATTAAATGTTATTATAACTTTAAATTGAAACAAAAAATCTCTATACTGCTCTTTTGCAAGTCTTACTTAAACATAATAAAGTTCTAAAAATTAATTGTGAATTTGATATCAAAATATTCAAAATTTATCCACCCACACTTTCAGATTTAAGAAACTAGGTCACCTATCTAAAATATTATAGTACTATATTGCTTGGCCTATTATTTACTTTGTAATTACCAAATTTGAATCAATTATATTGAATTTAAATCTATTAAACCTTTATTTTAAAATTTTATTTTAATTTAAATAATAAGGGTGATTACAATAGTTTATAAACAAACATATAAGTAAACAAACAGATATTGTAACATAAACAAAAGCATTTAAAAATTATTTCACACCATATTATCTATATTATTTTTAGAGCATGTAGCAAAACTATTGCATTATGTAAATAAATCTTTTAATTTTTATTTCTTTTTTTCAAATTTACATATGGAGTATGAAATATTCTTGATCTTATAAGAGGAAATGGTACACATTCTTCAAACAGGTGAAAAAAAGATCTCTTCTTTGATCTTACAAAAATACATAAGAATTCTAAACTCATATTCCTCCTATCATTCAAATATATCTTTAAATAATACGTGAAATAATATTTAAAGCTAAATGGGATAATATGTAACCATTAGAAACCAGTAAACACCTAAACATACCAATATAGATAGTAATCAATATTTCTCACTGTTGTCAAGACAACCTCTCTTTTTTAATTATTGCCACTCTTATTATTAAAAGGAGAGAGGTTGTCTTGACAACAGAGAGAAATATTGATTATTATCTATATTGGTATGTTTAGGTGGTTACTGGTTTCTAATGATTAAATATATCTTTGTTGATAAAAAAAACCATTTAATAATTTGAACCTAAATTTATGTAAGATTGTGGAGCATATATTTTGCGAAGATTCTTCAAAATCTTAATCTGTAAACTGTCCAAGCATTTTGAATACTACTTATTAATTTTTTAAAATCATTATATTAATTTATATATATATAATTATTTATACATACTAAAGATGATATATACATAAGGAGTATACATATTAACTTATTTCAGCAATATCTAGTGATATATATATATATATATATATATATATATATATATATATATATATATATATATATATATAAACTATAACTGCCAAATCAATTTAAAGTAAAATTATATTCTTTTACAATATAATTTTAGTAAGCATGTTTTTTTTTAATAAAAAAAATTCCTATTAAAACCAAAAATGTCAAATGTTTTTTACCTAAAAGAATATTTCCAATAATAATTTATTATACATGTATATAATGATATATATATATATATAAATAAAAGGAATAAACATTAATTTATAGCAAAAATATCTAGTAATATATATATCAACTATAAGTGTCAAGTAAATTTAAAGTAAAGTATAGATTTAAATTTTTATTTATTGTGCCAATACTAAAAAATTAAAAATAAATAGTAATAATATTTTATATTAAATGCTTTTATTTATCATGTACTAAAAAGTAAAAAATAATTGTTTCTTCAACTACAATTGGGGTTTTTAAATTTAACTTGAAATAAAAATGGGGGGTGTTCAGAAATTAATTAAATGAATCCTTTATTTACCATGCACTAAAAATAAAAAAAAAATTGCTTTTTCAACCACAACTGGGTTTTTTAGAATAAACTTGAAATAAAAGTGTGGGGATTCAGGACTCCCCTGCCCCATTCTTTTAGTTCAGATTACATCTAAAACCACAATTGTGGCTAAAGAAACAATTATTTTTTTTGTTTTTTAATGTACAGTAAATAAAAACATTTAATATAAAAAATTATCTTTATTTATTGATAATAAAAATATAATTGATTAAAAACTTGATAATGATTGGAATAAATACTTTAATAATTGCATCAGATATCTACCAATAAAAATAATGGAAAAAAGTTTGATCATGACTGGTCAATCTTCATGCAAATTAATGAAGTAGCAACCTGAAAAATTTAAATAAATTTTATTTAATTAAAAATGAAATTTATAAATAAATAAATAATAAATATGAAACATATATATATAAAACATATATAAATAATTGGCTTAAAATATAGATTACTGTTTTCTTAAAATAAAAATTAAAGTTACAAGTAATCCATTGTTTTATTAGAATATTTATCTCAAAACATTTTTTAAACTAATTAATACCTGTGTTACACTCTTTATGAAATGGGTATAAATATGGGTGATACATTACAAATATGGATAATGAAAAATTACAATATTAGATGAGTTATGAAACTAACATTATTGAGTTAAAACAGGGTTAGGTATTTAGAGGTTAAGTTCTTTGTTAACTTTATTGGAGAGTCTGCTATACAATTATGAGTAATAAGCAATTTTTAAAAAATACATATTGTTTTGTAATAGTAAAATGTAAATTCTGTTTCTAAATCTCATATACCAATTACTTAACTGATAATATTAGAATAAATGTCTATAATGACTTGACAGTTAATATTTTAGTATTAGACATTAGTTGCCATGTGATATGTAATTATTTTTCATTTTTACAAATTTATGATTAACAACATCTTAAATGAACAAATATAATTCATACAAACAAAAAATTACATATATCAGTGCAAACCTTGCTAACTCTATATTTTGTAAATATTATAAACAAACTTTTTAAAAAAAATGAAAATATTGTTATTAAGAATTTCATTTTATTTTGTAATTTATTTTATTGTGCTTTTGTTTTAAACATAAATATATCCCATAATTTTTTTAAATTATGGCAAGGTTTTATAAATTAGTTTATCGATAATAAAATGTCTTTTTTTATTACAAAAATTTTTTTCATCAAAATAAAAAAGTTTTCTTTAACTTGGTCTCAGTTTTGAAATTCACAATATAATTGAAGCAATTTATTTACACTTAGAAAAGACTTATAAACATATGACAACTTATAAATAAAATAATTAATTGAATTATAAACATTACAACAAAATAAAATTTTTGTATACAATCAAAAATTAACCTTTATAATAAGTTAAAAATAAAAAATTGTGAATGATAAAAAGACTTTTATTACATTATTATATTTATCATATGACAATTTTTGTATATATATTAGTTAGATGCAAATAATATTGTATATCATACCTAACTTCTAAATTTTAAAAGTTAGCTATCATATCTTATTTAGCAATTAGCTTCTTTTAGAGCATTTTATTCCCAATTCATATATTATTAGCTCTTAATGTTTGTATATTATCACAACAAGCAGTTCGCACTGACATCGTTGAAAGAATTATGAGATTAAAATGAACCTGAAATGGGCATATTTTTAGAAAAAATATCCATTGAAGTTTTAAATTGTACCTCAAGGAGATTGTAAAAGACCTAGAAAAAAACCACATGTGAGATGGATGGATGGATGGATGGATGAAATAAGGAAGTTTGCTGATGTGATGTGGAGAAAAGATGTTATTAATTGTATTAATTGTATTCAATTTGGAGATATCTTCATGGCAGTGTATTGGTAATATTGAAAGTAATTATGATGATGCTGCTGATGATAATATTTTTGCTGTTTATTACAATAATTTCAAGTGTTTGAATTATTAATATATGATATATAATTCACTACTTTTTTTTCAATATTTTCCTTACATATATATAATAAATACCAAATAATCCTAATAAATGAACAACTTTAATTTGTTACAGAATAAGATTTAATTTCAAATTTTAAAAATTGTTAAATGAACTTTCAGTTCTTCGAAGCTACACATTGTATTTTTAAGATAAAGTAATGAAAGGTCCTAAGGCTATTTTTGAAATTTAGAATTAAATCTTACTCCATGTCAACATTTAACTTGATTATTTATAATGATTTTAACAAGTCCATTAGTATTTTCATAACATCTCAAGTATGTAACGCTTATAATATAAACCTATTCAAGAAACAATCTTTATATTGTTTTCAGACTTGAGTGGTTCTTAAATAGGTTTTGATTATTTATATTTAAAGTTTATATTCACAAGACAGTGCATTTAAATCTATACATTGTTTATTTATTTACAGAATATTTTAATTGCATTTATTAATTATTACATTTTTAATTTAGTAGTGGGTGATATTTCCTAGTTTGTGTAAAGTTGCAAATAAGATTATAAATTGGTACTGCTTTGCATGGTGTATCAGAGACATATTATATACTTGTGGTGGTGTGCTAATATGTTCATACTTTGAAAACAAAAGATAACTTTAAGGATTTACATTTAAATTCAGGGTTCTGTCTTAGTGTTGTGTTTGGTTAGGTTTACAGGTTTGTCCCAAACCAACAGACACAAAAAGAACAACTGTTCAGCAAATAATATGTACAATTTATTAGTACAAAATACATACACATGTTAGTTGAACAAATACAGTTGATAGACTTGAATGCTGAGATATGGAACTCGCTTCCAGCTAATGATTAGCCTGCTTCATGAGTTCTGATAAGACTCTTCCAGCTATATATTTAGCTTGCCTTGAGTTGGCTCTAGTTTAGATGTAGCAGTTTCCAGTCTGTAGGTGGACTTGCCTCACTGCATGGATGTCACAATAATGACAAGATAAATACCTTTGCTGATGGCAGAAGGTTTAATGGAGAGCATGTGTTGTCATTCAGGTTAACAGAAGTAATTGTTCTCTGACTTTCCTTTAAAAGACTGACTATTTAATAGCAGATCCCCTACCTTACTGGAAACATGCAGATTCAATGCACGAACCCCAGTGAAGGGTTTAATCCCTTTGGATAGCAACTGGGTGTTAACCAATCAGGTAAGGAATCTGGAATAGTCCACTTCTGAAGGCAGGGTCAGATATGACAGTGTGTTTGACAGGTGTTTAAATCTTTAAAACATTTAAGAAAAATATGTTTAAGTGACTTACATATAATGTAAATTATTTTATTCTGGATATTAATTAACAATCTTAATACTTATATTTACCACAATATACTAAAATTCACACACTTGCAAATGTTGTTATTGCATACATAATAATAAACGAATGCATCTAAAAAGTATATGTAGTAAATCAAATTTCAGATTTACTGTGTATCCCTTAATTGCAAGCTGTCATATCAAAAATTATCTCTCATTGTAAAAAAATTTAGAACATCCTTTCTCATTAATTTTAAGAACAACCTTCTGCCAATAGAAAAGATTGAATCTCAAAGCACATCATAATTGATGTAAAATTTAATGCAAAAATGATAGTACTGCAACTGGCTTGATTTTAAAACCATTATTTATTCATAGTTAATTCTGGGGTGGAGGTTCAGATGCTTTAGACCTTTATCTCATTGAATAATAAGATTGTTCTTGAAATACATACATAATAAGAGCTACTGATTTGAAAGCTTTCAGACTAAGAAATAATTTATAGTATGAAGCTTACAATTGAGGAGCAACTAATAAATTTGTAATTTGATAAGTTAAACAATTATATATGTATGTAGAGTAAAGAACACAAAAAAAATCAAGTCATATGTCACATGACCTAATTTAACAAGCTTGTGTTAAAAATGTTATATATAGAGCTTGCAAATAAGCTCTTAACAAGTTTTGCAGAATATCCTCAACCCCAGATTGATTTCTGCTACTGACTTCCTCATTGTGAAAGCCAGTATGGGGTTGGAGACATTCTGCAAAGCTTGTTAACAACTTATTTGCAAACTCTATATATAACTGTATGTAGAGATGTATATATTTGCATAAGTGGTTGAAATAAAGTTTTATTTTTTTTCCAATTTTAATTTTATTTCATTTTTAAAAAATACAAAAAATAAATATATATTTCAATCACAAGACTATTGTTCAGAACTCAACAAAAAGATAGCAGTATCGGAGGAAATAATATATAGATTATTGCCATAATCTTTCTTCCATACACATTTTGAAGAACACCAACCTACTAATTGAAAAGGGATTCTTTTTCAATTTTTTATTTTATTTTTATTGCTTGCTTGAGTTTTATATCATTGCAATATGTAACAATGTGCATGCACACATACACACACACAAATAAATAAACAAAAAGCTGGGAAATAAACTCTACAATATTTATTATACCAATATAGAGAAATAAATAATAGCTATAGCCAGCTTATGGTGTGTATGCTATCCTGAGTTCTATTTTTACTTCTCTAAAAATTAATTATTGTAGTAGCAATGTAATGTGGCATTGGCAGCAGTTATATTTTTTCCAATAAATAATGTTCAAAGATGTTATAAAGAATGTAATGGACTTTTAGGATATCCGCAGAATCACCAAAATTAACATAGCTAAATGCTACACAGGAGAAAGCAATCATAAACTTATTTTCATAGTAGTTAAAATGCAAAGTAGCCTTTAAACATCCTGCTACAAACACATTAACATTTTCTCTTACAGAAACAAAGAGGAAGGCATTGATCAACACATTTTTCAACTGACTTCTAGTGAGATTTTGAATCTTTTCCTAACTTCACTTTATTTTGTGGCTATATATATATATATATATATATTAACTATTTTTAGTTAATGGCTATATATATATATATATATATTAACTAAAAATACTGGATAAGTACTTAGATTGAATATGGTCTACTTAACCATGAATTTAAAGACATTATGACCATGTTGATGAATATGCTAACCATTACACCCTAATGCTTTTTATATTTTCATTATATTATGCTGGAAATTTTGTGAACATCCAGAATATCATTTATATAATTTTCAAAAGTTAATATTGACTTGATGACATTAATAATAATGATGTGTGTGTATATATGAATGTGTGTGAAAAGATATTTGAAAAAGCATTTAGAGAATTTTACAAATCTCGTACATTATTATCACAGAAAAATAACACACGAATATAGTTAATGGCTTTTTTCGAAAATTTAAACTAATATTTCCACGTATTAAAAAAATTCCCAATGCAACAAAAACAAGCTTTTTAGTCTGTTTTATTTCTATATCTCACTTTATATGCTACACTCTCTAGCAGTTCTCTAATGGCAAATCTTTCAGCAGTTTCTATATAAAAAAAACTATTTTTATTTTAAATAACACTCCCATGAATTCCTGAACATTTATTTATATCGCTTTTTTATAACACAACCATCACTTCATCATTAATTTTCATTTTTTAAAAGATTACTAAAATTAATTTAATGTAACATCCATATCAAATATTAAATCCTATTTACATAATGGGAAACAAAATTTGTTTTGCAAGTGAAACATTTTTTATTTTATTTTATATGTATATGAACCGACTTATTGCATTATTAGCATTGAGATCATTATTTCTCCAAACTAACACTAATCCTTGTGAATCTCATCTTAAACTTTGCAATAAAATATTATAGCATATTCAAACAAAAAATAAAATAAAATAAAAATTTCATAACTCTGTCGAATCAATCCTCACCAGTAATCTTTGTATTCAGATTTGAGAAGCTCCATTAAGCTAAATAAATATTATTTTAAAAAATCTCAAATCCCTAATAAGCACTTCGCAAATAAAAAGCCAATAAGAATAATTTGAATATTACAACGTAGATTTTTGAAATATAACTATATATATATATGCATGGGTAATTCAATCATTATATACTATATATTATACATACGCTTTGTATATATGCATAACATATTTTATGAAGCCTGTTTTCGGAGTAACAGTGTTTAATATATATTCCAATAGAATATATAATACAAAATAATAGGTTAAGATTAGCTAGATTAACAACTGATGATATAATATACATAAAATGACCATTATATCATTATTTACATATTTCTCAAGCTATGTGTTATAAAAATAATCAAATAATTGGTTGCTTAAGAGTTCGTGTAAGGGTCAAGTACAAAAATAATAAAATTAAGCTGCAGTTCAAAAACTTTGAGCTCTAGGTTCATTACTCTATCACTATTCCAAATCATATGTATCAATAAGGGGATAATAAAGATACAATCGTATTAATGGGAGTTCATGCCAATGGTAATGGTGATGAAAATAATTGAAGTGAAAGGAGGAGGATGGGATAATTATCAAGCTTGAGTCCTACAATTAAAACACAACATAATTATATTTTTTATGTACTTGGTCTGCAATATAAACTCATATTCTTAGTCATATAATATACTATGAGTGTGATGTTATTAGTCAGTAATGTAAAATATATCTACCCATCACTTCTTGATTAAGCTGAAAAAAGACACCAGTATATGAGTCTATTTTTAATATGGTTTATTTCCTTCCACAGTTGACCAAATCTAGTTTGGAGAAATTATAGACTCTACACACTAAAATAGGCTATACACTTTAATAAATTATATTTGAACAAAAATTAAACTTTGCAAAGTTGGTTTTGCTTTAATTAAAGAACTTGATCATGTAGAAGTTAAATAATTCTAATAATAGTTGATAAAAGAATTCTGAACAATTAACAAAATTAATTAATTGTTATAGAATTTAAAATTTTCATTTCCTTAATTTTCTTTTTTTTTTTTCAAGAATAAAAGCAAATTATTTTTAAACTTCCTCATTTTGTACTGTTACAAATTTGATGTTCAGAATGTGGGCATGTAAAATAAAAGTCTCTTTCTCTCATGTACATTTTATACCATTACAATATATATATACTGTTAGACGGAGGTTGCCTTGACAACAGGTTGAAATTGTTAATTGTTAAAGATATTAGGATTGTCTAAATTTTGACTGCCTTTTAATGATATATATATATATCATAATGACTAAATATTTATAATTAATAAATAAAAGTATAATTTAATTTTAAAACATTAAATAATAAATAATTTGCAGAATCATGATTTTAATTACTTTAAACTTTAAAAAGATTATGTTGAACTAAATGAAAGAATGCTTGTGCAATTTATTTAAGATTTAATGCTACTTCGATATCTAAAAGCTACATTTACTGTTGTTCATTTATTTATTATATTTATGTATAAGTATGCTACAAATGAATAAAAAAATCGTGATAATATTAAACATTAAACATTAAATAATAAATAATTTGCAGTTCTCTCAATTACTATCATATAATTATTATTAACTGCATAATTTATTCATTATTTGATTTTACAATCTTTAATGATACTGCGATTTATTTATTCATCTATTACATATATGAGTTGGACTTTCTATTAATTTTACATATATTTATCTGTAAATATATTGAAACCAATGGGGTCACATTTATCTTATGATCATCCATGTGATCTTCTTATATATGAGAAAAGGCTGATTAGCACTATTTGTGAGATAGAATAATAAAAATTGCATTGAAATTCTTTAGGGATTATAAAAAACAATGTTTATAATATACATTAAAAAACCAATAATAGGTTAATTGGATTATTAATCTCAGAATGATTCAAATTTAAGAAAAAAAACTACATAATAATATTTTATAATATAGAACAAATAATATAATAAACTATTTTTTTGCATATGTCAAAGCATTGACCAGAAGGCGAATCCGGGCCAGCTGATTGAAAGGCAATGCTTGAAAGGCAACTATGCTAACCACTAGGCCACCAACGCTTGACGTAATAAACTAATTTTTAGTTACTAACTTAAATATTTGATAAAAAAATTTGCATAAAATTATAATTGAAAGAAGTTATATTGGAATATCTGAAGGAATAATACATTATTTCAAAAACAATATAATTAAATTAAGTAAGTAGAAAATAGATTTTAATAATAAAAAAAACAAGGTAATTAAATCATCTATATTTTATTTTAATAAAAAAAAGATTAAGAAAGGTTAATATTTTATTTTAACTTTTATATAAGATTGCAATTTTTCTGAAAGACAATAAAATAAACAAACAATCATAATTAGATAGATATAATGTAACTTTTATTCCAAGATAAAGATTTAATTAAAAAGATAATTGTAGTATATATATATAACATTATTTGAAATTAATAAACTATTATTTATATTAAAACTTACATATAGCATTATATATATATATAGGGATTAGATAAATTTAAAATTAATTTTAATTTTGAATTTTTTGACAGAAATGAATTATTTTTTTTAATAAATTAAAACATTAAATAATCAATGTATTGGTTTACAAAACTATTTAACACAATCGTAATGAAAATGTAATAATTATATTTATGCCAATGTTATATACTAGCAAATTAAAATAGAAAGAGTATAACTTATTACTATTATTATTAACTCTTTTTTAAACCAGGCACACTATTTCTTTTATTTGTATTTTATTAAAGTTCAACATCTTTTTTTATCCCCATGGATTTAAATATTCAAACAGTATTTCAATTGCCATTACGTTCATAGAAATTAAGTCTTTAAATTTGTATTGTTAGTAGTAGAGATATGAGTAGGTGAGGGGATTAAGATGATAGTAGAAAGATCTCTTCTTTTTCACTGCATTAGGAGGAATTATGATTTGAAGAATATCAATAAAGAATTATTTTTTAGCACTAGGTGATGAAAGACAAAAATTAATTTACTTTTTTTTAATTCGGCATTTGTTGTTGTTGTCATTTTTGTTGTAGTAGTAGTAGTGGTAGTGGTGATAGTAGTAATAGTAGTGGTGGTAGTAGTCATAATAGTGTAGTAGTAGTGGTGGTGGTAGTCATAGTAGTGTAGTAGTCATTGTGGTAGTAGTAGTAGTGGTAGCAATAGCAGTAGTGATGATGAAGTGATGGTGGTAGGTAGTAATCATGGTAATAGCAGTGGTGATGAAGGTGGCAGTAATGTAAATGGTAGTGACATGGTAGTGGTGGCAGCAAGTAGTCGTAACAGTCATAGTAATAGCAGCAGTCATCATCATAGTTATCATCATAGTAGTAGTAGTAGCAGCAGCAGTAGCAGTAGAAATATTGCCATATTATATTTTAAAAAATGTTGACTGGTACACTTATCTTTTAAAATTGAATGAAGTTGAGTAATAAAATAAAAAAAACCATATCATTTAAATGTTGAATACATTAACCTTTCAATTTAATAGGATGAGAGAATTTTGACTTTTGACCAATTTGCCCCCTAATGAATTTTTTTGTAAGTATTATATGTTAAAATGCATGTAAAATGATATATTTTATTATATTAAATTTTCACTAAAAATTCTATGGTAGATGGTGGTAATTTCAAAATTCCTCCTCTTACAATAGACATAAGCCCTGCCCTGACATGTCCAGCCTTTGTCTGTTGCCAAGTCTGTAAAACATTGTTTAAATATAATATAACAATTTATCAAGTGTTAAAACAGTTTCTTAAATAAATAAAATAATAACTAAATACTCTGTTTTAACAATTGATGAATTGTTATATTATATTTGTAGTTATATATTAACAGAAGTATTATTTATTGACATTGTTTAAAGTAAATAATTCCAATGACCAAAAACTTGTTTATGAATTTATTATGATTTTAGATATTATTTTTTAAATAATTTACACTATATTTATTAGATATCAAGTAATATAAATTATTAATAATTTATTTTGACTTGAAATACTTTATTTTTAAAAATATAACATTATATTAGCAAACAAATCTAAGGATTGCTTGAAGCAATTTACAAGCTTAGTTTCTTTCTAAGCAATTTATTTGTATTTATGAGCATAAAAATATCACAATTTTGCAATAAATATTCAAAAAAATTAAACTTTTAAAGCATAATTCATTAGATATAAGAGAAATAAATAATTATTTGTTCAGATGTTTAAAAATAATAATATTTAAGAAATATCTCATTGATTTTATAAACTGAAAATAATCTTTCTAGAAATGACAATGTCTAAACTCTTTGTTTTGTTTATGATCTCATTTTTTTTATTATTTACAGAAACAAAATGTGAACATTTAAAATTTATTTCAGTAGTAAACAAAAATATCTATCAAATGAAGTCAAACTTATTATTTTCAGATAAGTAATAATCATTTTATCATATATTTTATGTTGATATATGAGACAAACATCAGAAAATGCAGACCATAAAAGGGTTAATATTAGGGCATTAAATTTCTCAACTCTTACAGAAATATAAAAGTCTTTCACATTTACATTTGTTATGGTCACTTAGTTATTTACTTTTTTTTTCATTATTATTATCAAAATACTCCATATGTGATTTCCCTAAAAACATTGAATGACATTTTTTAAAAGGTCATATAATTGAATCCATGAGAATAACAGTTAGAATTTTGATCAAGAAATATTTAGTTTTATCATCATTGAAAAAAATTAGATCACTTGAAAGCTTGTATGACCTTCCAGCAATAAAAGTGACAGGTTGAGGTTTATTAGGCATGATATAAAAATGTCAACTTTGACATTTTTTTTACTCTTTCTTATTTTAAAGTAAATTATGTAAACATTAAGTGAAAAGAACTTAGATGCCAGTCAATGTCTACTCCTGTGACTACTATTAAAATGTTCCTTTTCTTTTCATAAAGGTATTTATTTGCATTTTATTCATTTACTGGATACAAAGCAAATAACACTTTCAAACCAATGCATAAATAAAATCTGGCAGCAATATAAATAGCAGTTTGTGTTAAGACTAAAAGTAATGATGAATGATGTGATATAAATCTGGATTCCTTTAAGAGAAAGTTGGAAATTTCTGTAACAAAAAATTACATGATGAAATTTATTTGACCAACTTATATATTGATTCTTTTTATTTGAAAATGTTCCAATATCCTTTCATCATATTTATTGTTCTCATCATAAAAGACTAAATAAGGCAAAAAAATTCTCTCTCACTTTTCTCCTCTTTATATTATTTCTACATAATGGATACAACATACTCTTTTTCTCTCTCATTTTATGTTTAAAAATAGTATTTTATATCTACATAAACAACTTTACAATAAAAATTCTTAACCTATTTTTGTTCTTCTTTCATTGATATTCAAAAATTCTGTCAATTTAAAATAGCTTCTTCCCAGATAAAAACAAAAGGTGATAGATAGATAGATAGATAGATAGATAGATAGATAGATAGATAGATAGATAGATAGATAGATAGATAGATAGATAGATAGATAGATAGATAGATAGATAGATAGATAGATAGATAGATAGATGGATGGATGGATGGATGGATAGATGGATAGATAGATAGATAGATGGATGGATGGATGGATGGGAGGATGGTTGGATGGGTGGGAAGGTGGGTAGGTAGGTAGGTAGGTAGGTAGATAGATAGATAGATAGATAGGTAGATAGATGGATAGATAAATAGATAGATAGAGAGATAGAGAGATAGATAGAGAGATAGATAGAGAGAGAGAGATAGAGAGAGAGAGAGAGAGAGAGATAGAGAGAGAGAGGGAGAGAGAGAGATAGAGAGATAGATAGATAGATAGACAGACAGACAGACAGACAGACAGACCGACAGACAGACAGACCGACCGACCGACAGACCAACAGACCGACCGACAGACCGACCGACCGACAGACCGACCGACAGACAGACAGACAGTAGATAGATAGATAGATAGATAGATAGATAGATAGATAGATAGATAGATAGATAGATAGATAGATAGATAGATAGATAGATAGATAGATAGATAGATAGATAGATAGATAGATAGATAGATAGATAGATAGATAGATAGATAGATAGATAGATAGATAGATAGATAGATAGATAGATAGATAGATAGATAGATAGATAGATAGATAGATAGATAGATAGATAGATAGATAGATAGATAGATAGATAGATAGATAGATAGATAGATAGATAGATAGATAGATAGATAGATAGATAGATAGATAGATAGATAGATAGATAGATAGATAGATAGATAGATAGATAGATAGATAGATAGATAGATAGATAGATAGATAGATAGATAGATAGATAGATAGATAGATAGATAGATAGATAGATAGATAGATAGATAGATAGATAGATAGATAGATAGATAGATAGGCAAGCAATCAGAAAGACATAATATGCTCAGAAATTCTGTTAGTCTAGTTAAATATTCTCTTTCTGAAAGCATTATAAGCCACTATAAACTCATCTAATTTTTATACTTATCTCAGTCAACAATAAGTTTCTTTTAAAGTTTTGTTAGATTTTTTTTGCACTGCACATGTAACTAAATTTTTTTATTATTCATTCTTAATAAATTCTCATTATTTTTTCCTAACCAACTAATTAAACCTTTTTTTTTTTTTGCTTTTCATAACTATCATTTTTAAAATATATTCTCAACATAACTGCTCCAACTTTTATAAATAAATTGAAATAATAAGTGATTAGTTATGAAGTAGTCTATACTTGTATGGAAATACATTTGCTTCATGTTTATTTTAATTCATTTGTCTTTTACCCTATATATGTAATTTATTATTAAATATCCACACACATTAGTAATAGGTGCGTGTGCATGTGTACAACTTGGTGTTATTCTGACATCATCTTAAAAAGCTAGAGTTAGTCATTAAAATCAGGTGATATTAGTTATTGTTAAAAAAAAATTTAGTAAAAGTAAAAATCAATTGTAAAAAGTTATGCATTGGTGGTCGAGAGGTCAGCAGCAGCAGCTTTACAAGCAGTTGTCCCGGGTTAGCGGGTTTGCTTCTCGGCTGATGCTATGACACATGAGAAAAAATTAATAATAATTTTATACAATGGGTGAAAGGAATTAGCTATTAGGGAAGGGAACTTAAGTACCACAATTCTTTATCAGTACCTTCTATCTGCAGAAAGAATTGCAGTTAAACACTTTTAGACACAACAGGGTGTTAAATAAGAAAAAATAGACAAAAGTCAGGAAATCAACTGGGAAACACAGGAAAATGATGAAGTGAAAAGTGGATGGGTAGCAATTAGAGAAATTAATCAAAATCCATTAAAAAAACTCACTAAGTGCAACCTGAGGCAGGTAATTAAAATATATAAGCATACAATTCGGCATTGTCTATAATAATAAAAATTCTTACCAAATTTATGAAAGGTCATGAGTTTTCACGATTATTAAGATTATCAACTAAATTTGTATCATTGAGAAGTATCAGCCAAATTTTGTCTTATCATTCAACCCAAGATTACCTAGAATAACAGCGTCAAACTAAAATGGGACTGTGAGAAGAAATATATAGAATGATTGCCAGCTTCTCCACAGTTATCCAGGAAAGAAGTTGTAGCATCCTAGCTGTTCCATCAAAATATGAATTTCAAAATGATATCCTATATCTCCATGTAAGCTGCAAGATAACCAGTTTACCTACATGTCCCTGAAACCCCAAGAGCATTAACTTTTGCTGGTAAATATGTTCCACTATTTTAGAAACTAACTGTAACTTTATATATATATCTGCATGCAAACTTTAACTAATTTTAACCACTCAAATTATTTAACCTTTATTTTATGTCAAAAATCTACTGGCTTAATTATTTTATAAAATGAGAATTATATTTGCTATATTGTTTATGTTAATTCCTTGACTGATGGAGGGAACTTGGTTACTCTGCTCGCGAAGTCCCAGGAGACAGAGTGGAGTAAAAAAAAAAAAAAAAAGACAGCTATGTTAGAATCTAATTTTAAAGAACAACAATAACTAAAAGATTTAACTGATTTTTGTAGTACACCTTATTCTTCCCATCACGTCAAGAAAGTTACCTTTTTAATTCTCAAAATTTGTATACAAATACAAAAAAGGAATTAAAGAGTGTCGAGGGTATTTTTCTAAACTTTTTCTAAATTATTTGTTTAAAGTATGCTTTTACATATGTGCAACCTAACCCGTATATTTGAAAAAAACTTTGTTATAAACCAGTAATAGAATAATGTATTGGCCTAATTTAAATTATTCTCAATATACTGTCAAGATAATAAGATGAGAAATAATAAAATTATATTCCGTAATAACAAAATAATGAGTTATAACAAAATTCATAACAAAGGGTTGTAATTATTATGGGTCAATACAGACACTAATCACTTATTTAAAATGTATTTACTGCAATACTACTTCTATATAGCTTGAACTGCAATCCACACCAGTCTATATAATGAACATAGGATTGCGCTATCAGCTTGTTTCAGGAATAATCCATAACCCAAATCTAGATAAAAAAATGACATATGTTATTGAATTTGAAATATTAAAGTATCAAGAATTATTGTGTGCAGGTTCTTAATCAACAGAATTATTTATTGGTTAGCTGGGGATGCTAGTGGTTTATCCCTATATACATATATAAATGCATTTTGTAAAAGTTATTATCGTAGGCAATAGGCCAACGATAAATTCTTAGTTATTGATATTTATATTTGTATTCCTGCCTATATATGTTGGACTTGGCTGATATTTTATTATGCTTCAACTAAGCACATTCTCTCAACAGCTCATGTGTCTCAGGTCAAATGGCATAAGGGCAGACCAGATGCCATATGCCTGGGTTCTTAATCAAAAGATTAGCACCAGTCTAGTTTTGGCAGAATCCAGAGACTCTCTGCATCCCAAATCTTAGGTTTAGCACACCACACCCTCTTCACCTGGTATGCACCCTTGGTCAAAAGCAGACATACCTCTGTGTCCAAAGACATCCAATTTGTAGTGGTGGACCATCTATTTGGATTAACCAGCTAATCATCTTCATTCCTATGCCATTGCCCACCCTAGTCCCATGATTCCTTCATAATGTCCATGCCTCCATTAGTGACCCTAAGTGACCTAACTTCAAACCCTTACATGTGTCCCCTTTATAATTAATTTATTCATTGTTGTATTAAAAACCTTAAATGAGCTGGTAGACTATGTATTCATTAACCCTTGTAAGTAGCATATATCACCTAGTAAGCCACCATGATCTTCCAATAAGCCTTATAAAAGCCAGTGGATAATTTTAGTTAACTGTTGTAAGCCAATCTCTCTATATTGATAATATATAATAAATTACATACCTTGTATTTATTAAATGCATGTCTTCATTGTAGGTTGTTGCATGGACAATTTACTATTTATCTTTAATCATTATTTCTTAGCCATTAATCACGCTTTAAGTATTTAAGACACATATATAACAAAAGTCATATATCTGTGGGTTTGTAAACAAATATAATAGCAGTCAACTGAGGGTAGTCCTAATCAATCCTTGACAATGGTAGCATTAATACAGCTATATACAGTGTAGGAGGTGTAGAGTGATGTAGGAAGTGTGGAGAACCTGGAAAAAGAGAGTCTATGCTTGGTCCATGAGTTACATCATGCTGTAAGAAGAGGAAAGGCTAAGTGATGTCAAGGTGTTATTTAGGTATTTGATGCTGTGAAGCTTAGGCAAGAGTTTAAACTCAGGATGTGGTCCTTCCCCATGCCAACTAGTTGAGAGTGCCTGCTTTGTCTTTGGGTCTTGTTGACTAATTATACAATCTTGACCATTGCAGTAATAATTATTTATATATTTCTCTAAATGAAATATTACATTTGTGGGTGCAAAAAAATTGAAACTTGTGGATTAAATTGTAATAATTTTCTATTGATAAAGACTGAACAAAAATGGTAAAGATATGTGAGAAATTGTGACCTGGCTTAAAATAAAGAGTATTGTTCCAGACAGAAATATATCTTGAGAATCATATGTTTTCACATGTTTTTATTTATGTGTTTAGAGAATATGTCAATAAATAAAAGTTGCAAATATATCTAAGAAGTCAGTTTTCTTTCTACTAAATTTTTGTGCTGTAAAACTTTTCTTGCCTACTACTTTTATTGCTCTCTTTATATAATCCAATTAAACATTGTTAATCTCAGTACGACATATCAATGGATTTTTTTTAAGTAAACCCAGAAGCATCTATACAAAGCCTATGAGACCAGAGATCATCTAACCAAGTCTTTACTTTCTATAAACACTATCCTGTTGTATTTAATATAAAACTTTTCTTAATTTTAATACTCCTTCACTATATTCCACATTTTTTGCAGAAAAAATTAAAGTTAAAATTTCGATTTCTTTGTTTGTTTTTTTTTCATTTTTATATTTTTTCCATTTTCCTAATATTTTTTTAAATATTTTTCAACATATCATAATTCCAAAATATATAAAATGCACTAAAACAAGCACAAGCACACAAAGCTAAAAACAAATAAAGAAAAGTATATATTATTTTATTTTAATATATATATTTAATTAAATGACTAAGTGCTTTCAAGGGTCAAAGCCCTCATATTCATAGCTGTTTTGTAAAAATATAAGAAGGCTTACTTTATCTCTAGAGATGGTGATGCCATAAATAGAAAAGACTCTTGCTACAAAATATCCAAGAAATGGAATGCGTAATCATTTCATTTGCATAAATTTACATCGCTCCTAATCAATTTCTTATATTTTTACAAAATGGCTATGAATATGAGGGCTTTGACCCTTGAAAGTGCTTAGCCATTTGATTAAATATATATATATATAATAATATATACTTTTCTGTATTTGTTTTTAGCTTTGTGTGCTTGTGCATGTTAGCACATTTTATATATTTTGATTTAGAACAATTAGCCACAAAGTGTAAACTGTTTGCTTATTTCATAATTCCAAAAGTAAATATTCAAAACTATTTGCATCAGTATCAAAAGCTTTAGTTTTCCTGCCAAATAATAATAAGCTTCCTCAATATATATCTACCTATTAATAATTCTTATTAGTCATTCATTAGACTAACTATTATCCACTTATGAATAATATTTTTATGGTGTAATTTTCACTATATCACTCTTTTACAAGTAGAGACTGATTTCTATCCACTTTTAACACCTTATGGAAAGATATAATCATGAACATATGATCAAAGATGTGTAAAAAAGATATATATCACCAAGAGGCACATTTTATACAGAATCAGCACTCATCAGTTGGTCCAGATCACAATCTCTTACTCATATCTTTATCATTGTTCAAAATATATAGATAGCCAATTAACTACAGTTTAATTGTCAAATATTGGTGGTCGAGATACAAGCAGTTGTCCCAGGATAGTGGGTTCACTTCCCGTCTGATGCTATGACACATGAGAAAGAAAAAACTACAGTTTAATTGATGGGTCAAACTTACTGCTCTCACAAATTTAATACAAAACAGTTAGTGGAAGTATATTAATAATTTGCATTAGTCATTCATTAGTCTAGAAATTATCCTCATAATGAATAATATTTCTGTAGTGTAATTTTCACTACATCATCTGGGCCAACTGATGAGGCTGGTTCAGCACGAAATGTGTATCTTGATGGTCATACATCTTTTTCACATGTCTTTAGTTATATGTTTATGATCACACTCTTGCACAGGGTGTTAAAAGTAAATAGAAACCAGTTTCTATCTTGAATAAGTGTGGCGTAGTGAAAATTACACTACAGAAAGAATACTTATTTATGCTCTACGTATTATTTTAATTCGGTCTAAAAAATTATAAAACCTCTGAAAAATCGAGAAAATTCTTTTGTAATCTCATCCAGGGTTTATTATTTTTTCACTATTTTTTTTTAACTTTGAAAATTATTCATTGTTATTGTTTTTATTTATAATATTTAATTTTTATTATGTATTCATAAATGAATAAAATATTTTAACAATAAACTGAATAATATGCTAATGAGAATTTTCGTAAAATTAAAGATGAATTCTTTTCAGAACTTTTTTGCAAACTATAAAAAATAAAATCATTATAATTATGAAAAATAATTACAAAAGTTTTATGGCATAATAAATGTCATGGTGGAATGCATTAACTATGATTAAGAACTTGGAATTAAACGTAACCTCATTTAAAAACGTCATTTTTCCAAACACTGAACAGCCTTTCAGAATTAAATGATTCGAATCAGCCCTGGATGACTCCTACAAAAAAGACAGCAATTACATAAACAAATGAAATTAGAAAATTAATTAACATTTAATTTGTAGGATAACAGGCTCGTCGTTTAAAGGAACTATTTTGTTTATAAAATAATCAGTAGCTTAAAATTAAACAAGCTTAGAATGTTTCTGTTTATATTAATAATTTAGAACAAAGAAGAAACAAACAATGGGAGTAATATATTAAAAACAGCAAATCTAATCGAGTTTTAAATGCTTTAAAATAAATTTAAAGTAAAATATTTTCTAAATAGTCAATTGCATGACAGAAGTTTGTTAGAGAAATGATAATATAGAAGGCAGTAATAAGGAAGCTACTTAAATATTATTTGATAAACATTTAGATTTTTGTTCCTTATTAGTTTAAAATATATAAATAGCCATTGATTAATCAACAATTGGATAGATAATTAAGATGTCTATGGACTGATTTTTTTAAAATGCAAAATCCTAAGTTGCTTGAAACTTTAAAAAATTTTCAAGTTGAAGCTAAATTCAAAACTCAGATGGGCCAACATGGCATTTGAATAGGTTATATAAAAATATATGTAATTGTAGATATATATATTGTGGCACTGTGTTTAAAATGACAAGTAATTAAAAGAGAGAATAATAATATTAAAAAAGAAGAGAAAAGAAACATTTTTATTTTATATATGGATAGATAGCTTGGTCATAAAAAGTGTGTAAATATTCATATATATATATGTGAAAATAAGTATAAACAAACACACATACTAACATCTAATTATTTTATTAAAAATGTATAAAAAATACCGTTCACATCAGATATTAATTTATTTATTTTATTATTGTTTTATTATTAATTTAATTTGTGCTTTATTATATTTCATAAATATTTCATGTAATAAATTTTGTTAAATATCACATGATAAATTTTGTTAAATATCACATGATCAAACATCACATGATAAATTTTGTTATTTATTTTTATGATTGTCATTGATTTCATTAATATTTCTAGAGTTATTTTAAATCTATGATAGATTAATTCATGTTAGATATGAACTTATGTAAATAAATCATACAATATAATATAATATAAAATATTTTTATGTAACAGCAGTAATATATATAATAACAATATTCATAAATATAAAAAGTTTTTTTTTGCCAAATATTAATTTTTTCCATTTTCAATATGTTGGAACTATTTTACAGGTACGACCTACATTGCATACATAGAGATATCTATCTGTTTTATATAAAATTAACTAGAACCTATGATAACAATAATACCAATAACACAATATGTACAAGGAAGAAAGTAAATGAAACTTGTATAAATGTATACTATACAATTGTCCATTCATTTATCTGTAGCCAATTATTAATTAATGATGTTTTATATTTATTCATACAATAGTGTTTTTTTATATAATTAATGTAATTGGTTTCATATATCTTCCTTCTATTAGCTTCATTAACATAGTTGAAAGTTTTTTTTATTTTAAATGATGAATATATGAGGCAAATCTATCATCTTTTCTATTAATTGCATTAAACCACTAAACATCACATGATCACTATTTCTTATGCTAGCACATTACTGTTATTAAACAGGCAAAACTCTCTATACAGTAGTGCCACTCAGTACCAACCAGAGTAATCAATGGATGACAGAAGGCTTGTGCATAAAATCCCTATCTAGTGTCTACTCATCCAATACCCCCAGACTAGTTTCTGGCTTGAAGGTTTTGTCAGTAAGGAGCTTTGGATCTGGCATCCATTGATTACTCTGGTTGGCACTGAATGGCAATACTGTATGGAGAGTTTTGCCTGTTTTAATTAATTGCATTATTATGTCCTTTTGCTCTTTCATCTAATTGTTTCCCTGTATGTGCATAGTAAACCATACTGCAATTCTCGCAAGTAATTTTATATACAATTCCCTTTTTATATTTCACACCATCTCTTATTTTATAATTACCTATATATATATATATATATATATAAGTATATGAAAATATACTTATATTTATATACCATCTAAAAAAAAAAAAGTGAAGGAGAGGTGTTGTTGATTGTTTAAGACATATTGTGATATGAAATATATCACTTTTTAATTATATACCATCTAATTTAAATATTAATAATAATTGTACTATAAATAATAATAACAGTTTTAAGAATAATAAAAACTGAATAAAACTTTCATACTTTCCTAACATTTATCATACATAACAAAAAAAATAAAAATTATATAGATAACAGCATTAACATAGGATTGTCAAATAGTAAAAATCTTGTCAATTTAAGAGGTAATTATAAAATAAGAGATGATGTGAAATATATAAAAAGAATTATATATAAAAGTATTGTGGAAATTGAAGTATGGTTTACTATGCACATACAGGAAAACAATTAGATAAAACAGCAAAAGAATATAATGCAATTAATAGAAAAGATAATAGATCAACCTTACACATTCATTATTTAAAATATGGACATAAAATAGATTGTGTAAAAAATATAAAACCTTTAGATTATATTAAATAACTAATAAAAGAAAGCTATGTAAAACCAATTACATTAATTACAACAAACATAATTGTATGAACATATATAAAACATCAAGAAATTTAACTAATACTTGGCTAATAATAAATGAATGGAAAATTTTTCAGTACACATATAAACAATTTTTTTTTCTTGTACATACTGTGTTATTAGTATTATTGTTATAATAGGTTTTAGTTAATTTTATATAAAAGAGATAGATGTCACTATGTATTTAATGTAGATTATATTTTAAATATATAAAAAAAATATTTTGTGTGTGTGTGTGTGTTTATTGCAAAGAGGCTTTAATTAAAACTAAGACATACATAAGATTAATGAGAATTTAGAAAGTTTGCTATTAAATTTTTTTTTCATTTAAGTAACTGAGTGATTTATTTAAGGAAGAGGGTAATGTTTTAGGTGGAAGTTTAAGAGAGTACGTGTTTATCGGTTGCCATTTTTAAAAAAAAGTTTTTTTGCCTTTTGTATAAAGAGGTTTGAAAAGTCATAGAAAAATCATAAATTTAAATATAGAGTAGGGGAATTGAAAAATAAGGTAATGTGGATTGTATTTGTATCCCACAATGTATGTATGTCAGAAGGAAATTATGCATGCTTTGGTATATGATAAGGTTTTCCATTTGAAGTGCTTAAATAAGACTAGAAAGGATTTAAAAGGTATATGGGTATCTAGATTATGTATGATAAAAGAGGTGAAAAAATGTTTTAAGTGTAGATAATTTAAAAGAAAGTTGGGATAAATGGAGGAAAATAAAGATGAGAATGGTAGAATAAAGTATATATTTAATGGAATGGCAAGATATATGGATGACAAAATAAGTAGTACAACAGAGATATTTAGGCAAAAAACAAATAAGATAGAGAAAGAAATAAAGGATATAGAAATAAAATTGAAAGTGGTAGATATGAAGTGTGAGCAGATCAAGAAATTAATGAATAAAACTGATAAGGAAGAAGTAAATAAGGAGGTTCAGAAGTTGGAAGAGAATGTTATGGATGAAGTAGGAAAGTAAACTATAAGACAGTCTTGATAGGGCACCTGCTAATTATAGAAATAGGTATATAACAGTATGTTTGCCTGGAGTTAGAATGAGGGTTGCTACAGATAAAGTAAAAAAAACAGGGGAGTAGAAATATTTATGTTATGGTAGGGACAAATAATTTCTCAGAGCCATCGGAGAGAGCAATGAATGAGTACAAAAAATTGAATAGTAGTTTGAATAAGGCTAAAGGAAGAATAGAAGTAGTTGTATTACTACCAAGAATTGACAATAGATTCATGTTAGATAGGTCATGTTCTATAAATGAGAAATTAAAAAATTATACAAGAGAAATAATGTTATGTTTGTAGATGTATGATATATTTTTATTAATAAGAGGAAGTTATACACTAAAAATGGATTGTACTTAGCAAAACAAAGAAGTGATGCATTAAGGCATTTGATTTATAAAAAATATTGTAGTTCAGAAATCTTACAAAAGGGGATAGGATTTTAAATTGCAATATTATCAAAAAGAAGGTTAAGAATGGATGAGATGTAAAAAGTAAACAAAGGGTAGCTGATTTGGATGTAAATGTAGATATGGAGAGAAAATGGATCTGTAAAATTAATAATAAACAAGTTAATTACAAATGTAATAGAGAAGAAAAAGTTGAAAAAATTTATAAAGGGTTAGTAAGAAAGAATGAAATTGTTAAAGTTGGATATTTCAATATGCAAGATAGTAGGAGACCAGAAAATTGGTTGGAATTAAAACAATGAACTTGAGATATTACTAGTAGTGGAAACATATCTAAAAGAAGAAGAAGAATCTACATGGGAATATTTGGTATGGCAGAGTATAAATAGAAAAGAAAAAAGAGGGGGTGGTATAAGAGTTATATCAAAAAAATATTTAAATACTGTGAAGTTTCAAGAACATTTGTGGTTTTAGATAAGATTAGGGAGACAAAAATCGATGATAGTTACAGTGTATATGGCTACTGGAGATAGTCATACTATAATGGAGTAGAACAGTAGCATAGATAAATGCCTAATTAATGATATATACAGAATTTTAAAGAAAGGTGGGAAGGAAATAGTGGTTATAGGAGTATAATTAGGCATATTGAAGAAGTTAATGACACAGATAACAAGAATGGACAGCTTTTGAAAATTTTTTGCCAGAAAGTAAATTTGAGCATTGGAAATTTATCAAATATTTATGAATGACAATACACATGGTCTAGAAATAATATATTTCACACAATACATTATGTACTAGTAGAGAAAGAGGGAATGAATAAAGTACAGAAAATTAAAGTGTTTGATAATGATGAGAGAGGGTGTAATAGAGATCATAATTTCTTTATAAGAGGAATGGTTAGTGATGTGATAGAAAATAATAATAAAGTAGAAATGATAGTGATATGTGGATGAGAATGAATGATAAAAATAAGTAAAAAGAATATAAAATAAATGTAGAAGACATCATAGATAAGTTTATTGGGGGATCAATATAAAAACTGGTGTGGTGAGGTGGGAAAAATGGAAAATAGAGTTTTAGATGAGAATATTCAGAAAAGTAAAACTAATGAAAAATTGAGAATTAGTAAAAGATTTAAAGACAGAAAAAACATGCAGAGAATATGACTGTGCTATTAAAAACAAAGAAAGTAAAAACGATCTTAATATTAAATGGGAAAAATATTTAAAAAGAATGAAGTTGGTTAAAATAGATAATTATATATAGAGAAAAAAATTAAATAGTAAATTATTGGAGAATATTAATAAAAATAAAAGAGATAAAATATTTTGAAAAAGTATTAAAAGAAAAAATGCAGGGGAGAGAAAAATAGTATTACTAAATGATAAGGAAAAGGAGTGTAGTTCTAGAGAAAAATTAGTGACAAAAATAAGTATGTAATGGATATAGAAAAAAAAACATTAGATGTGAAAAACAGAGTGATAACAACTATAAAAGCACATAGTAATGGAAAGATTAGTTTTGAAAAAAATGAATTAAATGATGCAGGGAAGAAATTGAAAAGTGGAAAGGCAAGAGATTTAATGGTTGGACAGCAGAGATGATGATGAATTTGGAAAATTGAGCAAAATTGAATCTGTTATTATGTTTTAATAAGATGGCACAAAATACTGAATTTCCAAATAGCTGGAATAATACAAGAGTAGGGGTGTTATTTAAGGGAAAGGGTACATGTATAACACTACTTACGCCATAAATAGGTTGGATTTTATGTGAAGTAAAATTATATAACATTTGAACAATAGCTTTAAAATATGTTATTTTTCACAGAGAAAATTTTAATTCTATAGGATTCCATTGTCTTAAATACTTTCAAAATGACTCATATAAACTCAATATTATGTGGCTAAGGTACCTGAGAAGTTTTATAACAAATGGGTAACATTATCCTGAAACTCATCAAACCAATATTAGTTATTTTGGCTTTAAGAATTTGATTATTATATCAGATATCTGTATTATTAGTACCACAAGATGATAGGTTACACCTTTCCCAAATGTTAAAATAATCTGGAACTATGATATTATTTGTGTAGAATAAACATTGGGACATAAAACTTGATATGACCATCTAAATCTTAGTAGTTTTGCCATCTTGATTAAATTTAATGATAATGTGATGGATTTGAAAACTATAAGTTTCTGGTTCAAACGATCACCTTTATCTGGTTTGAATGACATGAATACATCCAAAGATTAATTATGATTATATAAATATATGGTCTTTTAATTCACAGAAGTATTTTTGTTTAATTCCTTAATTCTTCTGTGGATTGAAACACTATATTTATATTTAATTACTGATATATATATATATATATATATATATATATATCATTTGTTATATTTGTATATATATATATATATATATATATATACACAAATAAAAGAAGAAGGTAGATTAGATGATGTTATTTGACAATCAACAGAAAAATAATTGAATTTCTGACTAATTGCATGTTTCTACTCATCTATGTGTTCAACACTTATGTTCACCATGTTATTGCTTTGGTGAGGTAATTATTATCATATTAGTTTGAATATAAGATATTTCTAAATTTAAGATGTATCTAGGATATTAAGCTTGGAAAATTGGAAAAAAAAGTATTTTACTTATTTATTGAATAATAAGAAAAATTTTTATTTACTTAAATAAAAATTAATATAAGTACAATAAGCTCACCCAATTTATTGCAAATCTTCTTTGGACATACTTTCATTATCTATACCTTCACTTTCAAAACTTGAATTCTCGTCTTCACTATTCCATCTTCAGTGCCATTTAAATTGTTAGCAAGAAACATTTTAAGAAAAATTTTTTGATGATTTGTTCAGAGATATCTTTCCAAGACTGCAAAGCCTATTCAAAATTTAAACTGCTATTCACTTCTACACAGTGGATATTAACAATTGTAATACTGAAGGATGATAATATCGACAGAAATATGATGTCAAAATATTCAAATTAGACTTGCTGTGATGAAAGTTAACAGCACAAACAAATACATTTAACTAATACTGGTAGTATATGTTAATGTTTATATTTTAATTATACATATAATGTTTGCATTACAAAGTCTTTTTTAAGTGTAAATAACATTTATTTTTTTGAAGAAAAAAAAAGAATTTAAAATATGGTATTGACATTTAATGTTACCAGTAAATCTTTTTTCTTTTGATTAAGAACCTTTTCTAAAATGCAAATTAATAATTTGTCATATTATTAAAGTAAACAAATTGATAAAAATAATCTATAGCAGCAAACATATAACATATATTTGTCATCCAATTATAAAGTGCAGTCAAAGGGTATAATAACTTCTTTGTCAATTTGCTTCTATGTAAAAGTAAATATTTTCTATTAAAATCAGAATCAGTTCTAAAACAATTAATATTTTACAAATATTTTGTGAAAAAAATAAATAAATGTGTAAACAACTTTATAAAAATATGTTTTCACTTTGAAAAGAAAAACAAAAAAATAAGTATTAACCCTTTCAACGATGATTATATAATTGGCCGAATGAGTTAAAAATCAAAACTTGTAATTGGCCAACTCACAACTTTAACAAAATCTATTGTTAAAATAGATCACTTTTAATAATATAAATACGTTAGTTTCATTTGTAAAAAGTATATTACTGAATTGTCAGATTACGAAAGCAAACGAAAATCTTTTCAAAAATAAAATTTGATTTATAATTTAAAAAATATTCAATTGCGGTGAAATAAAAGTAACCGCTATTCAACCAACCAAAAAAGATTGCGTCAGCAATCTTTTTTTTTTCACTTTAACGTTACGATCAATATGTAGCAATAAATAAATAATTCTTGGTAATATCTTAACTATTTTTCTAAAATAATTTGATTTTTAGTATTATTTTTTCAATAATAATTTGTAATTCAATTCAAATATTGTTTAAAATGTTATAAACATTCGTTTATCATTTTCATAATAAAAATCAAAACGAACGTAACTTTTTACTTTTTGGCAGCCATTTCCCTTTCTGACAGAAGTGGGACAGCCAATAAGATTCAAGAAAAGTTGGTGAGGAGGCGGTGCTTTGGTTTTGTTTGACATATATGGTCATTTTTATTGATTTTTTACTTGTAAAATAATTCTGAAGAGGGCATCATCTTACAGAACTTTTGATTTTCTTTCGAATGACGTATAATATGTATACATGGGATAAAAAGTAGCCGATTTAGAGTGACGTCAAATCTTCTCATTTTTAGACGAGTCATGCATTCAAACAGTTAAGGTTAATATTGTGATGATTTTTTATCAATTTTCTTTTGAGTAAAATTAAATACCAATATTTTCTATTAAAATCTAAATTATTCTTTTAAAATAATTAATATTTCTTAAATATTTTGTGAAAAAAATAATAAATGTGTAAAAAAAAGTGTTTTAAGACATATGTTTTCACTTTGAAAAGCAAAGCAAAGACATCAGAACTGTCAAAATTGTTGACAGGTGATCTCTTATGTAATGAACAAGAAACAACCAATCAACACCTTGGAAGACAGGCTCTTATCTCATTGTTATAATTTTAAATTTACATATTATTGATTTATTAGTTTTCTTGATAAAAAATTGGCAAAATAATGTTAAAGGTCATGGTGTAAGAGAGTTTAAAGCTGCTTACAAAATTAATGATCCAAAAAAATAATGGCATTTAATGTTAAATCATTTTTTCAAACTAAATCTTTTTTCTTTTGATTAAAAAAGATTTAACTAGCTATTCTACACAAGGATATCAATGATCATAATATAATGCACATATAGAGAATAAAGCAAAGATATGATCATTGGGAAATGTGACATCAGCAGAAATAAGATGTTAAAAATATTCATTTCAAATTTAAGATATACCCTTTTTTTACTAGTCCAAAATTTGAAAAAAAAATGTATGACTTATATTCCAAGTAATATGGTACTTCAAAAAGTTTGAATGTGTTGTTTGTGGAAATATTTTGCATATGAATATTATCATAGATAATTTAGCAAATGTTAGAATCTACAAATGGATCTGATTTCAGGTTTTATTTTTTCTACCTTCAGTGAACGCAATTATCATTCTTGAAATTATTCCAAATAATTGGAGGCCAATAATTTAAACTCATAATATGACATTTCACATGATTATAAAACTTATATCAACTTTTTGATATATACTTCTATGCATCTCCTTGGTTGGAGTGCTTTTGATAGAAATAACTTGATACTAAAAGGAAATATGCCTATGTGTTTGAAAAGATTTTTAATAAATGTGTTTTGCCAGTTCTTACTTATGAATCTGAGACTTGGACACTTAACAGAAGAGCAATACAGAGACTTCAGACCACTCAAAGAAGTATGGAGAGATGCATGTTGGGAGTAACAAGAAGACATCAAAAACGCAATGTATGGGTAAGAGAACAACAGGTGTTACTGACCTTATTGAAAAAATTAAAAGACTTAAGTGAAGTTGGGCTGGACATATTGCTAAAAGAGATAATAATAGATGGACAATTGAAATTTTAAACTGGATTACAAAAGATTATAAAAGACCCAGAAAGAGACCACATATGAGATGGATGGATGAAATAAGAAAGTGTGCAGGGGTGATGTGGAGAAGAGAAGCTAAAGATAGGAAAAGATGGATTGAACTTGGAGAGACCTTCATTCTGCAGTGGATTGATAATGGTTGATGATGATGATGATCTCCTTAGAATAAAAAAATATTCCAATGATATGTATTTCTATTATTTTGTACAATGAGGATAAAAAATGTATACAGTTAATAATATAGCATTCCAATTATTTTGTTCATTCCATATATAAATATAACATTACAAGGACTTTTCAGATCAAATGAGAACAAGTGAACTTTCTACACCTAATTCTATATAATCATTGTTTACATATTCAATACTTACAAAAAAAAAAAAAGCACTTCTAAAAGATAAAATTTGAAAAAAAAAAAAATCAAAGGATTTATTGCTTGCGCAGTTCATAGGAAGTTTTAGTACCAGAAATAGAACTGAGCTATTATTCAGGACCTTGATTGACAGAGACCTCTACATTACAACTGCACTAAACCCCATTCAAGTTAATTATAAAATGAACGAAGCAAATTAATTAGTCAAGCGTTGGTGATCTAGCGGGTAGCATAGCTGCCTTCTATAAGCAGCTGGCCCGGATTCGCTTCCCGGTCAATGCTTTGACATATATAAAATAAAATAAAAAACGAAACAAATTAATGAATTTAATTTTTAAAATTGAACAAACCACATTTTAACAATAATACTTGAAAATAAATGTTAAAATATATCATTAAATAAAAATGGTTTAAATAAAATTAGGTAATTATCTAATTATTAGAAAAATATTTAATTTGCATAGTTTAATAAAAACGCTTCGGCTAATTTTTTCAAACCTTTAATTACATTTATCGTAGCACCAGTCTCTTGTCTCAATATTGGCTTCCAAAAATGTAAAAGACTTAGAAAGAAACCACTTGTGAGATAGATGGAAGTAAATTTTCCTGGATAATAAGAAAAGCTATGGGTAATAGAAACTAGATTAAACGTGAAGAAACCTTCACTGAGAAATGGGCCGATAATGTGTGAAAATAATGTAAATGAAAATTATATTAGTAAAACATTATTATTAAAAATTATGGAATACGCTTTTGAAAATGTTATATATATATAATTATATTTTTTAAAAGTAACTTTAAATAAAATATTTTTTGTTTAAAATCGTTTATTAACGGTATATATATATATTGCTTTGAAAATATTGTAAAAAATATTATGGTGAAAAAAATATAGTAAAAATCAATAACGATAGTCAGCAAATTTTATATATTAAAATTCGGAAATGAGAAATAAAAAAAAATACGCTTTTAAAAACTTCAGTTTATGGCATTATCTAAACAGTTTATATTCATTCTCAGTTTATTGAATCAAAACAATCGTTCCTCCGGTATATTGCCTTTTATAATGTTTAAATGGTATGATGAGTTAAACATTATTTATTAACATAATGTAGAAGTATATATGAATACATAAATAATTATGTGATGTGCTTAATTACTAACAGAGGCCACAAGTGGCTGATAGTGGAATGATCTTTAGATATAAAGGTCAACTGTGAATAACAAATAACCAATACTAGACTAAGAGATTTTGTTGTCTTGCAGAATAGGCGGTTGGTTTATCAAGGGCTAAGTACTGTTCCGATACAAACAGTCTCTCTCCCTCATCTCATTCCTCAGGCAGTTAAATTAATGTGCATCCTGCTCTCCATAAAACTGTGATGTCTTCAGACATTTGACAAATGGGAATGATGTTTGTGTAATCAAATTTCATCCTTTAAGTATATTCACAGCATTACAGACTCCAACCCCTTGGTTTTTATTTTTGGCTCAAGATTTTGAGACTTTAGAAAATAATTATAAGAATGGGCTTAGCGATCTGGCAATCCTTAGTGTGATCTTTCTTCAAGGCAGTACTATCACTAATGAGTTGTTTCAGAACAGTATTTGAGACAGAAGTTCCAAATGGAATAGTTCATATATTTATTTATGCTGCATATTTAGGGATTCCTTGCCTACTTATGAAAGTGGAAGATACCTTTAAAATGTAGTCCAAAAATTGCCTATTACAATGTGTGGCTAGATTGTTGTGCCTAGTGAATTACTCATTACAGCAATAGAAATAATAACAATAGCTGGAGGAAGGCAGGAGGCAGTGGTAAGATCAAAAATAAGTATTATAAATTCATTTTTTTTTTTGTAAATATAGCTGCATGGATTATGCCAACTTTACACGATGAAAACTCTTTAAGACCTGATTAAAGGGATACACTATTGGCTAAGGATATGTCAAGAATTAAAATTGATATAGCTATTCTTAGGAAAATATATCCCCCAGGGTAAGGAAATTAAGTTTTTTTTTTTGGAAGGGCAGATCAATCATTGTAAAAAGAATGTATGGTAGTAGATTCAATGGAAAATCTAATTTAATATCTTCTTGGAATTTCTCATTGTATCATTAAAAGGCTAAAAATGTTAAAATATACCTTTCTTAAAAGTACTAACTCTTTCCATAAAACTCTATAATTCTTAAAGTACTCATTGTTTTGAGTTATGATGAAATGGTACAATAAACAAGCTGATTCAGTTTTTGGCAAAACATTGCCAAAATCACAGTGCTGAGTCTATGATTCTGGCAGTGTTTTCCTGAAAACTGGTTCAGAGTATGTTTATTGAACCTTTTCATCATAATTCAAAATCAATGAGTACTTAAGAATTAAAATGTGCCTTGTACAATCATACTAGTGATCATTTTATTAGTATCTCAACTTTAATATTAAATTCAGAGAATTCAGAGACAGAAAGCATTTATTCTTGGCTGGATAACATAAGTACAACAGTACCATTAAAAGATCACTTTTTTTTCTTGGAGATTTTAGTAATGTGTTGGTATAAATAGTTAATATAGGTCGAAAGTTGTTGAAAACACAGAACTGGTTTTGTAAATTCAAATGGTCCATTGTTATTAAAATTTTGCATAGCACATGGATTGACTATCATAAACAGTTTAATTATTGCAGCAAAACTGCCATAAAAGTATATGGATGCATCCCTGCACAAACAGTGGCAATTAATAGATTACATTATAATTATGAGTCAGAATATAAAAGTCCATATTACATAAGCATTTATAAGCACAGACTGTTGGATAGATCATAGATTAGTCATGCTCCAAGCTTAGAATCGTAGATGCATTTAAAAGTAAAATTTTAATTTCAATCATATTCAGAAGAAGAGTGTGTTTTAAATTTCAAAAGTTATTAAACACTAAAATTAAAGTTATATGCTCTTACACGCATTCGTAAGAAACTATAAATTGAATGAAAATTAATATAAAATGGAGGTTTAGCGCCATCCCCAAGAAATGGACCATCTGATTTACATACAGTTGAATAATGTATTGTCTATATATATATACACACACACACATATGCAATCACCCAATATTCTAATGCTATGATTATGAGGACATTTAACACCATCGAAAGCACGTAGCTTCCATTTTATATTTATATTCATTCAAGTTATAGCTTTTCTTACGAATGCATATCAGCGCATATAACTTTCATTTATATTCGTCTAGGGAAACTTGCTTAATTTTATATTTAAACACTAATAATCCATCAGAAGAATTTGTGACCCATTTGGATAGCAATCCAAATAATAAATAATTGCTTTCATCATCATGATATTACTGATAATCAGCTTTTTATTTCGTTATCATCAAATCTTACTCACTTTAGAATGAGTATTATTTTAAATTTTAATACCAATTGCATTACTGAAATAATAAAAACAAACTGAGTATTATCATGTATATAAATTTTAATTTTATTTTGACAATTTATTTTGTCATAATACGGTGATTATTTTTATTATAATTTCATGAAATTTAAAAAACAGACTAGTAAGTAAATAATTATCAGATAACAATGAATACTATTTTATATTAAATATTTAATTATGTTTATAAAATGTATTGCTGCTTTAAAGTTATTATTGATCATTAAGTTTCATTACATAGGTTACAAACGATCATAAAATGACAAATAACCCTTCATGGTTTGGTGCAGTGGTAGTTGCAGATTCTGGATAGCTTAATGTCTGTGAATCACAGCCCAGTTCTTCACTTCTGTTGCTTGAACATCTTACGAATCTGAGCAATAAATCATTTGAGTAATTAGATGTCAAATAAATAATGAGCATAGCAATATTAATATATGTACACGATAAGTTCTTGTAACTTGAATCATAGAAAGTGTCTGTTTCTGTTTTTTAACCATTTATCACTTTTCAGTGATTTTAAGACAGAATAATTTGCTATATTAGAATTCTTCATTGTAAACAAAAAATATTTACTGAGGCTATAACCTTGAGAATATGCGTGTAAAATGCGATAGTAGGGACCTCTACAGATGTTTAACCACAGGTTATAGCCTCAGTAAATATTACTTACCAATGTGCGTTTAACAAATTTATAATTAAAACAAAAAATAGTGTTTTCTACATATTTTTATTGTTTGCTCAAAAAAAAAATCCCAATTATAATGCTATCTGCAAACTTATTTTTAAAATATATTTGCTATCTTAACTACTGAAGATAGTTACTGAATATACATATCTGCTAATATAATCAAATCAAAATAGAATTCCCTATTGATGTAGCTGTTCTACTTTCACTTGCAACTTAATTATTAATTTACTCTGAAAATATAATGCTTCTATAGTTTTCACTTACTCATTCATAATCAAATTCTCTACTCTAGCTCTCTATATGTAAGTAGACATTATACTGAACATTATTATACTGGAGAGCATCCAGATGCCTAGATGTCTTTGTTGTTATTGTTCTTTGATAGACCAGCAAATGACTTCAAATTTAAAAATGTCCTGAGATTTTGAACCAAATCAATTCTCACTACTTGATCATTATTTCATATACTTACACATGTGTTAATAAGAGTACAAAATACTAGATAGCGATTTTATGCACAAACCTTCCTGCATCCATTGATTACAAAAGCTGTCACTTGGTGCCACTATTGTATGGAAAATTTGGTACTCATATCAGTTCTCATATATATTACATAAAATTAACAACTCTATATTTTAATAAACTGTTATATACTAAACATGGAATGTTTTATGTCTGGAAAAGGGGATAAATAATTATTCACACCAACATAGATTATTTTTAGAGTAGACTGGTATAAAGTCGTGTTAACATTAATTTGATATACATATTGTACCCTTCCTTGCTATAAAGATTCTCTATAAAGTATTATTACTACTATATTACTACTAGATCTTATTGTTCTAACATATTAGTTAATCAACTTATTTAAACAAAAACGGAATAACCATAAATAATACTTTATCGAGATCAGAATACATTGCTAAAATATTACATCTAATAAAATTAACATTTAAAATAACGTATTTAATAAATTAATCAAATCAAAACGTAACAAATAATAAATAACTAAGATTCAAATTAAATACTCGGCTCATTCAACATTATATTAATTTAAAATGCGACTAGCTCATTAATTACTACTTAAAAAATGATTCGATTAAAATACTAACTAATACTAACTAAAATTATGAAATTCTGCACAAGAAAAAACTCTCAGTGGCATAAAAATATCATCCCTATCTAATTTATAATAATAAAAAAACTACCTATAATACTCTCATGACTCACATCACACATAAATAAATTCTAATTAAAAAATTATAAAACGTATTATAAAATGCTAAAATAAATTATTACAATTTTATTTAAACCACCAAACATCACATAATCTAAGTGCAGTACTTTCAGATCCAAGGCTCCTCTCTGACAAAGGCCACAAGCCAGAAACTAGTCTGGGGATATTAGATGAATAGACACTAGATAGGGATTTTATGCACAAACCTTCTGGCATCCATTGATTACTCTGGCTTGCATTGAGTGGCACTTTTGTAAGGAGAGTTTTGCCTGTTTCACATTTTTATCTACCATTGTCAAACTCATTCCACTCACAACTTTGACATCATCCATCTCTGATAAATACAATAATGATTATTATTAATCATCTACTAAACTAGAGATTATCTCTAGCACAGACATAAACTTTAAATCTCAGTTAAAGAATAATATATCTGATTTTTTTAATTTTAAACATACAAACACATGGAGTTATTTACTTTTCTCATTCCCATGTGTAATATCTTTATAAATATATTAAACAACCTCCATACTTCCCCATTCATTTTAAATTCATATAAATAAAGATATAATAAAAGACAAATGACTCCCAAGATGCATTTCATGCTGAACCAGCACTTACCATTTAGAAAACTATTATAGCAAATGTTTTAAAATGAATTAACACTAGAAAAAGAGAGAGAGAGAGAGAGAGAGAGAGAGAGAGAGAGAGAGAGAGAGAGAGAGAGAGAGAGAAAACTGTTTTATTATTGGGGGGGGGGGCAAACAGTTTCAAATTTAGTTGAATTGTTTATTGTTATACAAAGTGGGCATTAAAAACGATATTGATAAACTTTTACTTAAATTTAAAAATAAGCAAAGAAAACCAGCCATGTCATAGGAGAATGATGCCTCTCTCAACACATTTGGATTAATGAATATCACAGTACAACTGCGTTTTTGTTTTAATCCTTTACCCAACATTCATCTGAGTTATGTGGATTAACTTGAGACTTTACATCCAATTACGAATACTTAGATATACATTTATCTATAGATTATTTAGAGTGATTAAAAGATAAAAGAAACAATTGAAGATTCACTTTGAAATTTTTAGCAGCCAAAACAATTTCCTAAGTTACAAATGCAGTATACCCATTAATATATTATCTCCATACGACCATTTCCTTGACCAAGTTACTAATAATTTAATGAATTACATATATTATTATTGCTTTTCTTTTATTTGCTAAAAACTTTCTTAGAATAATGGTAGTACACCATTGTTATTCAACCATCCATAAAGTTTTTTTTTTTCATATGTCAAATGCGTTGATCGGGAAGTGAATCTGGGCCAACTGTTTGGAAGGCAGCTATGCTGACCACTAGGCCACCAACGTTTGACAACCAACAATAACGTTTTTTTTTTCCTCATGTGTCAATGCATTTTAAACAATAATGAATTTGATAAAGTGGCTCAAAATCACAAAAATTGCTTATTGTTATGAGGTTTAAAATACAGAAATCCTAAATCTGATTTATTAAATACACACAAATAAATATATTTCAGAATTGTTTCCAAAAAACAAAGATTGAAAATCTTAACAGTTTGAAAAAGTAAACAAAGATTGTGTAAAGATTCAAAAACAAAAAAGATTAAGATATGTAAAATAGAAATCTACATTCTATAATGTGTCAATGTTATTAGAATGTTTAAAGTAAGCCATGCTGTTCAAGCACCAAAGTATTAAAGTATATTACTTTTATAATAGTAGATTACTAAATATCTTTTTTCTAAGTTAAAGTCACTGTACACCAAAACAATTTAGTCTTAAAACTAAGTAGTATAAGTTAATTGTTTAGAATAATAAAGTTTTTAAAAGGTATCAAATGAAAAATAAATAAAAACGGGTTGAAAATGGGAGTATACAGTAAGAAAGAAATGTAAGGAAAAGGCTTAACTTTAATATAACATAAAGAGAGGAGTAAAGATCAGAAATGCTGCAATAAAATAAAGCAGATTTGCAGGTGGACTTCTTTACTTTCAAAACAAAACAATTTATAAAATTCAGTTTTTCTATTTCTCTAATATTTTAGCGCCCTCTATTATAATCTTGAGTAATCAGTGATTACCAGACAGTAGTGCATTTTGTTAATTCCCATGACAGAAATAGCTTATTTCCTTTGCCTTTATCAATAAAAAATTGGGAGTCAAAACTGAAACCAAAGCAGTTATGAATGCAAATCAATGAATTGGATTATCATCTGGTAACTATGGATTACTCATGCTTACAATAATTATTGCTTAATTATTAAAGAAAAAAAATATTTTCTTTCTAATATAGTAGACTGAAAGAATCAAGTGATATTGTGATGCTATTAACATGTACTAATATGCAAATTAACATGTGTGAGTTCATCAAAATTGGCAGCCAATCCTATATAAGACACACAAAAAAGAATAATCATAGTTTGAAAAGAGGTATCAAGTAGCCTTGTAATATATCAACTGAAACACCAAATAACAACACTATTTCTTATTTAAGATATATCCAAAAAAGATATTTAAAAAACCCTTAATCATCAAAAATTATAAAAATGTAAAACAATTATTATCTTTTGTCATCTTTTTGAATACACTTTTTAATAGTAAATTTGTATAACGTATATGTACAAGTACGTTACGAACTTCCCACCCAACCACTCAACTATACATGGATAATCACATCAACTGTCAACATTGATCAATATTATATAATTTGAGTCTTTCAAATTTCAATTGTTTAACAATTGTCCAATCATTTCAAACGTGTGTTTTTGTTTTTTTTTCATTTCTTAAATTATGATGCTTTATATAAAATGTAACCTTTATTAGATCTAATAAAATTTGTTTTTAAAGTAAGTACGTTACATTATTTTTAGAGTATACTTTAAAATTTCAGATTATCTCACATACTTTTTTAAAATTTCTAATAAAAAGTGGATATCAATAATTAATTAGTCAAATCATTTAATTATAAAATTAATTAAAATTTTAAAAATCATATAAATCAATAGTGATTTTGAAAGCTATTAAAGCTTAAATATTAACATGATTCATAAAACATTTCAATATTAATTTTAACTCTTGTTTAATTATATTTTTATTCATGTATGTAAAGATAATATAGCCTTAACTAAAGTACAGAATTATTTTCTATAATCCTTCACAAAAGAACACCGAATAAAAAAACAATATTGATCACCCCATGATAACGTTTTTGCTGGAAAAACAATAACAATTTTTCCTCACAATAATGCCACCTACATGCAATAGTAGTCAATAGTGGGTAGAAGGTTGTGTGTATTAGTCTCCAGTGTTTTCCCATCCAATATCTCCAGGGTAATTTCCTCATTGGTGAAAGACAAAAACTAAAAACAATTCTGGGGATATTGAATGAGATAGCCTTATATACGATTGGCTGCGAGTTCTGAAAACTCACACATACTAATTTGCATATTATTAAATCGCTTTTTTCTTCAACAAACTGTTTTGATCAATATGAAGGAAATTGATAAATATAAAATAGAGACATGGTAACATAGTGATATATATATATATATATATATATATATACCCATTTCGACTTTGTCATGGATTTTAAATTCAAGTCAGTAAAAAAACTAAAAGGTTTTGGATCTCAACAGGTATCTTACTCAAAATAAGCTAGCTGGCTAAAATATTGATATATATTTCTGTCAGGAACCCCTCCCCAAACCCCTGACCTACCCTGACACCTCTCTGAGGAGTGCCAAAGCACGAAACCATGGTCATTGATATATATTTTTCTTCGTAGAATAATAAAATAATGAGGAAAATCTTCTAAAATTCACACTAGCTCTCTTTTGATAAAATTAATTAAATACTACCCTCATGCTTGTTTCTCTTGAGAATGTTGTTGGAGAAATCTTTATTCTGTAATGGATATAAAAGACTGCATAAATCTATATTCAAGTTTTGTTCTTATCTCAGTGCAACTGTCAGCCCAATATCAAACATCTCGCAACAGTTCATCACCTCAGAAGTCAAACCAACCTTTCTCACTCTGGATGCATTTTTGAAGCATCCACTTTACATTTTTCAAGTGAGTAAGACATACATAGCTCGTATTGCAATTATATATACATTGTAACAGATCGTAAAAATGTTAGTTAATGACATCTGAAGATAATAATTTTATCTCATCTTTGGCATCTAATATAATTGATGTGACTGATAGGAATATGTGAAAATATTAACTTTTTATAAATTTATATTTAATTATACTGCAAACCAAATATAATATATATAGATTTTTTTTAAAAATTGACAATAATTAAAACTTTGAATTGACCATAGACTCAACAATATAAACATTTCTTTTTTCTGTAGTTACACATAGGTGTGCAATACCTTAACACGATTGTTTGCTGCTATGCTATATTTCATCTAGTAATTTTTGAAAAAATGCAACTCACCGAATGAGGATCAGCTTATTTATTCATAACCGAATTTGTAAACGTACCATTACAGCATTGTTACATGTGGTAACAGATGAACAGGTGTATCATAAAATTTATTCTGATGACTTACTCTGTTTACAAGCAAGGACATAAATTCAATGCACATAATATGGATATTAAAATAGCAATGACCAGATAACACATATATAGTATGCAGACATATATAATTTACAATAATAAGAATGAATGCATTAATAAAAGAGGAAATATGCAGTAAATAAAATATAGTTATTAAAATACTAATCATCATCATCACTGTCAACCATTATCAATCCACTGCAGGATGATTGTCTCTCCAAGTTCAATCCATCTTCTCTGATTTCTAACCTCTCACTTTCACATCACCCCTGCATACTTTCTTATTTCATTCATCCATCTTATATGTGGCTTTTTTCTGGGTCTTTTACAATCTCTTGGAATCCAGTTTAAGATATCAATTGTCTGTTTATTATCATCACTTCTAGTAATATGTCCATTTCAACTCCACTTTAGTCTTTTAATTCTTTCAACAATGTCAGTAACACCTGTTTGTTTTCTTACCCATGAATTGCATTTTCTTTCTCTTCTTATTCCTAACATGCATTGCTCTATACTTCATTGAGTGTTCTGAAGTCTCTGTTTGCTCTTCTATTACAGATCCCCAAGTAAGAACTAGTAAAACACATTAAAAACCTTTTTTCTCATGGGTATATTTTCTTTTAATATTAAGTTATTTCTATTAAAACCACACCAAGTTTAATTCTATGCTTCATTTTATTTATTATGTTTCCATTAGTAGTAATAATTTGACTAAAATACTTGCAGTTTTTAACTTCTTCTAACTCATCATAATCAATCTTTATTTTCATCTTTTAAGAAAATCCATTGAACATTACTTTCTTTTTAATATTTATCTTTTGTCCTCCTTTCTTACTTTTTTTTCTTGCAACATTTCCTGAAATTCTAAAGCATTATTTGCAAAAACAAATATATAATCTGCAAAATCTAAATGATTTAAATAATCTCCATTTACTTTTACTCCTTTGTCTTCTCATTTTAATTTACAAAATACTTCTTGTATCACTACTGTAAAATGTTTTGCAGATATGGAGTCCCAACATCTTATACCTGGTATCATTATGTAATCTAATTGTTGCTATTGCATTTTTATAAATATTCTGTAAAATATGATAATATCCTAGGTCTATACCTTGATGATCCAATGCTTTAATCACCAAAGAAATGCTTATAGAATCAAATGCCTTTTCACAATCTATAAACTTAAAGAATAATGGCAACTATATTCATTGGTCTTTTCTATAACCTTTCTCAATACTTGGACATGATCTACTGTACTAGATCTACGTTTAAATCCAGCATGTTATTTTGGTTGGTTGAAATCCAATGTTCTCTGTAGACAAGTTATTATTTTGATAAAAATTTTGTATAAAACTGATGAAAGACTGATAGGTCAGTAATTTTTAATATCTTCTTTATCACCTGTTTTAAATATTAATATTAATACTGCATTCTTCCAATCACCTGTAACATCTTTATCATTTAGACATTTGGTATATAACATTGCCAAAAGTTTTTCTATTTCTTCACCTATTTGTTTTAATATATTGATTATAATTCTATCATTACCTGAAGTTTTTCATTTCTTCATAAATTTAATTGCATATCTCAGTCTCACTTCTTCATTTAAAATCCTGGGCAATTTGGAAAATATAATACTTGTTCTTTATTACTATATAATTCTTGATAGAACTTTTCTATTCATTTCATGATGTCCTCTCTTTTTTTAATAATAGTTCTATCTTTTTTTCTTATTGTAGATTTTAAACTTTCCTACCAACACCAAAATGTATTTTTATATTCTTGAGATGTTTATTCTCTTCTATGGCTTTCTTTACTAGTTCACAATTACACTTTTTTATATGATCATCAACTCTTTTCACAACATTTTACAAAATTTGAGATATTCAATCTGTTTTAATGCACCATTTAGTGGTCAATTTCTTTTTTCTACCAGCTATCTTTGTTGTAGTTTTTCAAAGTGTATCAGTTATTTTCCTATTAATTTAATTCAAATCTGAATCATGTTCAAAATCTATTAACACTTGAAAACAATTTGCATGTTCTAATTTAAATGCATTAGAATTTTTCTAAAAATTGGGAATATCAACTGTAAATAATATTTTTCTTAATAATTTTTATCCCTCTAGTTTTGCGTTAACACATATCTTACATCTTACTAATCAATCATCACTTCCTGTATTGAATTTATTAAGCATTATAATCTTAAAATATGTACTTTCTGTTAGTCAAATAAAATCCAATTCTGCTGCACCTTCATTTGGATGCTTCCATTTATATTTCCTTTTAATATTTTTTTTTTTTTTAAAAAAAATTATAATATAAAGTTGTTCTTTTTCTGTAAACTCCACAAGTCTATGTCATCTCTCATTTCTATAACCATAAGCAAATTTACCTATAGCACTTTCATCTTTCATTTGTTTACCAATTCTAGCATTAAGATCTTTCATAACAATTTTAAAATGTTGTTTAATCTGATTAAAAGCCTGTTGTACATCCATATAAAAATCGTCTACTACTTCATCACAATGAAAACTTGTTGGGCATAAATGTGAATTATTTGCATTTGGTATCTGCTATTAAGTTAAATAACTAATCTTACCACTCTATCTGATATACCATCAATCTCCACAATATTGTTCTTCCACTTTTTATTTATAATGAATCTTACTCTATTTGTACTTCCGATATTTGTGCCTTTGTAGTAGAGAACATGTCCAGTTTTTAAATCAATTGCCTCTTCACTTTTTCTTCTAACTTCACAAAGTCCAATAATGTCCCTTTTAATTTAAGACAGTTGTTCTTTCAATTCTTGCAATCTTTTTTCACTTGAAAGTGATCTGCAGTTATAAGTACTTAAATATAAAGTCATCATCAAATGGCAGCCTGGGTCTTCAATCAGGGGATTTTTAGCACCCTCCACCTTTGATCACTACCATCTGTCTTATCTGATGACATTACAGCCTCCTGGTAATAAGTAACATGATTTATTTTTGTCTATCATGATTGTGTGTGTATATATATATATATATATAATTTCATTCACACAGACATTCATTCTGCCTTATCAGGCAACTGAAAAAAAAATATCATGGTGTTTCTTGGTCTTAAACTCAGAGGTAGAAAAACCAATAAACTCATTGCACTGGCTGTGTGTTGATAAGCAGTCCATCCATGTTTGTATACTATCATATAGTAATAACTGCTGCTATGACAAAAACGTATGGAGAGGGCATTTGAAATTTGCCATGCTCAGTTTCTTCAAAGGTTCCAAGAGGAATCAAAGTGGTTTTTTTTAAATTAACAGCAAACTCCTTTCTGCAACCAAAAATACCAATAACTACAAATATAGTACACAGAATAATATATAACTTAAAATAATAAAAAATGTACCAACTTTTGTTATTTACTAATTTATTAAAATATGATATAGAGATTAATAATATGGTAATGGCAAATATATATAAAGGGACTTGAACTCAGACTTTCAAGCTCCCTAGAGCTGAGCATTGTTTGTATACATGTATAAGAGATGGTCATCTGGACCAATTGATAAGTGTTCATTCATCATGAATATTGGAGATCATTTACCTTTTTTTCACATGTTGTGGTCATGTGTATAAATTGTATAAGATAGAGTGGATAGTTGTCAGAATCTTGAAAGTCTGAGTTCCTGTCCCTTCTTAATTATATTGTTTTGTATGGACAAACTAGTTCATTAAAAGAGAATATATAAATTAATAGTAAAATAATGTCAAATTCTCATTAATTTACACATATAATAAATTTCAAAAAAATCACTATCCATCAATCCGTGTACTCATGTTTTAGAATAAGTAATTAATAAAAAGTATTTATTATTTTACTAACCTTATATTATTTTTTGGGATACAGGATTTAATCCATTATGATTTTCTTAAAGTAAAATGGACTTTTTGTTTTTATAAAAAACAATAATACTTTATATAATAAAGAAATTAAATACATACAAAATCCTAAAACAGCAAGATATGCTTAGAATGCTTTTGTCTAACTAGTAATCATAGTTTTCAGAGGAGCTTTCACTATTTCTTTGATAAATGTCGCAAGCTTAATGGCAACCATTGCTATAAATATGACTACTAGTTAGTCGAAAGGATGCTAAGTATACCAATCTGTTTTAGGATTACATCAAGTTTTTTTCTTATACACATTTTTTTTTACATTTACTTTGTTCCAAGAAAAGTTTTTAAAATTCAAAGTTACAAAATAAAGAAATTAATTGAAATGGGAGAAGAGTTTTTTAGAGTACAAATTTTCTCAGAGACGGGAGAACAAAAACTTTATGCTAAAAAGAAATGCATTAGAGAATTAATATGTTTAAAAATATTGTGTAAGCTTGTGGTTAAGACCTGTAGAGGTCTCTACCTTCGCATTTTCAACCGCACATGCTTTAGGTTTATTGCCTTAGTGAATATTACTTATGTAATCAATGTGCATTATTTAAATTCATTAATCACTGATTTGTTTATTGGCTGAGTGAGAAAAAATCTCTAAATGTTTAATTGGTCAAGTTACAAACTCAATTGTCAAAATATATTCATCTTTTAATATTATATTCACTTTAGTTTCATTTGTAAAAAGTATATTAATAATTTGTCATGTTATGAAAGTTAACGAAAGTTTTTTCAAAAATGAATAGTTATTTATAATTTTAAAAAAATTCAATAGCGCAAATCTTTAAAAAAATGTTATTCACCAATTAAAAAGTGTTGCTGACATTTTGTGACATCAGTTATTTTTTTACAGTTCTTAAAAATAAATAATTTTTGCTAAACTCTTAACTATTTTTCTAAAATAATTTTATTTTTAGCATATTTTATCAAAATAATTTATAATATGTCAAAAAAAAACCTTTTAGAGTGGTCTAAAACATTCACTTTTGCTTTCAAAATAAAACAAAAGAAATTGGAGCAATTTCGTTATTGATGAGAGATTTTCTTTGTTGTCAAAATTTATTAGTCAATCAGATCTAAGATAAGTCCACCTCCCATCTTTGTTTGACCTTAATTGACAGGTTTATTGATTTTTGCTTGTAAAATAATTCACGAGAGGGCAGCATCTTATGGAACTTTTTATAATGTTTCAAATGACAGTAAAATATTTACCACAACTCTAAAATTGCCAGGATTTGAACAATGAAAATTCCATTAAAGTCTGTCACGTTTTTAACCATGGTTGTCGAAAAATAGGTTAAATAAATTTATAATTAAAAATAATTATAATAAATAGATCTTAAAGTGATTGGATGATATAAATAAATAACCAGCTTAGGATAATTTACATTTGTGTATATATATATTAAACTATATTTTATCATTTTTTTAATTTGTTGATAGTCTTATTTACCATGTTTTTTTGTTGTTGATTATTTACTAGTCTGAAATGATTTTTACAAACAATCTTTGCATTCGTGGAATGTTATCTGTTGTTTATTTATTCTTTCTTCAATAGACTGATAGTGTATCTTTGGTAGATCAGCTATTTTACATTCGGGTTACAGGTCACTTCTTTATAGGAACTAATTCAATTTTCTTATTCTATTAGGTTAGTAAGTAATCCAATAATATATTTGGAAAGTTGATATAGAGCTCAAGCAAAAAAATTAACAAACGTTCATTAGAAAATCACATTAAGCATAAAAACAGTGTTATATTAACTACTCAAATTTGACAATTTTTTTTATCAGCTTTCCAATTTTGGTTATTATCCCTTTTTGCGTTATTGCTAGATGATTTTGATTAGCGTAAATTCTTGTCATCAACCAACTCTTACTAGAAATTTTTAATTTACAGAGAATGGTATTTAAATACTTTTTCATTAAAATTACATCATTATCATCATATATGATGATTACTTTTCAATCTCTGAGTATTCACAAAGTAAACTTCCCTAACCTATTTAACACACAACTACACTCATTCTTAACGAGCAGAGTTTTTAGTTGTTAATTAAGGGTGTTTGTCGTTATTTTTTCTACCCTAAATTTATAAAAGAAACACTGAAATATATTTCATATTACTAACATATTTATTTATATTTTATGATTTAAATTTAATTTTATATATCAAAATCATCTGGGTTTTTTATATATATATTTGAGTGTACGTTTATTTATTAATTTAAAATCGATGCTCAAATTAATAATTTATATTTGAGCTTACTATTTTTAGATTGTTGTCCTGAATTGCTATACAAATGTTATTTAATATTATTTGGCTTTTATTTGGTATTATTTTAATATTTTTCCAAACCTTGTCATTTCCTCCATTTTTGCAATATTTCAATTAATCGACATATATTTTATGCAAGGAAATATTTATAATCAAAGTCATTCCGTTCTTCTAGAATAAACTAAATTCACTCATACGTTTATCAGCAGACAATATATATGTAATTTATCTTTTAATCTCTATTGTCAAACTCGTATGTTTGATTCGTTTGAATATCTGACAGAACTATTTTTAATGAAAATATACTAGATCGATGAGATTTAAATATCTCTCTATCGTATATATAATAAAATATTATTAGATAAAATAAAAAAAAAATCCTCTAAAACATTTTGCATTGTTCAGTTTGTGATTCAATTTTACTTTCAATGTCAAGCACCACAATTATAACTTATAGATGATCGTGAGTTCAAAGGGATCGCATTCATTTATTAAAATTTTATTATGAACTTATTGGAATAGTATTATCATGTTGATTAATAATGATTTTTAGTTAGATAATGAATTTCCTTTTTTCCTTGACCACTTCTAATAATATTGTGTACATCAATCTATATAATCGTTAGTATTGCTTACATATTCTATGGACCATTTATTATTTGTTCCTTAGTTAATCTTTGCAAACATTCAGTCATTCATTACCTGGAGCCACATACGAATATATTAGCCATTTATCTGACATACAATGTGTCAAAATAGTATTGAATGTTTTCTTAGTGGTGTTAAGACTAATCTGCAAACTTTTTCAATTATAAAAAAGCCCATTGCCATGAGTAGTAAATCACTGCAACGTATCTCACATTCAAATAGTTGTGTTCTTATTAATTTAATTTTGTAACTCCATAGTAAAGTTTATTTTTATTATACATACTTCTACTACCTAAGCTCACAATTTCATCTATCAAATTTATGATTCTAATATGTAATTATTTTCTAGTTTAATTTTTCCAAAAATGTCCCTGAAATATGTCATCAGACAAGAAGATAATTTGATTTATGAAGTTTCATATTTGTCAATATTCAAGGGATTGTAATTAAAAATAAGATACATTATTAAGTATTTCTTTCATGAAGATTTATTCATGTGATTGTGAAACATAAACAAAATAAAAATATCCTTCAAGTTTTTTTTTTAAATATATATATAAATTTAACTTGGCACAGTTTTAAATTAGTAAATTGATGTAATTAGATAGAAAATCATAAGAAACCACAAATTATTAATCAGTATTTTTTTAGATCAGCAAGTTAATATTTATTACTTTAAATATCATTTTTTTTTGCAATGAGCAAATCAAAAGGTCAGTATCTTTTAAAAACATAAAGATTAAGGGTGTCAATAATTTTAATATAACTGAGCAATTGAATTTTGACGTTTAAGCATGATGTTTGAAGCAACCACCATTATTTGAAACTAGGATTATGGTGATGAATAAAGCTAAATCACATAATGGTACAAAGCAATTAAGTTCCATGAGTTCTTATTGTTATTTTATATAATAGTATTTTATTACATATAACATTAAAACAGCTACATTTATTATGTAAATATAGATCTAATTTTAGGAGCTTACAGAAATTTTCTATCACTAAATTTAGATAACTATCTCACTTTATGTCATTATCCATCTGCACAAGTAGATTAAAATACATCAATTCGAATATTTTTGAGTTCTAATTAAGATGGCAGATATGAATAATGTGGGATAGTTAATGAAATTTAATATTTTCATTAACTTCTAAAATTATTATACATTAAAATATTGCTATTTAAATTTCATTAATATATATATATATATATATATATATATATATATATGAAATATTAAATAATAAATATACAATATATATATATATATATATATATATATATTGTGGACAGCAACCAATTCTGGTCATATCAGATATTACAAGCTTCTTAAATTAAACTAGTAAAATTAAAATGGGAAATTATAAGTTTAATTTTCTGGTTTTTTTTAATAATGTCACACAGTAACTTATTTAAAAATTGTACTTTCCTTAAGTGATATAATTCCAAATATTTTTTAAATAGTAATGTGAATATTTATAATTTGTTCTGAGCAATGTAAAAGAAATAGAAAAAGTATGAAAATAATAAAACAAATATTTTTTTACTCTCTTCAGTAATTTTATCTACCAGTTTTAAGTTTGAAAGAATTTTTTTTTCTTCAGTCCAAATTGTTAAATAATGGTTTTAATTGTAAGTAATTTAAAGTAGTATATACATAGTAATATATAAGACAATCTTGGTATTGATGGACTTGTAAATGTTTCATACATTTGTGTAAGATGTAATAAAAATTGTAATAGGAGGAGGTAAGTAATTATAATAATAAAATTTATATAATGAAAAGAAATATACATAGATGCTAAAAAAAGTTTATATTATGAGTCAAAGAAATATACTTACAATAATATATATATATATAAATATACATACTTGATAATGACTATAAGGAAATAGTTAAATCATTGGAAACTTGTATAATGTATTGGATTATATATCAGTTCATGCAAATAAAGTTTTTTAAAAAGAAAAAGAAAAAAAGAATTTTATAGAATTTTGTATATATGAACTTATTTTCAGCAGATTTTTAAAAGAAAAAAAAATGTTTTTAACATTTTGTTAAGAAATTTTGTTTTAATTAATTAAAGTTGTTTTCTCTTTATCTCTTTAGAGTAAAAAGCAATGTCCAAATCTAAAGCTAATCAAAAGATTATCTTGCTTTGTGGCAAATAAAAAAAATAACTACAGCAGAATTTTTCATATAATTGGAATAGTTTTTAATTTAAAACAGGCAGGAAATAATCAAATAATCTTTTATAAAAACAGATCAAATTGGTCAGCATTTAATGTTGGCATGTATGAGATAAGATGTGATTAGATAGACACAAGTTTGTCTCAAAAAATAAGATAGGAGCAAGTTAGAGCAGTAAATGTCAGTTTCTAGTGAAAAACTGTCATTCTTGATCAAGTTGTTGAAGAAATCAGTATTACCATTTTAACTGTGAAAAAACATTGAAAAATAGTTTTGTAATTTGAAGTAAGATTCTCAACTCACTACTTATTTTAAAAATGATTTTTAAAACGGATTTGAGGAAAATCGTGTGTTATGTTTTAGCCTAAATCTGAGCACTATCAAATCTCATAATGTAGCCTGTTTACTAAAACAATATTAAGAAGACACCTGAAGTAATCTGCAATAATCTTTGTTTCTGACCAGTATCATGATCTTATTCTGTTTGTTAGTTCAACCTACAAGTTAGTACATTGACAAAATAGTTAGATTTAGCTGTGTGAAATCTGGAAATATTCTATTGTAAGAATGGATAAATAACTGTGTTTATTGCCCTGGAAATATGTGTTAATAGAGGAGCTTACAAAAAAGAAAAACCAATAGAAAAAACTGTAAATTAAAACTAGCAAAAAAGAACTCAAACAAAACCATGGTAATTTAAGATATTCTAATGCTCACATCCACATTTATAATTATAGATAATTTTTAAAATGAATAAAATTTGTTAACATTGAATAATTTTTAAAATTTTTTATTTATTGAATTGTGTTTTTTTTCTTTTTATCATGCTTTTCCTTCAAATTGTAATTGTATAGGACTTTTTCATTTTCATAAGAAAAGGGGGGGAAGGAGTTTTAGCTAATTTAATTTCTTTATCTTAATCCTTGGAATGTTGTTATACAATGTCAATCATTGTAGGAGAAAATAATTCTATTTAAAGTAAAAATTAATGAATTAATTGAATTAGTAAGAATCAACAATATGTTACAATTATTTGCTCTATGAAATTATATTTTTTTGATAAAATGTATGAAAATTGGAATTATCATATTATCATGTCATTGACAATTTTCCTAATTATTTATTCATTGATTTATTAAATAATTGTTTTAAAAAATAATAGTTTAATGTATAATATTCCTTTAGTTATATGTTCTATGAAATGGCAGTATGTGTGACTTGATTTTATAAGAGGATAATGTGTTATGGATCTATAATTATCCTAGTAAAACTATTCAAATTAAATACATCAAGCTTATAAATTTTACTTTCTTTTGTTTACAATCATAGTCCCTCAGATTCTGTGATTTTAAGTGAGTTCTAGAGCAATAATTGTTAATTTATTTATAGGTGGGAGATTATGTTTGTGTTTGGACAACCAGATAGTTCTCTGGATGGCACAAAGGTATCACTTTTAAAGTCCATTTGCTGGATTTTATTTTTTAGAGAAGATGTAACTTATAGTAGGCCTGTGCACTCATGTATCATATAGACCAGGCACTGATGATGATCAGCATGTTTCAGTATCACAGTACTATATATTATAATAAATACTTTTGCATGTATGTGCATTCAAATGAATGTGACATTGACTATTGAATATCTTTTAAATCCAATCCTAAAGGAAAACTGTTGATCGTTGATGAGTTAATTATTCTTGTGTTAATGTTGGTGATATAACTTATTAAGAATGTAATATTAGCATGCTTCTGATAATTATTAATGTAATGACTTATTTTCTTCTACGCTGATAACATGCTTTTTATATATTTAACCTTTTATATTTATTCCTTATATAAGTGTTCATTTATATTATTTGTGATAAATGGGGATGATGATGTTTTCCATTGCCCATAATTATCCCAACAATCCTTACCATTATAATATAAGGTTCTAATTTTAAACTATACTTTACTACATAACATTTGTGTGAATGTTTTGGAATTATATCTACATATTGATGCAAGACTGAATGAGTTTCTCCTATCAATCTCAATAATATTTAAATTTGCAAACTAGATCTGCACTAATGATGGTTCTTAGAAGAATGCTGTATGAGAAAGAATCCCACCACATATTTATTTTATTAACTAAAATGCCAATTCATCACTTGAAATAGGAATATGAACAAATATCCAAATGATTTAACTAATGATTTCAATTGATTAGTTAATAAAACATATATGTATTGTGCTGAAATGACCTCTCTTTCAAATATTTTGTTTTATCAGACAGACTTTGAAACATAACTGCTTTGAAATTTTCAACATGACTGAAGTTTAGTATAATATCTTTTATTTTTATCTAATATTTTTAGAGCAAAATATATTTTATTTCATATATATAATAAAGCATCTGTTATTTCATATATATAATAAAGCTATCCTTGGTGTTTATTTGTTATTCATTGGACAGCAAAAACTGAAACTCAAATAATATTAATTCTAAAACAAACCTCCAGATGTCACTATTTTTTTTGAAAAACCAATCAAGAACAAAGTTCTTCATGTTTCTGATTGGTAGTTTATTTGTTCTCAGACTTCAGAGTGTTTCCAGAGTGCTCATTCTTTTGTTTAGGTTTCAAAAATAAAAAATATATATATTCCATAATTTTCTTATTTATTTAGGATTATTTTTTTAAAACATTTGTAAAATATTTATTTTTTCACAAGTTGATTTATAATTAAACTCAGATATTATATGAAAGTATTTGCTTTTAAAAGAAAAGTCAAAAGAACAGTAGTAATATAAGCCGGCAAACTGTGATAGGCTGAAAAAAAAATACTGTTAGATGGTCTATATAATTTATTTTTGTCATCATTTAAATAATTATATGTGAAATTTTACATTTTAAAACAGAATTTCATTACTTTATATAATTTTAACAATAATTTGTATTTTGGAATCAGAGTAAAACAGTTTTTTTTTTTTCATTTTTTAAATATTTTTATCAGCAACTGTAACAGAAAATGTAATACCAAAACCCTATTCTTTTGATTACATATTTCAGCTTATTACTTTTTTTCCATACTTGGAAACTTAAAATTTTATTTTTAAGAATGGTTTTAATTTGTAAACATACATTTCCAAAACATAATTTAAAATTTTTGAAAATTTAATAAAGAATAAAAGTTAATTAATTAACTCTTGTTGATGTGATGTGATGTATTTTGGCTTCTCCTTAAATGAAGTCAAGAATATCTCAGCAATTATGCCCAGATAAACCTGTTAGCCATTTTATTCTCCATTCCCCACTCTTTAAGTCTTCCCATATTCTGCCCCACCCCATTTCCACAACATACTCTTTGTCAACTCTATGGCTTTTATATCTAAACCCCCCTTATATCTTTGCAAACCCAACATAAAAAACTAATAACTCACTTTCTGTATAATCACTTTGTTCATGTCTATTCTCCCATAACTTCATTATCTGTACCCTTTCTGCTTTCAAGCATTTACATTCAATCAGCAGGTGCCTAATATTTTCTATATCTTCCTTACACAATTTGCACACTAAACTATCCATGGTTTTCCATTCACATGTATATTCTCTTGTTGCTAAAAATCTCGTTCGAGCCTTAAATAATAAACTACTTTCCTTACTATTATCATAAACTAACTCACATGCAATATTCCATTTACTTCTATATATATTTAAACTCTTCTTACCCTCCATACAGTTCTCCATTTCTCCAACTCCCTATTTTTTTATTAATGCTTCTATTCTTTTATCCCATTCCTTACCACTATAACACTCAACAATCCTCCTAACACAATCATCCCATCTTTTATACAAGTATATTGATATAAATTCTTTATCCAAATCTTTTGCATACCGCATTACCTTTCTCACCCATCTTTTTGCCTGCCCCTTACTCATAACCCAATTGAACACTATTTTTGCTATTCTTTTACTATCCATAAACTGCAATATGCCAAACATTTTCATTTTACTTTTTGCATCTCTCATATAAAAACTTGACCATCTCATTTCTCCTTGACTTGCCTCCTTTGCTAACCACATCTCTGCATCTAATGCATGTCTTCCTACTTCCCTTTGTACTTTCTCTAAATAATCTAACACTCTTTTACTAACCCATAATGCATCATTACCATATGTTAACCCTCCTACTGCAACTCCCTTCCATACTATTTTAGCTACATCATATTTATTATATGAAAATACTGTTAGTTTCTTTACCAAACCCTTTCTTTTCTTTGCTTCATTTACCAAGTTTTTTTTCCATTCATCCAAGCAATTTTCCTGATTACATAATATGATTCCCAAATACCTATATCTATCCACCACACTTAACTTTATATCCCCCAATAAAAATTCTACATCTTCTCTTTCCCCAGTATTAACCATCATTATATTTGATTTTTCTTCACTAAATTTAATCCCCATGTCTTTACTCACCCTTGCACATGTCCTCAACATAATTTCCATATATTCTCTTCTTTCTGAACACAAAAAGATATCATCTGCAAAAAAAGACCCAACAACATATATACTCCCTTGCCACCTATTAATGGTATCTCTACCCCTCTTTCTAGTCTTTCTATTGCTTTCTTCATTTCACTCAAAAACAACAAAAACAAAATAGGTGACATAGGCATCCTTGCCTTAATCCCATCTCATTTTTAACTAATTCTAGATCCCCTAACTGGTAAGTATAATAATTATTTTCATATAATTTCTTAATAATATTTACTAAAGCTTCATCCATTCCCAAATTGGCTAACCTTACCCATAATCTATTTCTATTTACTCTACCATATGCTTTCTCTATATCTATAAAACTCATATATAATGATCTACCTGAATTCCTACTCATCTCCATAAGCTGTGTAACTACAAACAAACTATCTCCTATACACCTATTTGACCTAAAACCTCCTTGCATTTCCCCCACTACATTATTCTCTTCCATCTATTTTACAACTCTTCCAGCTACCATATATGAGAAAACTTTATATAAAACTGATGTTACCACTATCGGTCTATAATTATTTAACTTTCTATGATCCTTACCCTTTCCTTTAAATAATAATCTTATTCTTGTATTACTCCAACTAACCAGAAAAACTGTCTTCTGTGCCATTTTATTAAAACATGATAATAACTTTGCTTTTGTTCTATGCCCTAAATTCATTACCATCTCTGCTGCCCATCCATCTAAACCTCTCGCCCTTCCACTTCTCAATTTCTTCCCTGCCTCATTCAATTCATTTTTTGTGAACCTAATATTCCCATTACTAACTGCTTCCATTTTTTCTATCACTACTTCCTTCACATCTAACATCTTTTCTATATCCATTACATATCTATTTAAGATTCTCTCTACCTCTTCTCTAGAGCTACATTCTATTCCCTCATCATCTATTAATACTATCTCTCTTTCCCCTACATTTCTTCTTTTAATGTAATTCCAAAATTTTTTACTCCCATCTCTGCCACTTTTATTAATATCCTCTAACAATTTACTATTTAACTTCATCCTCTCTCTATAATTATCCACTTTAGCTAAATTCTTCTTTTCTAAGTACTTTCCCCATTTAGCATTAATATCATTTTCACTTTCTTTGTTCTTAATAGCACACTTATATTCTCTGCATGCTTATTTCCTCTCTTTTACACTTTTACTAACTCTCATTTTTATTACTTTTATTCTTCTGTATATTCTCAACCAAAACACTATTTGCCACTTTTTTTATTTCACCACACCAGTCGTTATACTCATCCCCATCCATCTGCTCCATGGTTTCTTCAACTTTTATTTTATATTCTTCCAACTTATTCTTATCATTCACTCTCCATCCACATCTTTCACTATTATTTCTACCTTTATTTCTAACCTCCATAACATTACTAACCATTTCTATTACAATAAAATTATGATCACTATTACATACCCTCTCTTCATTATCAAACACCTTAATTTTCTGTATTTTATTCATTCCCTCTTTCTCTACCAATACATAATCTATTGTGTGAAATACATTATTCCTAGACCATGTGTATTGTCCCTCATACATATTTGATAAATTCCCCAATGCTCAAATTTACTCTTTGACAAAATTCCTTCAACAACTGACCATTCTTATTATCTACATCATCAATTTCTTCAATATGTCCATTCATATCCCCTGTAACCATTATTCTCTTCCCCTTTTCTTTAAAAAATTGTATATCCTTAACTAGGCATTCATATATACTACTGTTCCATTCCATTACAGTTTGACTATCTCCAGTAGCTATATACACTACAGCCACCATCCATTGTTGTCTACCCAACCTTATTTAAAACCACAAATGCTCTTGACACTTAACAATATTTAAATATTTTCTTGATATAACACCTATACCACCACTCCTTTTTTCATTTCCTTTTCTGTTTACACCCTGCAATACCACCTCTTCCAAAATAGGTTCTTCTTCTTCTCTTAGATGAGTTTCCACTACTGCTAATACCTCCAGCTCTTCATTTTCAATTGCTTTATTTATTTCCAGCCACTTTTCTGGTCTCCTACCACCTTGCATATTCAAAAACCCAATTTTAACAAAAAAAAAATTTCCTAACTATTCTTTTATAAATTCTTTTGATTCTTTCTTCTCCATTATGTTTATAACAGCCTTTCTTACCATTAATCTTACAAAAACATTCCCTCTCCACATTACACTTATATCTACATCAACCATCTTTTGCTTATTTCTTTTATCCCCTCCATTCATCTTGTTTTTGATAATATTACAATTCAAAAGCCCATCCCCCTTTAAAAGTTTCCCGAATTATATTCTTTAAATATCAAACTCCCTAAAACTTCACTTCCTTGTTTTCCTAAGTGCATTCTGGCATTTTCTATTGTTCATCTGGTGAGAGGTTTCAGAATTGCTCAACCTTTCTGTTTTTATAAAATCTTTATGTTATACAAAAACTCAATAAATTGAACTTGATTTTCTTTTAATTTAACTTTATAAGTGAATGATATTATAAAAAATTACATTTGACCACCTTAATTATTTAAAAACAGAACTGTAAATATTCAATGTACCATAAATGTTATGACAACATTTAGGTAAACACTAAAACTAAAAATGAATAAATTTTTATTTTAAATTTGTTTTTTAATATGAATGAATGAAGGTAGATTTAATGATAACTCTGTCAAATTCTGCTTTAAAATTTGATATTTTCTTACAAAAATTATAATACATTAAAAGATTTTAATACCATGTCAATTTTAACAGATAATGACTTAATAGACAATGACATTTTTTTATATTAAGTTCAAGTCTATTAACTTCTATTTTTAAAAATAAAACACAAATAAATAAATTGAATATTTACCTATGTATTTTTAACTCTTTTGTATTCTGATAGTTTTCTTAGTTTTCACTTGCTTTCTACTTTCATTTTAATATTAAACTATTATTATTTATCAGAATATAATAAATTTGACCTTATTTGATAGATATTTTTGTTTAGAAATTAAATAAATTTTAAAAATGACATCTGTTTTTTGGAATTATTTTAAAAATTAGATTTTAATCACAACAAAGCACTATTTTTGTCATTAACCACTCTGCTGTTAAATACTGTTAGATTTTGGCCCATTTTAATTCTCATTCATGTTATTTATGGTTTGTGGGTATTCTCTTGGTCAATTTTGATTGCATTTTCTTCATTTTAGGCTTATTTTATAGGAAATTTGAAATTTAACATTTTAGTTCTATAAAAGTCCACATATGGTGATATATTTTGAAAAAAAAATCAATTTTCATTGCTGCATACTGGTGTGTAGGCCAGCCTCTTTCTTTCATTGGATGACTGCCAACTCTGGACATTGTACCACAGGCATTTCTAAATGACAAAGAAATCAAAACAAAATGTTTTACACATTTGTAATTGTTTTTGAACATAAATAAATATATTTATCATAGTTTTTTATATTCACAATTAAGATTTTACATTATTGAAATATAAAATTTGTTTTGAAAAATTTTAAATTTTACAAGGAAAATAAGTGTGGGAAAGTAACCACTCTTCAAGAAAAGTGAATAACATTGATTGCTACTGAACTGAATGATGAGACACTGGTGTTCACATAGATTGGTTGAAATATAATTTTTTTGTTACGTTTAACCAATTTGAATCTAAAATTATTTAATTTTTAAAAGCTGAATTGAAGAAATTCTGTGTATTTTAGATTAATATTTTATCAATAGAAACCAACTGGAAATGAAACTGATGAAAAATAGTTTTCAGATTTAAGTAATGAACTAATACAAAAATTAAGCAAAGGTTTCACAAGTTGGTATTGACATCAAAAAGGTTAACTTCTGGGTGGAACTGAGTGAATTTGAAAAATGAACTAAATCTTCTTTGTTTCATCTTTGTTTTAAAAATATGAACAAATAATTATTAATATTTAGTAAATCTATCAGCATACACTTTAAAAATTAAATATTTTTTTAGTAAATTTTATGGTATTGCTATATTTTCTAACAGATTGTCAATGAGAATATTTTTAAGCATATTGTATTTCCCATGACCATAACTTTCATGGTAACATTACTCAGCAAAATATAATCTATTACATTTAAAAATAATACATTTCTTAAAAAATAAATATGTAATAATATATATTTTGATTTCTAATAATTATCATACAATTTCTATACATAAATAATCATTCATTAGTCATAATATTTTCTCAAAATATTGCAAAGTTCAAGATCACCATAATTTGAAATTCCCACTTTTTCAATTATCCTGACATCTTTGGAATTTTTTTGAAAATAAAATATTAGAAAAAATATATACATAAATTTTAAAATTGTAAAAAAAATGTTAGCAAAATCTTCCAATAGAAGGCCAAAGATGCAAATTAAATTTCTAGATAGCTCAGGCATCTGACCCATGCCTAAAAGAATGGATTAATAGCAATCAACTAATTAGTGTATAAAAAAATCAAAAATATTTTGTAAAGAAGCAAAAAATCATTTATAATTATACTTCAAAATATTCACATGAAAACTAGAGCATAATAATATGAACAACCTCAGAGCATTTTCTTATGTTAAAAGAACAAAGGAGAAATCTTTTGCTGTTAGCTGCAATCAGTAACATGCTGACCTTTTCAGATTTTTAAACTTTATTATCAATAAAAGTGCTATGTTAAAATGTACTTTTACAAATGCAGGTCACTATCACTTAGGATGATGGCAATACTATGATTTCAATGATTTTCAATGAAGGTGAGGGTTTACAAGTTAAAATAAAATATGGAAATTTAATTAAAATGATTGCTAGACATTGTTAAAAAGGCAAATCTATGTAAGAATTAAAATGAAATATGCTAATTATTTGTGATGAAATATGTATATTGGAGATTATTTATCTTTTTCACATGTATGTCATTGTGTCTATAAGTTGTATAAGATGGAGCAGGTGAATAAAGAGTGCTTGAAAGCCTATGTTCAAATCCTCTCTAATTATATCTAGGTTGAAGTATATGTACTATATTTGTATTTAAATATTAACACACACACACACACATATATATATATATATAAAGATCTAAAAGACAATAAGAGGTGGTCACTCTCTTATTGTAAAATGTTATTGAACTTTGCAGCTAGAGGGAAGTTCAATTATTATTCAAATACATTTGTAAAATTTTCATGTGTTATTATAGTTATATATATATATATATATATATATTGTAACGGAATATAATATGCCGTTACATTATTTTAAAATGAAAATAAAAAAGATCGTAAATAAAATTCATTTATTAAAAAGAAAAAAACTTAAAAACTGAAAATTAAAAGTTGTTTAATATATATATTGTCGTGCAGATGGAAAACTTAAACTATTTTAAGAAAAAGTATTTGGAAGTATTTCTTTTTGTAAAAAAGTAAAAATATAAAGATTGATATTTTAAAAATAGATATAATGTTGATTTCTATAATCTTAGAAAATGGAAATGATTGTTTTATTAATTAAATGATTGTTCGAAAGCAAACTAGCCCTTGAGACACTTAAAATAAATTAAATGATAAGAGAATACAAAGAAATTAAATGACCAATGCAAGCACGAAAATGACAGCATGGACCATAACTGAAACATGAAAGGATTAGTGATGTCTTGCTCATTGAATCCCAAGATTTGATGATAAGAGGCTAAGAAAAATATAAAAGCAAAATGATTATTATAATTAGGATCTTAGAGCTGACTATGAATATATAGTTATAACTAGCTATATTGCAGATTTTCACAATGTGGAAGACTGCAATAAATTTAATTTTCCGGACAACCAGCTGAGGCCTCTGGTTGACAGTTCCTGACCAAATGGATGGCAAGTAGCGGTTTCATTTCAAAGAAGGACAAAATCTATGAAAGTGATCATGAAGATGGACTTCTAAATCTACTCAATCCGTAAAGTATGAACTCATGTGTATCTAATAAGAACTTTTCTAAAATTGCAATTAATAGCTGAAAATAAGAACTCTTATCTGACTTAAAGAAGGCAAATTCAATTATTAATATTTTTATGCAGATGTTTAAGCAATCATTTCCATTTCTTTTTTGTGTGTGTTATGTTTTAACTAAAATGTATTTTAATTTAAGTTGGGGTGGATAGCTATATAGATTCATTAAATTCGTTTACATTTATTTTAATGGGTTAATTTCAGGCTATTTGTTTCATAGTTAGGACAATGCTTGTGGAGGGATATATGGATGTTTATATTAATGTAATGTGAAGCATGTTTAGCATACAGGGCAATGTGCCCAACTGAATGCATGACCCCAAAGAGGCAGTCATATTGTTGAAATGGTCACAGATGTATTTCCTGTGCCATTGACCCCTTCTAGCTCTATGGACAGGGATTTATAAGTCGGCAGAAAGACCACTCTCCCCCATACATAGCACTCTTTAAAAAAAATTATATACATGATTCTTTAGTCAGACAGATGCACATTCGTGTTTTGGACATGGATCATATCCTTCAAATAATATCACACTGTCAGATGCACATTCCTGTCAGCTTGGTTTTATGCTAGCATCTTCATATTACATTGGTTGCAACTATATATCTGGAAGCAGGCATTGACTACAAACTTTTAGTCTGAGATTGAATGAATGTTTTGATAAGTTTTTAAGTGGGAAAAAAAAATCTATGTAGCCTATCTATACTCAACATGCTAAAGTAAAATATAATTAAAATGTCCATCTGTGTGGACTTTATTAAACAATAATTTAAATTTAAAAATAATAATAATAACCAATTTAAAACTAATTGTAAAGTCTAAATTTATTCTTCAATTTTAAATATAAGTATTTTAAATGTGTGTTAATAAAATCTATTTGTGTGTTAATTACTGGCAGTGGCTTCTTTTATTTTATTGTTTTAAATATTAATATATTTTGCGAATCTAAATCTATTAAAACTTATAAAAATGTTTTAATCTCTGCTACTCTATGAGCTAGTGACATTGGGCTAATGGTCAGAATAGAATCCATATGATTCAGGATTTATGAAAATACTTTATTATTGAAAAATTTTGCTGATCCTTATAAGGTGTAATTCAAAAGAGCTGATGAGGAAATAAAACTAATAATTATTAATTTAATCCACTTTTAAATAATATACACCTGGGTCTCTTTTTATGCGGACTTATTTAACATGATTTTGAAGTTACGCGATTCAGGTTTCACCGGAAGTTGAACTCCGATAATACCTATTACTTTAAATAATAAATTCCGCGCACTTAACGTTATATTGAAAGTACTGTAATAGCACATTACTATTGGAATTCGACTTTCATGCTAGTAATTTCAATATTTTCAGTGCTTTATAATAGTAAGATTTTATGCAATAATGAAATTAAAATCATGATTTCTATATTTTATGCATACACACATTAAATTTTACAAGATTATAATGAAAATTTATTCAAACATTGTGCATGTTAATTTTGCATCACATTCTGTTTTTGCTTTTTAAAAAATAACATTTAATCAATTATTAATCATTTAGTGCCCGCAAGTTTATTTTTAAAAGGTGAGTAATAAATGCAGTGGGTACAATTAAAATTGAAAATTAAAGACAAAAATAAGAATTTAATTTTTAGTTGTTAGATTAATTACTAATTATGTTGTCACCAGAAAACCATTAATTAACACAACATGAGAGTGATGTTGGCACTAGTTGTATTTCATCTTGTGAAGAATGATTTTTTTATCAGTTTGCAAACGAACCTGTTTACCGGCAAATAGCGATAATAATTAAAACGTGTATAAAAAAATATAAATTACTGTAAATTATGCATAAAAATATATTGTTTTGAATAAAATTAAATATTATAGTTAAAAAAAGTTTGTCTTGTATTAATTTTTTTCAAATTTGAAATTTTTTATTAGTCATATTTTATTTCCTTATTTTTTTTTTGCACGAATTTTTAAGTAATTTTATGTTGGTGCTTTGCTTTTATGTGATTTCTGAAAAATCACAGTCCATATCCCCCTTTTTCAAGGTAAGTTACATCTATTTTTGCATGATTTCATTTGCGCATGTTTTCTGAGGAACCTATCTATCGTGTAAAATGAGACCCAGGTGTACATTTTATTACCAGGGTGTTTATCTATTTAATTGGCTTCAAATGATACCACATGTGGATTGTGTGTCATTAAATTGACTTGTGTTCTCCTAATGTGAGGTCTGTAGTAGTAAATTTAAATAATTAAGTTAAATGTAGACTTCACTGCACTGAAATTTATAGCATCTGTGTAGGTCTTGAATTAGTTGTATATCGCTACAAAAAAGAATATTGTAGAGAGAGTGAAAGGAGTATGTTCTTGGTACATTAAATAAAAATTGTGTTTATCTGAAGATTTGTGATGATGACATTTTGATATTAATTATATGGTCGATTTTTTCCATCATTTAGTACAGGGTGGGCAAATAGTGGCCCAAGGGTCACATGCAGCCCTCTAAAGGTTTTTATGTGGCCCACCAAGACAATCAGAAAAATCCACCTTGAACTGATATTTCCTTCCCATGTACAACCAAAGATTTGTCTCATATTTTTCACTAGGATAGCCATGTCAATACACATGCGCAGTGTAGATACAATGTGCAGTGCTTTTCCAGTTTGATCTGTTTAATTTCAATTCTGTCTTTGCATTAGCTAATATATACATTTGAAACTTTAGTGAAACCATGAACCCTCCGAAAAAATGTAAAGTCAGTGATGAATGTCATATGCTTAATGAAGAATGGACAAAACAAATATTTTTTGGTAATACAGGGAATAAAGCAGTGGGTTTATTGGGTCATGAAAAAAAGAGTGTGGCCCTCCACTAACCTTTACTTCCACAAAACGGCCCCCAATGTGGCCCTCCAACAACCTATGCAGCCCTCGAGCCAAAACAATTGCCCACCCCTGATTTAGTATTAAATATTGAACATCTTCTGGAAAAAATTTAAACTTTATATACACTTTTCAAATACATTCAACTGTTAGAATATAATACATTTTGAGTAATATTATTCTCCTCTTTTTTAGGTGGTGCTAGCATGACCAGTGTGCACTAGCATGGTAATTCAAACTAGATCTTTAGATTTATGAATATTAAATTTTAAAATAATGCTCTAATCAACTGAGCTATGAATTAATAATATTTCTATATTGATGGATGACAATCAGAATTTGGTGTGCATGTGTACATGTGTGTGTACGTGTCTCCTTGATTACTTAGTATATTCTCCTGACATGTTTATACAGAGCAATGATATCCCTATAAAGCAAATTATATTGTTTCTATACATAAAAAAATCTAGTGTCACTAATTAGAAAAGATCATTAGGGCTTAATGCAACCATATTTATAAGTTTCAACCAAGTATTTAACCAATCATATAATTTGTTTTCTATAAATTTGGCAACCAACATAACCTTGTTAGTAATAGTAATATGTGATTTAGCAATGACTGAATTCACTATACATACATATATTTTAGTACATAAATTAATTGCCGATGAGATCTCATTGTGATCATTTTTCACCATGTGACTTTGTTGATTATACTCTTACATAAATATCTGGTCTTAATATATTAATATCATTTATGTTCTTTATTACTTTTTACAATGTTTTTTTAAACCACTATTAACGGTTTTGATTGTCCCAGTAATAAAGAACATAAATGATATTAATATTATATGAATTTGGCAATGCAATAAAAAAGATGAAGTTATTTCTGGTCTTCTAACATGTATCTATCTGTTTCTTTGAAATGTGTATGCATGTATATATATATTATAAATTATAATATTATATATATATATATTATAGATATTTTTTCATTATCTAATATTTTTCTCGGGGATATTATTTTTTAATTCAGATTAATAATGACTCTGAGTTTTCAAATATTCTTTAGAAATATTTTAAAATAATGTTTTATTAAATCAGATAATAATAAAATAATGTTATATATAACTAAAGTTTTAGAAAAAAGTTATACAAAAACAACTAATAAATAGCATTAATAAAGTTTAAAATGTTTAAAACATCTTATTGATAAAAGTTTACTCAATTTAATTTTTTTATCTTTTGTAAAAGTTAAAACATTTAATTATAGTATCGTAGGATACATTATCGTTAGTAAATTATCTTAAGTTAAAATATTTAAAATTTGTAGATGATTTTTACTTAGAAAATAAATAAAAATAAAATATTTCTGACTTTAGGTTTTTAATGACTTGATTAATAATTTTTCTCCTTTTTTTTATCTATTATAATATCAAATCTAATACATATATAAATGCACATACAAATGCATATGATAATAATCAATCCTTAAGCTTTATTGTCTTCATCTAGTTAACTGGTCATATTCATAAAAGCCCTGAGCAATCTGATTCAAAAAGACAAATATCTAGAGAATGCTATAGTGAATTACATAAGAAATAGTAAAATATCCTATAAAAACCATATGTGGAGAGCTGAATTCTTCATACCGGAGAAAGATATTCCCCAAGGATAGCCATTGGTAACTCTATTATTCGCAATTTACGTAGACCCCATGATTAAAAAAATAAAGACCTTGGTTAATGGAATCTATATACCGCATTTGGGTGTCACAATATGAGTCACTGCCTTTATTGATGACATTATAATAATAGTAGAAAATAGTTATAATATTAATGTAGTGTTGAATATCCTAAAAAAATTTCAAGAAATTACAGGTTCAGTAGTTCAATCTAACAAATCAGCAGGATGGCAATTGGCAACAGGAAAAAGGATACCATCCAAATTTATTGCTCAGCCAAAGTCATTTCTTGGATTGCCGATATATACGTCAAAGATACATATGAATGATCACTTAAATCAATTAATTACAAAAAAAATTGAAGAGAGGATTAATAACTTCATATTGTTCAAGCTGTATAAAGTGATGAGAACCCAATTGTTCAATGCAATGGCAACAGGGGTCCTTAGTTATTATGGTCTATGGGTCAAACTATATAACAAAACAATTAGTAGAATAAACCAGATGGCTAAAAAATTCATCTGGGGAAAGAAATCTAGATTACTATCAATGGTAATATTACAGTTACCCATTAATAAGGGAGAGCTTAACTTAATTGATCCAAAGGTATATATAGATTTTATTACTGCAAGAACATATTTAAACATTATTAAGGATCAATACTTTAGTCTGCCAACAGGGGATATAAAATATATATAGTGAAATAGGGCTGGAGAAAAGATCTTATTTGGCAGATATGTTTATTGCATATAAGGGCATACAAGATGACCTAAATGTGCAAAATTTGGAAGGAATTAAATATAAAGACATAAGAGGGGCAGTAAAACCTCATGAAAATTCATGGATAAATTGTTCAATAAAAGGGGTCCTAGTTAAATTCCATTCCATTTATACACCACAGACATATATGAAATTTATATTCAAGTTGATCAATGGAATTTTACAGACCACAACATATATTAATAAAAGATTAGAAATGAGCTTAGAGGAAACTTGTTCATTTTGTAAAAATTAATGTGAAACATTTCAACACTTACTAGAAAAATGCAGTGCTTTTGGGAGGTTAAGATGCAGAGTTTTCCACACCCCAATGATAAATCTTAAAATACTACTGAAGAAAAATGTAATAAATTTCAAACATCATAATGCACTGGTGATAATACATGCATTGAAAACTCTATGGACAATCCGGTGTTCTTTAATCTTTGATAATAAAAAGTTTAATTGGTTGAAGAAACTTGACAATGATTGGGACAACTATTTTGCTAGGTGTTTGAAATACTGGCCAAAGAAGGTTATGGAAATAGTATGGGGAGGGACTGCTATGACTGTTTGTGAAATGTGGGAGTAAAAGTACACACACTAAAATAAATAAGACAGTAAAAGTATATAGAGTGGTAAAATACTGGAACTCTCAAGAGAGAAAAAAGGTTCCATGTTTTAAACTAGGAATACGATTTGTAAGGTCTAACTCTAGAATTTAATAAGAAAACGATATTAACATTTCAACAATGAGAATCTTATAGATTTGCATTGTGGTGCTTTGGCAACAGGATTGATAAATTTGGTATAAAGGATAAAGTGAATCAAAACTAATTTGTAGATATTTCCTGTACATATTTAAATGTTTGTTTAATAAAGTTTATTACTTAAAATAAAAAAAATAAAAAAATTTTATTCAGAAACTTTGAAAAATTACTCATACCAATTCACTCATAAAATCAATTACTCTAAGCTCAATCAAATAATAAACAATGTAAAAAAAAAAATTGTATTTTTACATGAAAAATAACGTGTGCAAAAAATTTTCAAAGTACCACCATGCAATAATATGTGATTAATATCTATACAGAATATCATCATAGAGGCCTTTGGTCAGAGAAATCCAGAAAAAGTGCTGCAATTGTATTACCTAAAGAATTATGCTTGTACAAGCCATTAAAGCAATCACTCTGTAGTCAGGGTGAGCTTCATGTTTTTCTACCTAAAATAAAAACTAACATCTTAGGGTTCAAACCCAACAATATTATATTTAATTACTAACCTTACCATCATCTACTATGTGGCAACATATATATATATTTAAAATATGCTAAAACTTTACTATATAATAAATATTTTATAATTTTGATTCCATTATTTTGATACTTTTGAATATTTTAAGTTTGTGGGGGTTTTTTTGTAAAAAAAAAAAAGAGAATTTGTTTTATTACATAAAGTTTGTCATTTGTAAAAATTTATTTGCTTTTAATTTCAATTTTGTAAAAATTTAAAAGAAAGAAGATATAACCAAGATGGCAGGTTCAAATTAACCCATTGTAAAGTTTGCTTCACCAATTAAATATTTTAAAATCTCGACTTTCATTAATTGAAATATTGTTTTTTATCAAAGTCATTTTTATTTTAACTAAAAATATTTCGTTAATGAAATATTTTTGTTTCATTTATATTAATTTAAATTCTTTCCAGCTGGAATGTGATTTGAACCTTATCATCTTCTTATGTCTTGTTTTTAATTAAAAATGAGCTGTAGTTTGTTACTTGCTTATCTGCCTCTGGGAAAATGAACTAAAGCATTCCTGTCATAGTTGCTGTTTTACTTTTCTTGTACCCTTTTCTCTTTGCTCATGAGTTTAGATAACAAGAAGGGCCCAAATCATCTTTCCCCCATGCTTCTCGGGACTGCCTCTGAAATGCTTCCATGAAGTTCCTGCCATGGATGAATGCTGCAACCGATAAAGAAGCAGTAGTGACCAAGATTGCTGACCACCAAACTAATCCCTGTAAACTAAAGTTCAAAAGCATGAAACATGTAGCCATTGTAACATTGCCGAGTTAACAGTTTCATGCTTACCTATATCTATACTAATAATTACTATGTTTTTTGTTGTATATTTATACCTAATCTCTGCTTGAAAGTCTCTCTATAATTCTACCAGATATATATATATATGGGGGGGGGGGGTAAATGCTTACATCTATTTAAGTTTAAATCTTGTATTTTATTTAGTGTGGTAAATTTTACTATTATAATTATTTGTTATTTACATTTATATGTAATTTACATGCCAAGATAACTCAACTCCATGAGCCTATATTTTACATTAGTCTTTTAAATCCCCAGCACTTCGGGGATATTTTACTTACTTTAAATTATTTCTTTTAAAGCCATTGCTCGCTGGGTTGAGAGCTAGTTAAAGAATATCATTTCTGTTCTGGGCAGATTATTATTATAATACTGCCAGAAGTATATATTTATTGATTATAAATTTAATGTTATTCAAGAATGCTATTGCTTAAATTCCAGTTAAGATATTTTAAATAATAATGACCATTATTTTTTTATGTAATAATCATTTATATGTAGCGCCTTGAGCATTATAGTTTAAATAATGCTTATTGATTCCAAATGCATATGGAACCCACTTAATGAAGGAAAATGTAATTGTATGTCATTAAGACATTCATCTAGTTTTATATTTCAGTTATTTAATTTGGTTTAATATACAAGACACAGGTATATAATAAGCCTGTGTTTCAGTTAAACTATTAACATTATAAAATTTTAATTTGCTTTGAATTACAGAAAGAAAACCTATTTATTTCCTCACTTTGGATTAAAATAATTACATGATGTATTGTTTATATGAATAATCCACCACTTACAATATATAGAAACTATTTGATTAATTTTTATATAGTAAATTCTTGATCTATTATTTTTTAAGGAATTATTTACTCAAATACTCATAAAATATATTTCATATTTTATAATTCAAAATATTCTACATCTATTACTTGCAAAAAAAAATGTGCATACATTATGTTAATATACCAGTAATTGCATATAAGTAAAAACACTGATTTAATATTAATTATAGTCCTTAGCTACAAGTAATTTTTATAACAATCTTATTTTTATTTTATTGAAAATCATTTATAATATTTGCTTCAATTTTATATAGAGAGTTTATATGATTATATCTGATTCAATCAAAGGAATTCTAATTTAAGTCAATTTAAGCATTATCATTAAAAAAAGACTAGTTGTGTATATGAAAAATTGTATTTTGATTTCAGTAAACTTCATTTAACTATTTTTTAATGAGAAAAAACATTTTTTAGATGTCTAAGCAAAACCTTAAGTGTGAAAGAAATTTGAAAGGAATTTTTTAGGAACTAAAAGTCATTAAATATTTTTGAAAAATTTTAAGATTAATCTGTGCATAACTTATTATTTATAATTAAAACATATAATAATTAATTAATATGCATAATTTTATATCTATAATCAATCAAATTTTACAGATATCCAGTGCAAAATTTTCCAGACCTGTCTTTTTTACTAATGTGCATTTCACTAAGAACTAAACTACATATACTATATAAACTATCACAAACCTGACTTGTCAATAATTAATTCAAAAACTGATAATTTGAAAAATAATGGAGCCATGAAAAAAAATAATATGTATTATTATGAAGCTCATTCCAGGACCAAATAAGTATACATATAATGCATTAAATAATGAAAACTACCCCAAATTCACAACTAAACCAGACTAACTTAAATAAAATAAACTGTAAAACACAACCAATGATTTCACTGCTACAATCAGACTTCTCAAGTGTAAAGGATTAAAAAATAAATTTATACTAAATATTACCCACAATTCCACTTAATCTCACACACCCTTAACAGTGAAAGAATTTAAATATGTTAATTGTTTTAGAATCATAATTTTTTAATAATAAACAGTCTTTAATTTTTTGTATTTCATTTTTTTCAAAGATGACAACCTTACCTTTATCAAACTAATAGTGTGTAGTTTTGATGAGGCTAAGGTTGTCTTTTTTGAAAGAAATGAAATAAAAAGAATTAAGAAATCCTTATTATTAAAAATGTATGATTCTGAAGCAATTAACTTATTTTAAAAAAATTTTAATATTAAGAGTGTATAGAGGTAATTGGAGTTGTGGGTAATGCTTAGTTTAAATGTGTTATTTTGTAATGGTATTATGTAATTCTTTGCACTTAAAAAGTCTGCTTGTTGCAATGAGATCATTGGTTGTGTTTTACAATTTATTTTCTTTGGCTAGTCTGTGTTAGTTCTGACTTTGGGATAATTTTAATTGTTTTATTAATTAGCTTAATTATTTTATTATCTAGGTTCGTTATTACTTTTTGCAATGATTTTTTAATATATGATTTTTTTTTCTACAGTACAGGCTTTTTCATACCTGCATTCCAAGATGTAATATATATGGGGTTTGAATTCAGTCTTTCACATGATACTCAACTATCCATGCTATCTCATACTGCTGACACACTTGATTCCACATATGTTTAAAAGATAAATAATCACCAATATATGTACTTTGTACTTCATGTAAAAAGTAGTAAAGAATATAGATGATTTAATGATTTGAATGTTTAAGCTGAGCAATTTTACTTATAGTATGTATTTTTATGTTTTCTCTCCTATTTTATCCATGTAATTGCATTGTTTGATCGATAAACCCATTTTGAAAAAAAAAGAACATAGATGGTATTAATATTATATGGATTTGGCAATGTAATAAGAAAGATAAAGTTAATGAAGATAAAGTTTTAATTAATGCTTTAAATTGATATATGTGTAATCTAGGCACCAAGATTTAATTTTACTTTCTTTGATTACATTTTGATTGTGTATTTCTTTCTTCCTGTTTATATCTTTTTGTATCTTTTCACTAATATAATATTTATATCTTTTGCTCCTTTTATTTATGAACTTGAAAAAAAAAAAAGTATATTTGAAAACCAGAAGTGACAAGTGGACTTTCAATCCAAAGCATTTAACCTTATATTTATCATTTAAGCACTGTATTAATTGCACAGAGTAAAACATTAAATTTACATAATAATAATAATATTACATTCAAATATCAGCCTTTCAAGCTAATTGTGCAAACGCTTTGCGAGTGTTAATAATAAATGAATACTTTCTCACCAATACAAGATATAGTATTTATGCAGGAATAAAAAGAATCCCTCTTATTCCTACAACTCAAATATTTATATATGAGCAAATCTAAAGTACTGGCAAAGAAAGTGTGACGATGGAACAGTCACTTTAAATTACTCTATACCATGTCTGAATGATGACATCGATGAAATTGTCTAGAATTTACTAAACGTCACTCCAGCTGAAACTTAATCATATATAAATAAGCATTTATTTTATATAGCGTCTGTATATAATTGTATTACATAATAATAATAATAATAATAATAATAATAATAATAATAATAATAATAATATATAAAGTCAGATGTCACGTGACTTAGATATATACATACCTTGTATTTACAAATATGTGAAATTAAGAGCGTGCTAATAAGCTCTAAACAAGCTTTTTTTTTTTTTTTGATAAATGCTACCACAAGAGAAGACATTCAAATCATTTTATATATATATTAATCATAAAATCATTTAAGTGAATTATGCTAATAATTTTCAATTATATTAATGCTGAAAATGTTTAACCAAAACTATGCATCTTAATAATTAAGGGCATCAGTTTGAGAAAGCTTTACTATTGAAAGACCTGGAATAAATTGTGTTTAGAGGTAGCAATCAAATGGTAAACTTCAATTGGCGATTGAGTTGAGTTTATTATTTAATCATAGCGCAACACTACCTAATGTTTCTACTTGGATCGTGGAAAAAAAACCTCAACATTCATATAAAATAGATTTTTTGTATATTTGCACATAAAAAAAAAAGTGGAGACAGAAATCCGTAACTGCAATACCATTTATTTTAAAAATTATAATAAAATTTATAGTTTTTACAATTTTTTACATAAGATATTATTAAAATAAATAAAATAAAAAAATTAAATTAGAATTTTTATGCAAATAATATGAAGTTTATATAATAAATTATTTTTGAAGAAATGAAAAATTGAAAAATCAAAGTGATTCTTAATTGTGATTTAATTTAAATATCAATAGTTTAAAATAATAATAACTTAATATAAATTTACATTACTTCATTTCCATAATAAAATAAACTTTCTAAAATTATAATGTACATAAACATTAATAAGCAATAAATCTACAGTTTTTCAAAGTTTAAAGAAGTTTTAATCTCTGTGTTGATTTTTTTAAAAAAAAACTAACAAAGACAGTATTTTTAATTTTGATTTCAATATCAATGTTTAGACTTTTCAAAATTCAATTCGGCAAAGCTTTTAAAATTCAAAATGATTTATAAAACTGTATAATCATATATAAATTATAAAAATATTTGACTGAAGAGGAAAATGATTCTCAACTGAAAAAATTGAAGCAAAATTTTAGTTTAACCAATTAAATGCATTTGCTGGACTGTTCTCATTTTGCCACCTATCATCATTATCATCGTCATCATTTTTACTAACTATTAAGCCACTTTAAAATAGTCTCTCAGAACCTAATCCAGTTTTTTCCCTACATGAATTGAAAAAATTATTATAAATATTACTTAATAATTAAAAATAATGTCTAAGTATTTTTTTCTTAATAATTTAATTCAAAATAATTTCTCCACATTACTCTAGTTAAGTATTTTTTCCTACTTCATCCATCTCATATGTGATCATTTTCTAGGTCTTTACAATATTTTTTTGTGATCTGATCACTATCCATTCACTTTCATCACTTCTGATTATACTATGAATAAATTAACCATCTTCTATTTCTTATGTATTGATTTCTATTTTTACATATACCATTTTCACCTTTTTAAACACTTCAACACTACTATTTTTTATATCAAAACTTTATTCTTACAGTTTTGATAGTCCTGCAGGCATCACCAGAGCTCTTTACAATCAAGAGATCTGATGATGACTGCAGAATGGTGAAAACTGTAAGAAAAAGTTTTGATGTAAAAAATAGTATTGTTGAAGTGTTTAAGAAAGGTGAAAATGGTATATGTAATAAATTAACCTATATGCATTAGTTATTTTATTAATATTAACACATTGCACAGGCTTAAACCTGCATTTATATATGTAATATAGGCGGGATTCGAACTCAGACTTTCACACGACCCACTACTCTCAGTGTCATTTCATATTGCTGACCCACCTGATCACACACATGTTGAAAAGATAAATAATCACCAATATACATATTTCATGCTAAACCAGCAATCATCAGTTGGTCTAGATTATTATCCTCACACATATATATAATCAGTGCTCATCTTTATATTAAGATAGCCAATCTTCATACTTTAATGGACAGGTTTCAAACTATTCCAACTCACAACTCTTCAGCCTTCCATTTCATTGAAAATCAGATGATAGAATGTTCAAAACCCTTGTTAGTGCCAAGGTTGTCATCCTACCCATGTTGACATATTAGTCATTCTGACCCCTCATGTACAGGAGAATAATCCATTTATACATACATATGTGAGGAATGGGCAGACCTTTTATACACTATTTATATAAATTAATACATTGCACAGGCTTAAATCTGCATTTATATATGTAATATAGGTGGGATTCGAATTCAGACTTTCACATGACCCACTACTCTCAGTGCCATCTCATATTGCTGACCCACCTGATCACACACATGTTGAAAAGATAAATAATCACCAATATACGTATTTCATGCTAAACCAGTAATCATAAGTTGGTCTAGATTACTATCCTCACACATACATATAATCCGTGCTCAGCTTTATATTAAGATAGCCGATCTTCATACTTTAATGGACAGGCTTTAAACTATTCCAACTCACAACTATTAATATTGTAAAAGTACTAGACATAGCAAAAAAATCAGAAATATATCAAATCTGTATAAAGACTAATTAATGTTTTTAATCCAATATTTAATTGATAAAAATGTAGCATTTTGTAATGTATATTATTAAATATGACACAATGATGTGTGTCACTCGGATGCTATGTAGGGCTTCATCTAATCAAAGTTATCAGTTTAAGTCAAAATGCATATTAAGACCCATAAGTATTTCAGTTAAATGTAAGAATATGTGCTGGTTACATTTTCCAAACATATCTAATTATAATACATAAAAATTATGCTCAGTATATGTATTATAATTATTTCATTTACAAATCTTCCTTGTTTTATAAACCAAATTTTTCTATTTCCATACATTGTAAATATATATCAATTTATAATTCCAGTTATGTTTTGACCATATTCTATTATATGTCCAAGTTTCTATTTCTAATTATTATTTTATAATTATGTAATTTAAAATAAAGCAAGAAAATTTGCATAGAATATAGAAAAATGTAGGTGGCATTATAAGATAACAAATATATATATGTGGATATAAAGGCATTTGATTATTAGAGTAAACAAGATAGGTAAAAAAAAATAGTAATGATAAGTATATAAATGATCACTTATATATATATATATTGGAATTAATGGGCCAATTCTAAAAAAGGAGTTCTTTATTTATTTAATTATTTGTTTTATAAGACATGGTTTTATTTTGAATCAGAGCTACTTCAGATGACATAATTACTATAAAGAAAACAATTATACCAGGATCCATCATCTTAGAAGAAATTCATCATCATCATCATCATTTTCAACCATTATCAGTTCACTGCAGGATGAAAGTCTCTTAAATTTTAATCCTGTTTTTCCAAGTTATAACCTCTCTTCTCCAAATCATTCAGCATATATTTGATATTTCATCCATCCATCTCATATATGGCCCCCTTCTAGCTCTTTACAATCTTTTGCAATTCCGTTTAAGATTTTAACTTTCCATCTACTATCATCTCTTCAAGCAATATGTCCATCTCCATTTCACTTTGGTCTTTTAATTATTTCAATGATGTCAGTAATATCTTATTCTTCTCTTGCCTATGTATTTCATTTTCAATCTCTTTTTTTATTCCTAACATACATCTTTCCTTACTTTATTAAGTGATCTAAGCTGCTTAAATTCCTATTCTATTAAGTGTCCAAGACTTAAATCCATAAATAAAGTCTGGTAAAATAAATAGGTTAAAATGCTTCTTTTTTAAACTCATATTTTTACCAAAAATACTCAGCCCAAGTTTAATTCTATGGTTAATTTCATCCATCATTGTTCAATCTGTATTAATAATCTGGACCAAGGTATTTGTAATTGCTAATGTCTTCTAATTCATCATTAGCAATCTTATTTTTTTTATTTATGAAAAAATCCATTAAACAATACTTTAGTTTTCTTAGTACTTATTTTTTAGTCTTACTTTTTGTTTTCATCTGATAATTTCCTGTAGTGTTTATTTAAACTCTGAAGCATTATTTTGAAAAACACCCACATAATCTTCAAAATTAAGATGACTTAAATAATCTCCATTTACGTTTTCCTGTAGCTTCCCATTTGAATCCACTAAGTACTTCTTGTAAAATTATTATAAAAAAATGTAGAGATATGGAGTTAATCTCTTATTTATGCTTCTCAGTTTTAATCTTCTTAGTACCACTATGTAATCTAGACATTGTTATTCCATTTTGATAAATATTCTTCAAAATATAATACTACCATGGTTATACTTCTTCATGATTCAATATTTTATATTGAAGAAATGCTTGCAGATTCAAGTATTTTTTTATAATCTACAAATCCAAAGATAAGTGTAATTTATATTTATGTGTCCTCTTTATAATTTTTCTCATTATTTGGATGTGATATATTGTACTAAAACTACTTTTAAATTCAGGTTGAGGTTAAAATCCTATGCTGACTGTAGATGAGTTGTAATTAACTCGGTTAAAATTTTGTGCAGAACTGATAAAAATTGATAGGTCTGTAGATTTCTAATATTTTTATTGTCTTTTTTTAAATATTAATATTAGTACTGCATTCTTTCAATTATCTACACATCTTTATCCTTTAGACATTCATTATGTAACTTTGCCAACAATTTTCCTATTTTTTTATCTTCTTCTTTTAAGTTATCAATTAAAATTCCCTCATTACCTGGACTTTTTTCTTCTTCATAGATTTAATTGCATGTCTCATTTCTTCAGATAAACTACTGGGCAATTTAGATACAATAGTTATAGGAGATATTTTATTTTCTTGTTTTTTATTACTATATAATTTTATATAGAACTTTTTTATATATTTCATGTCATCTTTTTTTTTAGTAATTTTTTTTTTATTGCAGAAATAAGTTTCCTACCAATACCAAGATATTGTTTTGTACTTTTGAAATTTTTATTTTTCTTTATAGCTTTTCTTGCTAATTCACAATTATATTTTTGTATATCATTATTAATTATTTTTCATACCATTTTTCAAAACTCTAAATATTCAATTCTTCTTAATGGGTCATTTTTATATATCTTCATATTCCTTCTTTTCTTTATACATTGTCTTGTCTCTGTAGAAAATTTACTGGTAAAATGTTGCTATTTGCACTAGATATCTTTATTGCATTTCTTATTAGATATCAGTTATCTTCCTAATGATTTTCTCCAAATTTAAACCATCTTCAAAATCTAGTAATATTTCAGTTCTAATTTATATTCATTGGAATGTTTTTAAAGTGTAGGAATATCAATTTTAAATACTATTTTTTTTAATAATTTTTGTCCGTTTAGTTTTGCATTAACACATATCTTCCATGTTATTAATTAAGAACATTACAATTATGAAATGTATATTTTCTGTTTGTCAAAATATAATCCAATTCTGCTGTATCTTCATTTGAATGTATTCATGTCCATTTCTGTTTAAAATTTTTCTCAAAAAATATTTTATGCTATGAAGTTTTTCTTTTTCTGCAAACTCCACAAGTCTTTGCCCCTCTTATTTCTATTGCCATAATCAAATATACACATAACACTTCCATCTTTTAATCACTTACTATTCTAGCTTAAAAGTCTCCCATGACAATTGATCAAAAACCTTTGTTACATCCATATAAAAATCTTTTATTTCTTCACCATAATAAGAACTTCCATTTCATATGTTTTTAATTAGGGATTATGTTTTGTAAACCTGAAATGCCTTAGTTGCATATAATCATTTAATCAATTACATTTCTTATTCTTTGTGAAATATACTTTTTAACTGTATCTCTTCTATTGACTCTTCATTAGATAGGTCTACATCTTGTTTTATTTTTTCTTCTATTTGATCTTGTTTTTTTCTATTTTTTTTATTGCCTTCTTATTGATATTTATGTTAGCCCGTAACAATACAGTTGATGTTACTGATAATTTATCAAAGATATATTAATAGCACGTCATCATTTCAATCTACATGGATATTTGCGATTATAAAGTACTCCAATATATTATATTAAAAATTTTATGAATAGACAGATTGCCATATATATGATTCCAGAATGTTGATTTTGATGTCGTATAATACTTTTATATATTATTTTTTCAACTACATAAAAGAACTTGATTATCCTACCAGATTAACGCAGTAATAGTAGAGTATCCTAGATTGATGTTCATTTCAGTCACTTTCGGCGTTTATTTTTTTTTACAATAATTTAATTAGACTATAAGACATATATATATAAAGAAAAACATACATACTTATAGCATCACTCAAACTGCTTTTTCAAAATACAACATTAACCAAAACATGTGTACATTAAAGTTTTGTTTTAAATACAAAAGAAGTTGAGCAGATCAGTTGTGAAGGATTATTATAATAAGACAAAGATCTCTTTGTTTGTTTTACATTCAGCACTTTTTAAAAACTGGAAATAAGTACATGTCAAAATAGAGAATGGATTAAGACAAATTACGTTCTAAAACTGATTTCAAGATGTTGATCATTAATCATTTTGAAATTTAAATCTCAAGATTTTTAAGAAAAAAAAACCTACTTCTTCAGATCTAATCAGTTGTTATTGTAAGATGTCTCACCAATTTTAGTTCCTGGTTTTTAACAACAACTTTTCATATCGTTAAACTTTAAACTTTATTTCAAGTATTGACAGGAACTTTGTAAAAGACTAGTAGCATGAAAATAAAATTTGTCAACTACAACTGTTGTTTATCACTTTTTTAATAAGCTGTTAAAACTTGATGAACCGTACTTATCATTTGTTTATCTAGCAATTGGCGATTAAAAATATATGTTTGGAATTGTTTATTCATACATTATAGTGAAAAGAGATATTGATTCCGAATCGATATCTAGTTAAAATAAAATAAAAAACAAGTGAGTTTTGTCAAGTGAATGAACTATTGTCAGCTATCAATTTAATGCTCAAACGTCACTTGAAAGTAACGAGTCGTATGACTATTAATGTTGTAATCAAACTTACACTAGTTTCAATACTTAAAAACTTATGCTATTGAGATTACAAATTAATTATTTTTTTAGTTTGAAGTTTGAATCTTTGATCTTTCTGCAGATAATATTTCTCAACTATAGTCAGATTTTTAATGGTTGCCTTAAACAATTTAAATAACAATTTATAGTTAAAAAATGGAATTCAGTGACATATAATCAATCCATCTATGTAACAGAAGCATTTCTTCTGTTTAATAATTAAATCAAATCCCCTCTACTTACATCTAAAGCTTAAATATATACATTATACTTGTATTCAAATATTACATACTCAGCATGTTTTCTGCCCATCCCTCTTATATGTATTTAAATAGATACATTTAAGATACTTCATATGAAAGGTCAGATTGACTTAGAAGTCAACTTGGGTTTGACAGCATTACTGGCATCAATAAGGATTTGGAACATTCTATCACTAGATTTTCAATGATATGGATGGCTGAAGAGTGAGAGAGTGGAGAGGATTGAAGTCTGTCCATTAAAGTTTGAAGATTTGCTATTTTAATATAAATTGAGTAATGATTATTTACATGTATGAAATGATGATGATCTGGACCAAGTGATGAATGCTGGTTCAATACAAAATACATATATTGGAGATCATTTATTTTATATGTATGTGGTCATGTGGATCAGTTATATAAGATGGAGTAGTTGACCTGAAGACAGCTTGAAAGTCTGTATTCAAATTTCTCTAATTATATTTATAATATTTTAATAAAAGCCAACACTTCTATATTGCTATTTAGCAGAGATAATATTATTAATACATACAATTAAAATAATTTCAAAGTGATTTCAACACTAACATATCCTTATCAAGGCAAACTTCATGTTTTACAGAGTTTGTCATGATAAGGACATCTTAGTGTTGAAAATGCTTGGCAATTATTTTAATTGTATGTATTAATATTATCTCTGTTAAATAATAACAGTAGTGTTGTTTTTTATTTGTATTTTTATTTACAATATTAAAACAGGCAAAACTCTCTATACATATTGCCACACATAGCAAGCCAGAGTAATCAATGGATGTCAGAAGGTTTGTGCATAAAATCCCCATCTAGTACCTACTCATCCAATATCCAAAGACTAGTTTTTGCTTGTGGCCTTCATCAGTGAGGAGCCTTGGATCTGAGAGCACTGCACCAAGATCTTAGGATCTAGAAATGGTGATCATGTGATAGTTTATTTATAATATTTTGTAATTTTTTTTTATATAAAAAATTACAAAATGAAGTATTTATAAATTAACTTTTTTTCATATAAATAATAATGTGAAATGTTTTTTTTCCCTACCTTATCTTAGAATATTTTTGCTGAATGTTATAACTTACTAAGAAGTTATGCCATTGTTTGATACCATAGTGACAGGAGTTTAAAAATATTGAGTACACCTTAGGTTTTTTTAATCTCAGGAAAGCCATTATTAAACTTTTTTTATAAAATAATGCAGCATAAAGTTATGCAAGCAGTGGTATAACTATTATTCAAAATATTTGTAAAGTTTATCAGCATGTTTTTCCATATTTTGAATAATTTATTTAATATAATACAATCAATTTTTTTCTATATGTTATAGCGTCGGCCAGGAGGCGAACCTGCAACAACTGTCTGCAACCAAGTCTTGTTTGCAAGGCAGCTGCACTGACCTCTCAGTTAACAATGCTTGACTAATACAATCAATTTACTATTGTTATTCAAGTATTTTCAAAATGTCTTTGTTAAAGTTGTTATATTTTAGTAAGATAAGAGTTACATTTTAATCTATTTTTTGCTATATTATTTTTTAGAACCATTATAATTTCAAAATAAATAAATCTATCAATGTATATTGCGTAATTGATTCTTCGTTGACAAAATTACTTGAATCTCTGAGTTTTATTGATATAAAGAAATAATAATAAAGATTGGAAGACCAATGTCAGAAATTATAAATTTAAATACAAAAATAAAAATGTGAAAATTAAAAGCTGTATTCAGCATTTAATGTATTAGTTGTAATGACTTAAATAATTTGTTTAAAGCTTAAAAGAAACACGAAACACCATTAAATCATCTAAGAAAAGTCTTTAGTTCAAACATTTGTTTTGGTTCATATCTTGATATTTAATAAAAAATTGAATTGTTTTTCCTTTTCTATTAAGCTCATTGTATATTACTGATCTGCCTTTTTTAGCTGGAGAATAAATGTTAATATCACATTAAGTTAATTCAAGCATTCTTAATTTATTTCATTTTCCAATGCAACATCTAAGCTTACACTCATTTTTTTTAGTATATACACCTGGGTCTCATTTGGCGCGATAGATAGGTTCCTCAGAAAACACGTGCAAACTAAATCGTGCAAAAATAGACATAACTTACCTTGAAAAAGGGGGGATACAGACTGTGATTTTTCAAAACTCGCATAAAAGCAAAGCACCAATGTAAAATTTACTTTAAAATTCGCGCAAAAAAAAAAAAAAATAAGGAAATAAAATATGACTACTAAAAAATTTCAAATTTGAAAAAAATTGATACAAGACAAACTTTTTTTAACTATAATATTTAATTTTATTCAAAATAATATATTTTTATGCATAATTTACAGTACAGTAAAATACATTTTTTATACACGTTTTAATTATTATCACTATTTGCTGATAAACAGTTTCATTTGCAAACTGGTAAAAAATAGATTCTTCACAAGAGGAAATACAACTAGCGCCAAGTTCACTCTCATATTGTCTTAATGGTTTTCTGTTGACAACTTAATTAGTAATTAATCTTTGAGACGATGATTTTATTAATTGTTTATGAACTTAGACTTATGATAATAAAAAGACATTTATTCACCACTGCTGGGAAAAATTTAATTAAAACTAACAACTAAAAATTAAATTCTTATTTTTGTCTTTAATTTTTTAATTTTCAATTCCGTTTAAAACTCATATTTCGTTTTACATCACATTAATTTCAAGTCGCCGTAAGTAATTTTTAAATTGTTAATTACAATTAAAAATCAGATTTTAATTTTTAATTGTCAAATTTAATTGTGCCCACTGCTATTACTCACCTTTTAAAAATAAACTTGCGAACACTAAATGATTAATAATTGATTACGTTCTTTTTTAAAAAGCAAAAACAGAATGTGATTTAAAATGCAAAATTAATACGCACAATGTTTGAACAAGTTTACATTATAATCTTATAAAATTTAATGTGTGTATACATAAAATGTGGAAATCATGATTTTAATTTCATTATTGCATAAAAGCACTGAAAATATTGAAATTACTAAGATGAAAGTCGAATTCCAATAATGTGCTATTACTTTCAATATAATGTAAGTGCATGGAATTTATTATTTAAAGTAATATCGCATTATCAGAGTTCGACTTCCGATGAAACATGAATCGCGTAACTTCAAAATCGTGTTAAATAAGTCCTCATAAAAAGAGACCCAGATATAATAGTTAATTATTACTATAAACATAATTTGTTTTTTGGATTGAAAGTTGCAAGTCATATTGTCAGTATATTGAAAACTGGAATCCATTGATTTATGGAGTTGACAAATAATGTTAAAAGTCAGCAGATAAAAAGTATCCTTTTCAAAAAATATTCTATGATTTCCTTGCTCTTTATTTTAGACATCTCTTGAAGCATACTCCTGGTTCATATATAACAGAAGCAAAACTCTCCATACCATAGTGCCACCCATTGCAAATGGATGCCTCCGTTGAATACTATGGCATGCATCCATTGATTACTCTGTCTTGCACTGAGTGGAACTATTGTATGGAGAGTTTTGACTCAGTTATAACAGCTTCTGTACCATAGGGATTGTTGATCATGTGATATTTGTTTTATATATCATGATAATTTAGGAATGTTTGCACTGATGTATCATACTTATCATGTTTAATATTATACTGCAATGTTGCAGTGTAATATGAAGTTACATCAATGATATCAAATATGACTAAATAATATTAACTGCAAATGAACTAACTTGGTGGAACATATTTTTTTAAAATAATAATAATATTTGAAATATTTGTGATAAATAATAATACTTAAGCATAATACTATTTTATTTTATTTGCCAATCAGTTATTTCCAAAATTATGTTTTTACACAATTCTTTACTTTTTTGTGTGTTTTTTTTTTGTAATTGATATCTCTTTTCTCATAGTTCTGGCTTGTGTTCTTGTATTGAGAGTTCCATGTGCAGTCATTATTACATATAATTGGATGTCACATAAGCATTTTTAAGATGCTTCTGTTGAGAGTTTTAGCCTTTCATGTTATTATTAGATCATCTGCTAGCACTTAATAAATTTGATATATTTAATTGAATCTTGCAAATAGTGTAGAAACTGATTGCAAAGAATTAACTTCATTAAATATATGGAGACAGAATTAAAATACTTTGATCTTTCCGCCTATTAAAATATTAATCTCTTTAGATTTTTTAAATTAAGAAATCAATATTTGTTAATATGTGATTTTGTAGTTTTTTTAAAAAATAAGCAAATATTTCTAAAGATGTGCAAGCATGATCTTAAGCAAAAACAGCAATGATTTCTCTGTCCAAAGACATTAATCTCACTTAAAATTGAAAATAAAATAAAAATCATATGGGGGAATCAAATACAATGAATTCTCAATCCATCTTTTATCAATTAACCAGAGAAAATAAATGTTAGATATACAAAAGTAATAAAACATAAATCTTAAAAATTATAAAGAAATTATTTACTAAAATACAATACTAATGAAGTAATTGAAATGAAGCTAAAAGATAAATAGTATCATTTTATTTTTATGTAGTTGCTGTCATTACGTAACTCAATGGGACGTTCTATTTCAATTAAATATATTTAAAGTTATGATTATTTATTATTACTAATAAAATGTAATTTAACAATTAGTTTTAAATACAATGTAGATATAATTCAAAACATTTCACACATATTATTTTCAAAATGTGAATGTATTTGTACATGCATTCAAAATACAGTATACATATAATTTTATTATATGAATTACATATATGTGATTATAAGAGAATAGAACACATACTTTCAAGACCCCCTTAGTCATCTGCTCTATCTCATACAACCAATACACATAACCACATACATGTGAAAAAGATAAATGATCTCCAATATACATATTTCATGCCGAACCAACACTCATCACTTGGTCTATATCATCCCCTTCCACACACATATACCATCAGTTCTCAGTTTATATTAATATAGCAAATATTCAAACTTTAATGGATAGGCTTCGATCTACTTTACCGTTCAACTCCTCAGCTATCCTATAGTATTGAAAATCTAAAGATAGAACACACAAATCCTTTGGTGAAGCCATGTAGACATTAAGTCACTCTGATTCCTCATGTATAGGACCTTACCCATTTACATACACAGAAGATGACATTAAGTCATTCTGAACCCTCATGTATAGGACCTTACCCATTTATATACACAGAAGAGCAGTGGGAAGAATGCACACTGAATCTGTAATATTTGACTGAATACAAGTATAATTAATATACTTTATAATTAATATACTTGTATTAAATAAGATTATCTGATCATTTATTTATTATAGAAATAAAAAAAAATTGATATTTATTTAGTTCATGAGAAATGTGAAGATAAAGTTGGAAACAAAATGAAAACTTGTCTTTTTAAACTGCTACGATTTTTAGAAAAAAATTATAAATAAATAAAATTTCTTTTGAGATTTTTGTAGAGAATTTTTAATTACACACAAGAAAAAGGTCTTTTTGAACTTCTAGTAAAATCCTTTCTAAAGTCAAACAAATCATTATTATTATTAACAATAATAGTAATTATTATTATCATTTAAAAAGTCTAAATTTAATTTAATTATCTATCCACATTATAACAAAACCCATAGTAGATATCAAATGTTCTATATTAGTCTGATGTATTTCAGTATTTTAATGCACTATTATTCTGAAAAATTGTACAATATTTCACTAAATAGATTTAAGAAAAAAATAATTTTATATTAAATTCAACTAATAGCTGGGATAAATTTAATATTTGATTACAATTGTCTATATTTTAATTGTAATTTTTTCTTGTTTCCATTGTAAAAAGTGGTCAAAATTATATATAACAGTTTTATTTTCACTTTCAATCAAATAATTATTAAGAGTATGATTAAATTTATCTTGTTGGATTCTGAAACATTATGTATATAATTAAAGGATAAGAATAAGATCGTACATATAGTTTATTATACTTATAATTGTTAATCTTAATAATTTATGTTTTATACATATATATATATATGTTTATTAATAAATATATTTTTATTAGATGACAACTGTTTATATTTCAATTGTTATTCCTTTTTTTGTTTTATTGTTAATTTTATTATTTTAAATGTTTTATATATTTGTATATTAATTTTTTTATTGTTTTTAACTCCACCCATGATTTTTTTTTCTTCATGGGAAGTTTATTGTAAATTGGAATATAAATAAATTAATTAATAATCATCATCATCATCATTTTGATTCAAAATTTAAAAACCCATTGAGTTGATGATATATCAGTTGGAATTCCAAAAAAATAATAGTTTGAAAAATGATGAATGCATAATTTTTTTCAATAAGTTTCTATAGTTATAAATTTAGAACCTAAAAAAAAAAAAGGTATCAAAAAATGATATACAGTATGTATATCTAATGGATTGAGAGTTCACTGTAACAGATTTCAACTGTCTTCAATACTATTTAAGTTTGTATATAAGTCTATAGAAAAAAGCACATTACAATGTTATTTAAATGTTTACCTTTATATTTGAAGAGTTTAAAAGACACTTTCAGATATTATCTTTTTCAATCAGAATAGATTAACTTACTGAGCTATCTACCATCTTATTGGTACTTAAGAGTTAATAATAAAAACTTTATAGTCTTATTTCTTTTTGTTTTTGTACAATTTGGCTTTGTGAGGCAACTTTCTCTATGTTGTTATGTATAAAACATAAATCAAAAACAAATTGTATGTGTAACCTGAATTGAGAAATAACATGTCAGATATTGAACCTACATTGAAAATCTTGTAGCAAAGAAACAACACTTAACTTTAAAAAATATCACCATTTACTATATAATTATTGTTTAATGACAGTTTTTGGTATTGGAAAACTATTACACTAAGTTTGTTATAAATATAATAACTTTATTTTAAAATTTTTTTCTTTAAATAAATTGATGCTTAATGTAATTGTAGTTTAGTAATTACTAGTTAATATAGTCATCTGAATATAGGGGTTTGTTATATTTTTTTATAGAAGAATCTATTATCTTTCAAAGATTTGGATTTTTTTTTAATTATGTACTTTTAAGGTTTCTAGTAGACTTTATGCTGGTGTTGTGAATATTTAATATTTCTTACTTGCAATTCTTTCTAGTTTTATTTTCATAATTAAAATTTTTGATCATACAAAAGAGTTTAATTTCTTGAGCATACTATTATAGGCTTAAATTTTATTAGATATGTTTTAATTTATAGTGTAATAAGTGTAGAATTGCTGATTGGTCACAAGTTTGTGAATTATTATTTTTTGACAAGAGAAATCATTGACCTAAAAATGATATAAAATATAGGGGCATTCTATGTTATCATCTCATCCAAGATGAACATTACCTTTTTTCCAGACAACCTAGAATTATTTTTATATTACTTGAGAACTAAACTGGTTTTTAATTAAAATTATTCAAAGTGCAATTAGTTTAAAAATATATAAATTTATTCAGAATTATCTAACTTTTTAATTAATGTATTAAAATTTAAAAATACTTTCTGAGAGGCTAAATATCATTTCACTGCTTCGTTATTTTTTTCAAACAGAATAATTATCTCCCTGTGTTTATGGTTACATAAATTTCCTACAACGAAAAAAGTCAGATAATTATTCCATACTGAATTCAATAGAAATTATATGCTAGCTGAAAGTTAGAATTGTTTTTACAATTTGATTTATGAGTGTCAAAAATTTTTGCACTTATAATTTTATCACTATCTACTGCAGATAAATACATTAATGATTATTTAAGTATAGGGATTTGAACTCAGGACTTTTCAGTCTATTTATGCTCCACTCCATTTCAACCAACCAATACACATGACCACACACATGTGAAAAAAATACACGATCCTTAATATATGTATTTTGTGTAAAACTAGCACTCATCAGTTGGGCTAGATCATAATTTCTTAGCCATATATACAATCAGAACTTTGTTTATATTAAGATAGCAATTCTTCAAACTTTAATGACCAGGTTTCATTCTTACCACCCTTACAATTATTCAACCATCTATTTCATTGAAAAACCAATAATGGAGCATTCAATGCCATTATTGGATTTGACATTGTAGTCACACCCATATGGACATTATTTCAATCTATCCCCTCCCCCCAGACCATTTGTGTCCACATATATTTATAGGAGAAGAATGGGCTCCTTATAATTACATATTGCTTGGGAAATAAATTACATCCTAATATAAATTCTATTCATCCCTCTCCTATTAATATATATGGATTTGCAGTGGTGCAATAATATGAGCATTACATTGACATAATGGGTATGACTACAATATCAAATTCAATAAGAGCATTGACCATTTTCATCATTGATTTTTCAATGGAATAGATTATTGAATAGTTTGGGTGAGAAGATTAAAGCTTAGCCATAAAAGTTTGAGGAATTGTTATCTTAATATAAACCAAGCACAGATTGTATATATGGATAAGAGGTTATAATCTGGCCCAGCTGATAAGTGCTGGTTCTGCACAAAATACATATATTGGTAATCATGTATGTTTTTTGCATGTATGTAGTACATGTGTATTTGTTGCTTGAGGTAAAATATCCCTCTATTTACATATATAAAACATACAGTATAAGCAAATTACATACTGCCATAGATTTACATATTGCTTCAGAAATAGATTCCATCTTAGTATAAGTTCAGCTCATCCCTCTTCTATTAATATATCAATACATAATGATCTTTAGATTGATGTAATGTCTACATAGGTACGACTACAATATCAAATCCAATAATGGCTTTGAGTGTTCCATTATTACTTTTTCAATGAAATGAATGATTGAATAGTTGGAAGTGTGAAAATCTTGAAGCCTGTTCATTAAAGTTTGAGGAATTGCTATCTTAATATAAACTGAACAATGATTATATATATATATGAGATATTATGATCTAGTCCAGTTGATGAGTTCTGGTTCTGCATGAAATATGCATATTGGGGATCATGTATCTTTTTCACATGTGTGGTCTGTGTGTATCAGTTGATTAAGATGGAGTGAAGGATCATTAGATTGAAAATTCTGAGTTCCAATGCTTCTACTTACATATATAAAACATTTGGTATAAGCAGGTTATATATTGTATTGTCTTAGAATTAATTTTTATTATTATTGATTTTTTGGGTTAGATTATTATTCTATCACTTCTAGATCATATATAAAGTCTAAAAAATTAATATATATATATATTTAATAACTTAAACCTACCACTCTAGGAAAAGAATGTGTGATATGGAATGGAAATTGTTAGTACATCTAAAACAAAAAAAAATATTTATTAAATTGTTAAAAAGACATTAATTATATATAAATTAAATGTTATTCAGGTAACATCCATGTATAATTTATTATATAAAAATATATATGTACCAATGTTTCAGCCAGGTTATACTGATCATCAATTAAATAATGAATGACAGTGCCACCTGGTTGAAACATTTGTATATATATACAATAAATTATATGTGATGTGTAGCCCATGAAAATCTTTATTTTAATCTTATATATAAATTCTGTACTTTCTCTGTTGTCTGAATATCACACTTTAAATTCACAACCACTACATTTATATGACATCATTAATAAAAATTGCTCAAAAAAATCAGTACATGTGCTTTTAACTATAGAGATACAGTATATATTTTGTGGTAATGGTTTCCAGGCAGCTGCAGAAATAGCCACAAACACTGATTTGTAATTCAACTTTAGGATAAGTGCTTTCACAATCTGTCATTACCCTAATATACTTCAGATAAATAACATACTTAGAAATATATATATATATATATATATATCAAAGATTTCAATATATATATATATATATATATATATATATATATTAAATCTTTGAAAAAAATTGTTAAAGCAACCAATTAATATATATATATATATTACTGATATTATATTTAACTTTTAAATATTACAAAAATGATGGACTGAAAAGCTAGAATTTTTTTATTCCAACATGAAAACTATTAATAAAGCTAAAAAAACTATTATGTCTGTACATGATGATGTTGAGAGAAAAAAATTAAATTTTTTAATCAGAGATTACTCCAGTAAATATATAGCTATGCCTTAGTGTTGTAAAATATAACAAATATGTTTAAAAATGTAAATTTTAATTTAACTTTATTAAAATTCAGAAATTTATTTATATAATATTAAAATGTTTTAATTAATTTACATTAAATCTTTAAAAAAGCAACCAATTATTACAAAAATAATGAGACAAAAGCTCAAAATTTTTATATTCTGATATAATGATGGTCGTTAAGACAGGTGTCTAATTCTCACATTTAAAATATTTTGTTTAATACGCATTAAATCTTTAAAGAAATTTGCTAAAGCAATCTATTAAAACAAACCCACAGACATTTATAGAACTGGGTACATCACTATATATATTTTTTTTAACGGTCAGGAAAATCAATTAGTCTTACCGTATCTGCGCTACAGGGCACCACCAAGCATTTGGAACCTGGAAAATTTATATAGTAGGCAGATACGTAAGTTAAAATTCAAATTTTATATATATTTTTTATTTTGACCATCAGCCCATGCCACTAGCTCAGTGAGATGCAGAGATTTGTAAAATATAAAATGTGCTTAAAGGAAATATATTAATATTTTAAAAAAAAGAAATAAGCCACTGCCAGTAATTAACACACAAACATTTATTAATGCATATATGTAATTTAAAATTATTATTTTAGTCTAACTTTTACTTTAGCATTTAATTTACATTTTTTACCTTTTATTTTTGAAGTTCACACAGTTGAATTTAATATTTTATTAAAGAGTGTCGAGTATGAATAAACTACATAGATTGCATTGGAAAAGAAAATATTCTATCCCTTATTTAACCTTAGGCCAAAAGTTCGCAGTCAAACCAATGTCAATCCATCTGATATATTGATGTATTCAATGCAGCATGAATATGACAGCACAAATACCATACTGTCAGGAATGTACATCTGAACAGCATGGTTATAGAAGACATTGTCTCTCATCCAGAACAGGAATACTACATCTATCCAGCGAGAAGAACAATAAAAGAAAAACTCCATAGGAAGGGACTGTGTTTTTCATCTTATTATTCCATTCCATAGGCTAAAAGGGATTATCCAAGGAGCAGGGAATACTGTCTGCTTCCGATGGTTAGCGAGATAGGCTTATTTTACCCGAGTGCAGCATATCAGGTGATCCTGCATGTAGCGGCCCTCATACTACCTTTACTAATTACACCAATATATCCAATCCATTAACCCAATCTAACTATGAAACAAATAACCTAAGATTTACCGTCCCTTAATTAAACTAATATAATTTTACAAATCTATGCAGCCATTCACACCCGACTTAAATTTAACATTTATTAAGTTTAGTTTAACGAAAAAACAAAAATCATAATAAAACTTAAAAGAACAGAAAAAATAAATTAATGGAAATGATTTACAAAAATAATAATACATTCAATAAAATATATTATTAATAACTAATTAAATTTGGTCAGATAGGAATTTCCATTGCAATAATTTAAATACTGGGAAAGTTTTATACTTAGTGTTCATTAATTAACTAATGTTCTTACGGTTTTAACATACTGGAAAGGTTTTTTTTAAAATTAAAGTTCATTAGTTAGAGTTCTTACTGTTTTAAAAATTCATGCTTAACAGTTGCTTGCAATTTGGAGCCAGCGTTAATTCCCCCAATGTCCTGTGGCCCTCAATATAGGAAAATGATTGGTCATTCCTCTTTCTCTTTCTTTTTTAAAAACTGAAGGAGTTGAAGAGTGCGTCTTTTCAATCCTTTCTCCTTGAATTCTCTTTGCACTAACACATCTCTCTCTATAACATCTCTATTTTTTCTCTCGCAGCTCTTTCTTCACTAAAATTTATTTCCAAACTTTTTCTTTTATATTAGAATTTTGGATTGAGTGGACATTACATCATGATGATGGTGATGGTCTTTTCATTGAGGTCCGTTTCCCGAGGGATTTCTTTCATTGGCCATTCTGTTCCCATTGTTTTTCTCTCCTATCTGATCTTTAATTATACATTTTGAAATGCCCAAAGGCTAGTTCACCTGGTCTAATTAATAATCATTTCCATTTTATACAATAGCATTAATTAATTTATTGTACAAACTTAAAGATATATTTTTATCTCTAAATCTTTTTAAGTTTTTGTTGAAAATTTAGTTTTAAAATTTTTCTTTTTAATAAAGTTTTCTTTTAATAATTTTACATCTGTGTGATTTTATATATTAGAGTTTAGATGATTTTTAACTTTCAATTTTTAATTCTTAAAAAAGAAGTTTTTATTTGCGAACTTTTATTTTTCATGTCTAATTTTTAGAAAAAATAATGTAACGGTATATGTGCCCGTTACAATATATATATATATATAGTAATGGAAAAGAAAACAATCTAGACCTTTGTAACAGAATGAATAATCTAGATAAAATCTATTTCTTTACCACTCCTCATTGGAGAAGTCATTCGCAATGGATCAATCATTTTAGATCAATTACCAATAACCATGTAAGCAGTTTTATCCCCAATTGGACAAACTACTCTGCAACAAACCATTTTACTCCCTATTCCTTTCTTTCTTATATATTTATGTAGGCACCACTAGATTATCTGAACCTAGACAAAATTACATTGAATACATACTTTTAGTCATACCTGATTTGAATCTCAGTTGGTACATTATTTATAATAGTATGTAGGATTTTCAATTTTAGAATAGTATATCATTTGCATTTGTGTTAAAGGTAAATCATTAACATTATTTCACAGCTGTGCATACAAATTCTTATGCAAACTCTAAGACAAAATTCTTATATAGATCACATTTAATAATTTATCATCATAAGCCTTTCAAGCTCATATTTAATAATATTATAAGTTTTTACTAGCTCATATTTAATACTATATAACCTCATAAAGTTTTACTAGCTCATATTTAGAGATCATCAATGGTAGTCATATTTCTTATGATGGCTTACAAATAACAAACAAAGTTAGAACCATTATTTATTTGGCTATTTAATATATTTATTTAGAATATTTATTAATTAATAAACTGATGATGATGATAATGATGACAATGATACTTTCAGCCACAACTTTTTTACTAATTCACCTCTTAAATCATATTTTTCATCAATCAATATTTATTTACTAAAAGATATTACTGCATATTTAAACTATGTTTTACGATTGAAATTCACTAGTGATGATGATGACTAGACTAGTTTTACAAGACAATAATTAAGAAACATATAAACTTCTTTTAATCAAAAATTAAATTTTATTATTGGTTAGTCATTAGTATACAAATAGAAAAATGGACATAATTAATAATAAAAATTAGTTAAAAAACAGGCACAATTCTTCATACAGTAGTGCCACTCAGTGCAAGCCAGAATAATTAATGGATGCCAGAAGGCTTATGCATAAAATCTCTATCTAGTACCTACTCATTCAATATTCCTAGACTAGTTTCTAGCTTATGAATTTTATTACTGCCTTCTGGCATCCATTGATTACTCTGACTTGCACTGAGTAGCGCCTATTTTAATAACAGTTATGAGCAAGCATAAGAAGTGGTGATCATGTGATCTTTTGTGGTTTAAAAAATAGTTACATTCAAATAATAATAATAATCAAAAATTATTCGCCCCTTCCCTTTAATGAAACTCAAACTCAATCATTAATATTATATTGTGTGATGGGTATATATTCATATCTTTAGTTGGTGAATAAAAGTCTCATATTATAGAAAATTTTAAATTTATAAATAAATACCCAATGCATGCACGTATTAACATATTGTATATAAAAATTTTATGTCTATAAACTTAAAAACAATAATTGAGAAATAGGTAGAGAAAATTTAGTTAATGTATAAAGATAAGAAAGTTTAAAAAATCTGTTCCTAGTTATTTATCTCAATTTCCATTAATCTAGGTTGCTAATTGCTGTGAAAATCTATTTCTCACTGCACTAAATTTCTACTCTCATCCTCTCTTAGTAAAATTTGAGCAATCATACAAGACACTTATCCATGCATACAGATAGTATTGTGTGGGGGTTACTTCCCATCAATAAATCCTATGTTTAATCTTTACCTTACATATAATAAGAACAATATTTTTATCATAATTTCAGAATTAATAAACATAAAAAAATCATTTTAAAATAAAAGTGAATAGATAAATGGTTATATATAATGATAGTCAAATAACACATAGTATAACGATAAAGTCAGTATTCATCATTATCGAGAAAAAAAACTTTCTAATAATTGATTCTTATTTTAATACTTTGAAGAGAGAGAGACAAATGGATTTATTTACAAGAAAATTGTTAAAAGTCATTGAGAAAATAAAATAAAATTGATATTACCAGGTTCCTCTTCTATTTCGGATGTAGAGACCATTTTAGTGCGTTTAATAAATTTCATTTTAAAGTCAGCTTATTCAAGGTTAAAAATTTGAATTCAACCACATATCAATGTTTGACATGCATAGATATATGAATTACAGTGGTTTTATGGGAAAAGTTCCATTTGAAACTTAGGCTTATAATTTTTCTTTCTGTTTTTAATTGTGATGATGATGATATTATTGCACAGACTGTATTTCTTCAAGGACACTATTTTAGTATTGGGATGGGTTCTTCATTTCTGTTTGTAGTCATCCTAAATAGACAAATCAATATTTTCTGCGTTTGACACATTTTACTAGTATTTTACATGGTGTTTAATTAACATTCAGCAATGGCAGAAGTGAAGCAATAGCAAGGTTCAGATTTATCTTTAGTCTGGAGATCAGCCATAGGATGCCATTTGTTAATTTCCTTTTCGGATTTAACTCTTCCAGAGTGCATAGAGTTCTTTGGATCGGTCAGTAGATCCAAATGAATATTGTTTTTTAGCCTTCAATTCTGCTATAGAATCCTTCAAGGTATATATAATAATCAAGCCTTTATTCCAAAAAGCAATAAGACATCAATTCCCTAAAGCTTTTTTTTTCAGACTATACATATGCTGGCTTTTTGATGACATCACAGGACACCTGGGTATCTATAAAATAAACCTAATCAGTGCAGCTGCGATACCAATTTTTTTGATCTTTATATTTTTTCCAAAATTTATTATTTGGTGTGGTCCAAAATGATCTGTGGTCTCTTTGATCTTTATCTTATTCTCTGGGTCATCAAACATGATCAACAATTCTTTTTAATTTAAAACTGCTTACTAATGAGTATTTTTCTCACTCCCAATTTGCTCACACTGAAGTTAGGTTAAAATTGAGTTTAACTCTCTCAAATTTTTTAACACTAAATTGAAATCTTTAGAATTGACAATCTTTCTTAATCTTTTTAAAAATGACTAATTCTCTCTTTTTTAACACCTTTAAAAAAAGACTGGATTTAAATACTATAAAAAGAAAAAAAACTTTTCACACAGAAAATAAAAAAATTATTATAAACCCTTTTTAAATATATCTATAAATGTTTAAATTTTAATGTTTGTACATACACATGCACATATATTCATATATCTACTGATATCTGTACAACTTGACTATTGAAAGTAATCTAAATGATATTAAAACCAAAGATAATGAGTATTATTAGGAATAAAAGTGTTATACTAAATTAGTAATGACAAAGTATTAAAATACTATTAATAATAAAAAAACAAAATTATAATTCATTAGATATGAATGAAATATAACAATTTAATAAGTAGACTGAGAAAACTAATATTGTATGGAGTTTGTGTCTACAGACAACTACTTACATGTGCTTAATCTTTAATTCTTAAACATACATATTAAACTATTCAAAATATATACATTGTCCCCTTTGATTAATAAAAGTCAGTTGAGTAGAGGAAAAATATTTTTCTCTCTTACTTTCTGAAGTCTTTTGCATTTGTAATGTAGGATTTGAACTCAATACTCTACAATATATATAGTGAAGTCATAAATTATGCTAAATTTTGTTCCAAGCCATTCTTCCATATGACATATGTAGTGTATAATATCTCACATTGTCAAGTCTTGATTATAATACAATAACTATTTTTATGTTACTGTACAGTATTTTCAACATACATATATATAACAAGTGACTTATGTGTACAATATGTGTAATAAATTAAGATTATAATATAAACAACACTTTAAAAAATAATAATAATATTAATATCTACATTACTATGTGTGTGTTCAATTGTTCACAGTTCTGTTTCAACACAAGTAAATATCTATTCCAGATATTTTTTAAATAATTTTTTTAAATTCTAATAAAAAATGGCAGCCACTTCATTATCAGTAGATAAAGCTTCATTGGTTTCTTTAATACTTTTAAGATAATAATGGTTTTGGAATCTTATACCATCATTCCTCATTTGTAATGAATACTTTGTAATTATGTGATTCAGATTCTCAGCTAAATTCGTTATAGTGACATTTAAGATTTCTGACATAATACAAGATTATCAACTGGAACCTTCTTACAATTTTATCATTTAGCTATAGAATTAAGGCTTTTTCAATTTTAATTAAAAAAATATCCCTTACTTTAATTACAGCTTGACTATTTCAGAATCACAAATCTGTTTCAGTCTTTTTATAATTTTTCTTATCAATGTCCATTCTTTTGAAATACTTAAATGTCTTCTTACTTTTCCTTATTAAATCAATTTTTTCTCTTTCATTTAATGAAAGTACTTTACAATTTCTTTAAATTTATGGTGCATTGTATTATAATATAGTTTACCAAAGGTATACTAATGCATACTCTATGTAAAAGTTTTTGAACAACAACAAAAAAAAAACAATACAAAGAAGAAGTGTATACACATGCTTAAAACTATGCTCATGATTCTAAATTAAATTATAAAGAAAATATGATTAAAAAATTCACATATGAGATTTAAGAATATTATAAATAGCAAGAAACAAAAGACTGCCACCGTAAATGAGATTCATATAATAAGTTTATGAATTTCAATGGGTTTTTTTATTTGTTTGTTTATATTTTTGTTTATTTAATTTTTTAGTGTACTTCTGAGTTTTCAAGTAAACCAAGATGATAGCCTGCATTTTTGACAAATGTACAGTTTTGAGGGTCTATAATCTACTAAAAATGTGTTAGTTGTTAAATTAAAACAAAATTCATAAATTGATTGTTAAATTTAAACAAAGGAAAGATGCTCTATCTCAATTTTTTTACTTATATTATAACCAAAGAAGTGATAAGATGCTCTTAACATTGTCATGCTTTGGTTTAATTCAGAGTGTTTATTTTTGTCAGTAGTTTCTTTGGTAAACTGTCCATTCAATGATAAAAATTTAGGACCTTTCTGTCATAGAAAGTAATACAGTGGATTATTTCCAAAGATGTGAGATTCTGCCCTTTCGAAAAGTTATGATATGATTTACTCTGCTGATATAAATAGAGTGTAAATATTGTATTTTTTTCCATTTTTCTAATGATAAAATAATTAAAAAACCAAGGAAAGTAAACTGTATAAATTGTAATTAATTTTTCCACAATGACTTCTTTTTTAAAAAATAACAGTAATAAAAAATAAAAATGTAAAAAAATCAGCCTGCTAAAAAAACATCATATTTAGGTTATGTTTTTTAGCAGGCTGATTTTTTTGGTAAACACTTTTTGGCAGGCCTTGAAACTGTAAATTTATCAAAAATACAGGCTGCCATCTTGGTTTACTTGAAATCTCACAAGCCCCACTTTTTTAATAGTGTATAATTAAAATCGTACAGTTTGCAACTCCACTATATACATAAATATTAAAAAGTAATTAGTCGTGTTATATAATTTGAATCAGTGTTTATAAAAAGTAGCATTTATATAATTATTTTTATTGGTGTGCATGTCTGTATGTGTGCATGGTAAATGCGCTCATCACATGTGAATGTTTTAATATTTTTGCATAATTTCTTCAAGTAATGAAAAATTAAGTTTGATCTTTACTCCATCACTCCAAGCAGAATAAACTCTGAAAACATTTACTATTTGGAAGAGAGTTGAAAATAAATTTATTACTTACATATTGAATTATCAGAAATTAATTAAAGAAATGACTTAAAATTTTAATTTACTAACAATAATTTATTCAGTTTTTTTTTTTTATATATAAAAAAAAAGTCATTTATTGAATTAATATAAAACCGCCAAACTAGTATTACCACGCTGTCTATAATATATGTATATAAAAAATTGTAATTAAATACCAGTATTTACAATCCAATTCAATTTAAAGTCATTTGTTTATAATTGCTTAGGAACAACTGAAACGATGGTTTGTCTTTGCAAGCTGATTTAACCTATAAAGACAATATGTGAAATTTGAATTAACTAAGATATATTAAGATTCCAATTGAAATGGTCTAAACTTAAAACAGTAAAGGTATAGTAAACAATTATTTTTTTATCTTGTAAAACACATCCTTGCCCAATAATTCAACATATATATATATTATCAAAAAAATATTTAACCAATCAAAAAAAAATTAAACTCTCAAAATCTACACATTCTCATATGCACTTGTATACAATTCATATTGGATATATAAAAGAACTAATAAGATGTGCATGGCCAATCAAAAAAAAATCAAAGATTTTTTTTTGACTAGTGCAGCGGTATGATGAGAATTTTTGAAATCTTGTGGAAAATTTCAAAAAAGGTTTTCAATATTTGTAACATATATTCTAATACTTGTTTAAATATATTTATATATAAAACAAAAGGATTTTTAAGATTCAAAGGTCCATATACTTTATCATCGTTTACTTCATGATAGCTATATCATTAGATCAATAATTCTTAATTTAAAGTCATATCCAAATTAATATTGCAACAACCAGAAGGTATTGGAAGAATGCAATGATCTAAAAAAGTATATAAATTGAAATAGGATTTTTTTTTTCAATTCTAGTTAAATCTACAATATTGCATTAATATGCTACACTATATAAATAACAAACTATTTAATAACAACAATAAAGGTAGAACTGCATTGTATTATAATCATACTTTTATTTTCTATATTTAAATAATGATACCCATTTGATAAACTCACTGTTAAGACTGGATCTTTATGTTCTAACTAATAATAGCTAGATGTTTATCTTATTATTTGATTGATTGATAGATAGATAGATAGATAGATAGATAGATAGATAGATAGATAGATAGATAGATAGATAGATAGATAGATAGATAGATAGATAGATAGATAGATAGATAGATAGATAGATAGATAGATAGATAGATAGATAGATAGATAGATAGATAGATAGATAGATAGATAGATAGATAGATAGATAGATAGATAGATAGATAGATAGATGGATGGATGGGTGGATGGATGGATGGATAGATAGATAGATAGATAGATAGGTAGATAGGTAGAGAGATAGAGAGGTAGATAGATAGATAGGTAGAGAGGTAGATAGGTAGATAAGTAGATAGATAGATAGATAGATAGATAGATAGATAGATAGATAGATAGATAGATAGATAGAAAAAGAAACCTTAACCTCTATAGGATCTAAAAAAATTAGAACTTAGTGAGCTTAGATTTGAATCCTAGATAAAGTGGTATAGCATATGAAAATATAAATTACATCTGTTCCTAAAACAACAGACACAGCTGTAATAAAACAAATCATTGCAATGTGTAGAGATTCCTGGATCTTAGGAACTCTGGCCATTGTTCATTAAATTAAAAGATGCCAATGAAAATATTAATGTATAAGTTGTAGATATTAAGAGTTCTTTTTGGAATTTTTATTTAGAATCTCAAAAATTCTAGTTGCAGCATTAAATAATAATTGAGTAAATTTATAAAAAGTTCATGCATCAGAAATGAAAACTAGGCACAATTCAGAGCTCTCTATAACAGTATATACTTTATACAACAACCATATATTAATTGATTAATAATGAATTAAGATTTTTTTAAATGGATAATCTATTTCAAACATCATTAATTTACTAAACTTAAAACTTTTAACCATTAATACCTTAGAATTTGTCATGCTTTTATTGAATTTTTTTTTTTAATTTTGATCAGCACACATATGTAGTTTTTAATAATTTGCTTAATCTATGTTTTATGATTCACATTGACATATTGGATTATGTAAGAAAAAATACTGTCAATAAAATTTGCTTTAATTTTTTTATTTGTTAATTGTAAAATTAATTTCAAATTTAATACCAAACTCTAAATGTGGTTTTTTGAATGTATTATGCCATCATGGGCAATAATTTATTTCATTTCTTGTTTTTTTTTTTAAACTTTTGATGGCATTTTGAACTTTTGTTTCTTCTTTAAACATCTGATGAAAGTTGAAATTTCTTTAAATTTGAACCATTTTTGCTACAATTTTAGTCATTCTTACCATTGTTTAGACATGTGATCTGCCAACTTCTTGGTGTTTTTTAAACTATGGATGAAATTAGTATTTTTTATCAGACAAAATAACTGGAACACTTTTCAATGAAATATCTAAAATTACTTTAATTTTTTAATTTTAAATTGTAAATGTTTTTTTTAAACTTTCAATAAAATTTTTAATTTTTTATTTGTATTAGTAAAAATATCTCAAATACTTTATAGATATTTAATGAAATATCTAAATTCAGTGGCTCACCTAGTGTCAAAAAGTGTCCTAGATCATCTACTAAAGTAGTACCAGATTCTTAACAATCTTAACAATGTATTTTAGTACCAGCAAAATAATGAAAATCATTGTAAATAAAACATTTTATTTACTTTAAAATTTTGTTTTATGATCATATATTTTGATGTCTGTGCTACTTATTCAATTTAACATAAATTTTACTCAATTTTAAATTAGTAAAATTTGAAGTTGATTCTAATGCTTTTATTTGTGTATGTACGATCACATGCACATGTGTAAATAATCTATATGTATTCCATATAGATAATATAAATTGTAGATATTCAGTTTATATATAATAAATTACATACCAGATAATGTAATCCATAATAGTAAAAATCTATTTTTTGATCTTTAAAACAAATAATATTTCTAAATAAAATTAAAATGATAAATTCAGTATTAGAAATCTTATAAAACGAATTTAAATTTTTTATTTAAGATTGATTTATATAATTTTCAATAGGTAATAAGTTCATAAGATCAATGAATATGTACTTCAGTCTGCAGGATCTTGTATTGTAGAGTTTAATCTTGTAAAAGCATATTTTTGTTTGGTTGGGCCCCAAACTAAATAAACATTAACAGCTTTCTGAAAAGTATTAGTTTTCGCGAGAAAAGCAGACCCTGTTTACAAAGATTATAAAGAAGTGCAATAATAGCTGCTTTTATTAGAAACGATCGTGTGGAAATCTTTTACGCAAGAAAGTGTGCTCAGGGACTGTTAAAAAACATTTCAAATAATAAACAATAAGTTTCAACATTGGTTGTTATATATAAATCTCATAACAACAGACAATGCTTAAATAAATATTTAATTTGAATCTTCCTCTCCCTAAATTTAGTTAGCCAGTACCAAAACTTGCATTGTAATTATAATATATTTCTTCATCCTTTCCACTTTAGATAAAAGATAAAAATGCAAAACAAAATGTTTTTCAACATTTTATAAATAAACTATGAAGAAAAAGATATTATTTACTATATATAATGTAGTATGTTTTATATATACACCTATCTGGGTTTCATGGATTGGTTTATGTAGTCATCTCAGCATTTATTTTTAGTAATAGTAGTATATTATTATTATTATTATTATTATTATTATTATTATTATTATTATTATTATTATTATTATTATTATTATTATTATTATTATTATTATTATTATTATTATTATTATTATTATTATTATTATTTGTGTGAAATACAAAGTGCATATATACTACTCATTACAAACACGCACGCAATGCGATTATTATTATTATTATTATTATTATTATTATTTGTGTGAAATATAAACTGCATATATACTACTCATTACAAACACGCACACAATGCGATTATTAATTACATTATTATTATTATGATGATGATGATGATGATGATGATGTTCATTGAAACAAATCTGCTAACTATTTTTGATCACATACCTAATTCAATTGAGTATCAATCTATGATTGGATGTTATTTGTTTCGATATGTCCAAAGCTTTGATAATATTAAGTTATCATTAAAACAAAGCTTTGATAATATTAATCATAAAATTCTTCTTATAAAGCTTTATTAGGTTTACTCAAAGCTTAATTAATTGGTTTGACTCTTTCCTTAAATATCGAATGTCTTATATGAAGTTTAACAATTATAAGTTGATGACCTCAGAAATTATATTAAATTCTCATACCTTCTATGTTGTGCAATTGCAAAAATTTTAAACATTTATGCGCTATTTTTGTACTTCAAAGAGATATAAATAACTTCTTGAAATGGTGGGAAAATAATCAAATTAATGTAAATATGGATGTGTTTCATTGTTTCTTATTTTAGAAAATCTACAATCTTAAGATTTTTCTATTATGTATATGGCTCTAAAATCATAACAAATGATTATCAAATGATTATCAAAGAGATCTAGAAATTATATTTTCGAATAATGGCTCCTTCCATCATCACATCGATTTTATGGTGAACAAAGCTTTCAAAATTACTGGAGTTAACTATAGATATGGAAAAGCAGTTAATAAATTGCCAAAATTCATACTTTTTATTTTTTGGTATTTTCCATCTTGGAATATGGGTAAGTTACTGGAATGCTCATTCCAAGACAGATATCAAAATTCAATCTGTTTTTGACAACTTTTTTTAGTTCAATAATCTAAATAATGATTAATGTATTGCATTAATACTAAGATGAAAAACAAAAGATATTAAATTCTTGCATAAAATTATTTCCTGGATTATTTCTTTGAGTAAATTGCTCTTTAAGTTATATATCAAAAAAAGAGCATTATAACAATCGTACTCACAATATTTTTGGAACTAAAATTTGTACATTTAATATATTAAAATTCTGTCCTTTATGTTGTTTACTCAGAACTTATAATAAAAATTTTGCAAAGGAAGATATTTTTGATTTAAATTTTAAACAGTTCACTAGTAATATTAAAAATATATTATCTTTAGTTCCGTTGGCTCAAATTTTTTACGTATTTATTCATTTCATTATTTTTCTACTTTGTTTTTATTATTTTATGTTCTTTTTTTCTTTTGATGCTAATTTCTCTTTGTATATATTAATTCACCATGCAATCTATATTTGGCTTACTAATGGTGATATATACGTTAAATAAAGAATTGAAGAATTATTATTATTACTGTCGTTGTTGCTACTATTATTATTGTCTTTTTATCTTGTTTTTTTGGAATTGAAATGATTATCTTCGTTTGGGAGTAGCTGCTAATGATGATGAATCAAAAGCTAAATATAAGTAATAAATGGCATATTGTTCACAGAAAACATGAACTTATATGGCTGAGTCATGATGTATATATATAAAGCAAATATTATTTTTTGTTTAAATTAATAAATTAAGTTAAATTTTATCATATTTTACTTAATATTGATGATATAATTACGTCAAATACAATCAATACCTTTAACAAAAATTTTCATTATTTTATTTAAAAAAATTAAAAACTATCATAATCATGTATTTAAATGTAATAAAATCAATACTTTGATAACAATTTAATAAAAATAACATAGAGCATTCGTAGACAATGTTAATGTTAACGACTCTTTAATGATAATCAAATATTGTTTGGTCATAATATTTTACATTTACCTACATCAATTTGCCTTCGACTAAGAATTTAACATACATTAATAGACATTTTCCAATTAACATATACATTTAATACACATGTTGATATTAATTTGTGCATATATATATATGTCTGTGGGTGCATGTGTTCATCATCATCACCATCAACCATTATCAATCCACTGCAGGATGAAGGGCTCTCCAAGTTCAATCCATTTTTTCCCGATCTTTAGCTTCTCGTCTCCACAGCACTTCTGCAACACTTTCTTATTTCTTCCATCCATCTAACATGTGATCTCTTTCTGGGTCTTTTACAATCCTCTTGGAATCCAGTTTAAGATTTCAATTGTCAATCTATTATCATCTCTTCTAGCAATATGGTCAGCCCAACTCCACTTCAATCTTTTAATTTTTCCAATGAGGTCAGTAACACATGTTTGTTCTCTTACCCATACATTGCATTTTCGATCTCTTCTTGTTACTCTCAACATGCATCTCTCCATACTTCTTTGAGTGGTTTGAAGTTTCTGTATTGCACTTCCATTAAGTGTCCAAGTCTCATATCCATAAGTAAGAACTGGTCAAACATATTTCCTTTGAGTATCAAGTTATTTCTACCAAAAGCACTCCAACCAAGTTTAATTCTATGATTAATTTCATCCATTATGTTTCCATCTGTATTAATAATCTGACCAAGGTATTTGTAACTGTTAACTTCCTCTAACTCATCATAATCAATCTTTATTTTCACATTTTGAGAAAATTGAGTAAACATTACTTTAGTCTTTTTAACATTTATCTTTAGTCCTACTTTCACCTGATAATTCCTGCAACATTTCCTGCAGCTCTAAAGCATTATTTGAAAAAACAACTACATTGTCTGCAAAATCTAAATGACTTAAATAATCTCCATTTACTTTCACTCCTTTAGCTTCCCATTTTAATCCACAAAATACTTCTTGCAGCACTGCTGTAAAAAGTTTTGGAGATATGGAGTCACCCTATTTGTCTGAAGGTTTGTAATGATGGTATATTATAAGATGTGATATGTTGGACTATTTCCATCATTTATGAGTGAATATTGAATGTATAGAAAAATTTTTTAAACTTTATTTAAACTTTTCAAATACAAACAACTTGTTAGTAATAACACACAAATAGACAATACAGGTTAGTAATTACACAACGTTAGTAGTATTATTCTCCACTCTTCTTCAGGTGTTGCTGGCCTATATACACAGTGACAATATTTGCTTAGAAGTTGAACTTGCACCTTTAGATTCTTGTATATTGAATTTAAGGCAAATGCTCTACCAACTGAGTTATTCTGTCAAAGGCAACATATAGTAGAAATTTGATATATTTATATATGAGGGTTGGTTCAAATCCTCCTGAGTCCTTCAATTTTTTTTTTAAACAAGTCTAATTATTTTTATTTTTACTTTTTCCTAAGAGCAAGATTAATTAGAGGCTTCCATACATTGTGTATTGCCACACTAGGTTGACTTATAGGATTATTTACCATTGTCATATGAGCAGCTTCCTTGAATTTTCTTCTATGCATTTTTCCCTCTTTATCCAATATCTTTGTATTTTCCCAAATTAATGGTTAAAAGAGAAAAAATAGATGTGTCTACCATAGCAGATCATGTATGTACTAATGACCACGTGCTTAAGTGGGAAAATACAAAGATATTGGATAAAGAGGAAAAAATGCATAGAAGAAAATTCAAGGAAGCTGCTCATATGACAATGGTAAATAATCCTATAAGTCAACCCAGTGTGGCAATACACAATGTATGGAAGCCTCTAATTAATCTTGCTCTTAGGAAAAAGTAAAAATAAAAATAATTAGACTTGTTAAGAAAAAAAAAAAAAATTGAAGGACTCAGGAGGATTTGAACCAACCCTCATATATAAATATATCAAATTTCTACTATATGTTGCCTTTGACAGAATAGCTCAGTTGGTAGAGCGTTTGCCTTAAATTCAATATACAAGAATCTAAAGGTGCGAGTTCAACTTCTAAGCGAATATTGTCACTGTGCATATAGGCCAGCAACACCTGAAGAAGAGTGGAGAATAATACTACTCAAAACGTTGTGTAATTACTAACCTGTATTGTCTATTTGTGTGTTATTACTAACAAGTTGTTTGTATTTGAAAAGTTTAAATAAAGTTTAAAAAAATTTTCTATACAATCAATATTCACTCATAAATGATGGAAATAGTCCAACATATCATATCTTATGGAGTCACCCTGTCTTACACCCTTCTCAATGTTGACTTTCCCAGTATCATTATGTAATCTAATTGTTGCTGTTGCACTTTTATAAATATTCTTTAAAATATGACAATATCCTGGATCTACACCTTGATTATCCAATGTTTTAATCACTGAAGAAATGTTTATAGAATCAAATGCCTTTTCATAATCTACAAATCCAAAACATAATAGCAACTCATATTTATTTGTTCTTTCTATAACTTCTTTCAATACCTGCATATGATCTACTGCACTAAAACCATTTTTAAATCCATCTTGTTCTCTTCATTGGTGGAAATCCAATGTTCTCTGTAGACAAGTTGTAATTATCTTGGTAAAATTTTTGTATAAAACTGATAAAAGGCTGAGAGGCCTGTAATTTTTAATATCTTCTTTATCACCTTTTTTAAATAGTAATATTAATACTGCATTTTTCCAATCATCTGGTACATCTTTATCATTTAGACATTTGGTATATAACTTTGCTAAAAAAAAATTCTATTTCTTCACCTGCTTCTTTTAATATATCAATTGTAATTCCATCATTACCTGGAGCCTTTCCTTTCTTCATATATTTAATTGCATGTCTCACTTCTTCATTTAAAATTCTGGGCAATTTGGAAGATGTAATAAATATAGGAGGTACTTGTTTTTTATTACTATATAATTCTTGATAAAATTCTTCTAGCCATTTCATGATGTTATCTCTCTTTTTAGTAATAATGCCATCTTTTTTTCTTATTGCAGATATAAATTTCCTACCAATACCAAAATGATGTTTTACATTCTTGAGACTTTTATTTTCTTCTACAGCTTTCCTTGCTAGTTCACAGTTATACTTTCTTATATCATTTTCAACTCTTTTCCTCACCATTTTACAAAATTTGAGATATTCAATTCTTTTTAATGCATCATTTCTGTATATATATATTCATATTCCTTCTTTTCTTCATAAATTCTCTAGTCTCAGCAAAAATTTTATTGGTCAATTGCTGTTTTTTTCTACCAGCTATCTTTGTTGCAGTTTTTAAAAGTGTATCAGTTATTTTCATATTAATTTCATTCAAATCTGAATCATGTTCAAAATCTAGTAATACTTGAAACTGATTTGTAAGTTCTAATTTAAATTCATTAGAATGTTTCTGAAGATTAGGAATATCAACTGTAAACATTGTTTCTTTTTTTAATAATTTTGGTCTCTTTAGTTTTGCATTAACACATATCTTACATCTTACCAATCGATGATCACTTCCTGTGTTAAATTTATTAAGAACATTACAATCTTGAAATATGTATTTTCTGTTAGTCAAAATATAATCCAATTCTGTTGTACCTTCATTTGGATGCTTCCATGTCCATTTCCTTTTAACATTTTTCTCAAAAAAAGAATTCATAATATAAAGTTTTTCTTTTTCTGCAAACTCCACAAGTCTATGTCCTCTCTCATTTCTATTACCATAACTAAAATTACCTACAGCACTTTCATCTTTCATTTGTTTACCAATTCTAGCATTAAAGTCTCCCATAACAATTTTAAAATGTTGTTTACTCTGATCAAAAGCCTTTTGTACATTCATATAAAAATCTTCTATTACTTCATCACTATGAGAACTTGTTGGGGCATAAACCTAAATTATCTGCATTTGGTATCTACTATTAAGTTGTATAACTAATCTTGCCACTCTGTCTGATATACCATCAATTTCCACAATGTTGTTCTTCCATTTTTTATTTATAATGAATCCTACTCCACTTGTATTTCCAATATTTGTCCTTTATAATACAGTACTTGTTCACTTTTTAAATCAATTGTCTCTTCTCCTTTTTTTCTAACTTCACAAAGTCCAATAATGTCCCATTTAATATAAGACAGTTCTTCTTCTAATTTTTGCAATCTTCATTCACTTGAAAGTGATCTGCAGTTGTAAGAACCTAAATAAAAAGTCATCATCAAATGGCAGCCTATGTCTGCAATCAGGGGATTCTTAGCCCCCCTCTGCCTTCAGCCACCAACTGCTGCCTTGGTTGGTGACTTTACAGTCTTCTGGGAATAAGGGCCAAGATTTATTTTTGTCTGTCATAATTGTATACATGTATTGGAAAAATATTTATCATTTACACAAACATTCATTCTGCCTTATCAAGCAACTGAGAAGAAAGACCATGGTATTTCTTGATTTTAAAATCAGAGGTAAAAAGCCAATAAACTCACCATGCTGGCTAATACATGTTGGTGAGCAGCCCATCCATGTTCGTATACTATATGAAAAAACACATAGTAATAACAGCTGCAATGACAAGAACATATGGAGTGGACATTAGGAATTTGGTATATAGCGGTGCATGTATTGCCTTGAGTTATATTACTTAGCTTATATATCTGCCATACTTCAAACGTGAAATTTAAATTTGGGTTAAATTTTGGAAAATATTTCAGATACTTAAAAATTTCAAAGCATATAAATTATTTTTAGAAATCTGACTCATGGCCAATTCAGAGAATCCAATCATTTGTCAATAAAAGAATATTGGGTATTCATGGCTACAGATTATATATATTGGTGTCTTTTACCAGCTAAAATTTGGACAGCTAAATTTAAATACTATTTTTTTATTGTTTATTTGTGGAATACTGAGAAATATCTTTTGTATTTTTATATTTCAGCTAAAAGGAAATAATGAAAAAGTGTATTATTATAATCACAGAGCAAGTTTTTGTATTGGCTAAATTTGGTGAAGGGAGGGGTGTAAAATTGAAAGTTTAGTTAAGCATTGGCTGTTAGTATATGATTTGCATATAATAACCAATGTCGGAATTTATTGTTTACTGTTTTTAAAATTTTTGAAAAATTATAACAATGATTATTTATTGGTCTACTATCAAACAGTTTATTTTTCCTTGTTGGGAAGAGTTTATTTAAAGCTTGCAGGCAAAATTAATCTTAATCTGTTTCAGTTATTATTTTCATTTATTGCATATATAAGATTTTAGACCAGGATAATAAATGAATTCTATTTATTATCTAATTGTGTGTGTTGCATTGACTCCTGATTACTGATATTCTTTGGTTTATTTAAGTAGTAAGCTGTGGTTAAAAGATTTATATATATGTGTGTGTGTGTGTAAGCTGCAACAAAAATAAGTCACAGTACAGCATTCAATCTTTATTATTATTATTGTTGTTATTGTTATTATTATTATTATTATTATTATTATTATTATTATTATTATTATTATTATTATTATTATTATTACGTTTCAATAAAGGCTTTATTGATCTCAATGGTTTACATAAATTTACGTCTAGAAAAATTTGAAATTTAACATACAATGAATAATATTAGGGTAAACACATATAAATGAATTTAGTGGTTACACTTTGTGGTTAATGGACTATAACAATATAAAAATTAAACAAGCAAAAATAATCAGAGTTCTAAAGTTTGAGGAGCTTATTCAGTTTTGTCCGCATATCACTTTGAATGTTAGTTGTATGATAGTTTTTCTTTGCAGCATTCACAGCATTGTGGTTGTTTTAACAATGACCATGTTGTGCATATAAGTGGGGGTTGGTTATTATTTTATCTATTTAGAATGTGTAGCAGTTTGTTGTAAATGTAGCGGGTGTCGTCTGGTGTTTTGCCAATTAGAAAGTACATTGGGTGCCCAATATGCATATAGAACAAATGTGGCTGCCCTATGCTAGGTGTTGATCTTCCCTGAAAAGCAGCTATATGTGATTAATGATTGTACCCGGTTTTCTGTGGGTGTTACTATCATCTGTCGTGTTTGGTTAGTGCTACACATTGATAAATAAAGTGGTCCAGTGTCTCTTCTGCTCGATGGCAGAGTCCCAGAAGGGGTCAATAGATATATACACTTCTTTTATGATAAAGAAAGTGGGTTGTTGGAAGGCAATGAGATTGATTTTCATGATAAAATCAAAGTATTTGGGCTCTAGAGCCCATTTTTATATTCTTGAGTAGTCTCTTGTTGTTAATTCCTAGCATAGGTTGTATAACATTAGTATCTGCTTCTCTGTTTATTAAACCATAAATATCCCAGTATGAATACTTATGCAAATACTGTTCTGGAATCTTGTCTGTGGTTTTGCATTGGTATATAATGTTGGTGAAAAAGGAACCTTTTGGAGGTGGTCTATCTGTTGGAGTAACTTCTAGCAAGTGGTTAATTTTAGGGTATTTGGCAAGTATTGTGATTATTGAGTTATTATTATTATTATTATTATTATTATTATTATTATTATTATTATTATTATTATTATTATTATTATTATTATTATTATTATTATTATTATTATTATTATTATTATTATTATTATTATTATAATAATAATATACAACATAATGATTATTCATTTTACTTTTTATATGTAGATAAACATGTAATTTGTGATATGTTCCAAAAGGTTTATTAATCACCACCTTTCATGACCTCAATATTCTGCTTTACTAGTTAATATTTTTATTTCTAAAATGTATATATTTGAATATTGTTCACATTCTTAATTAATATACACTTACTGACAATCAATTTTATTGCTCATAATAGTTCTTAATGATATGAAATAATTTAAATTCTTTTAAGTTGTAAAATAGACATTGATGTATATAATACACAAAATAAAGGAATATTAATAGATTTAAAATACTGCAGTGAAATTGCAAAATCTTTTAAAGTTAGATCCTACAAATTTTTATATTTTTATTACTGTGAATGTAAAAAAAAAATCAAAAAATTATTTTCATTTTATTTTATTTTAAACTTAAAATAATAGTTTTATAACATCAATTAAAAACACACTTTTAGCTCATTTAAATTAATTAATTTTCGAACTTTCTTTTAAGCAATATTTTTAATCTATAAAACATGTTAAAATGAGACTTTTTGCTAAGGTAGTTTCCTAAATGCATATAATTAAAGATTGATGACAATGTATTTTCGTTGACAAACCAATTATCTTATTTTTTTGTTCATTTATTGTTTTAATAACAAATCAATTATCTTATTGTGTTAATAGTAGTCTATGCAAAAGCATATGATTTTTCAAAAATTTAGTTAATATTCATAATAGTATAATCAATTAACAACTGTTAACAAATATTGTAACTAAAAGTTAATACTTGTCTGTAAACGCAGTTCAGCAATATGGTCAATATCTCTGTGTCCATTCTCTTAAAATAATGATCAGTTAGATTATGTTAAATTGTCTGATGTCACTTCCTATTAAGTAACTGAAAGAATGCCAGCAGAGAAACCTCACTTCAAATATGTCTTCTAACTATGTGGATAATGGTATCAACTTAATTATAATCATCGTGGCGCTTTATAGACAATTAATTTCAGTCTAATTAATAGTCAGAAAAAGCTAATATTAATTATATTTCCATTATGATAAATGCTGGCTATTTAGCTTTACAGCATAAAAAAAATTCTAATTTCTCTATTGTTTAAAGAAATTTGTGCATTCATATATATGTGTGTATATATAAATTTGTGAAAGGAAATTATTCATCACACATGAAATAAAGTGATATTTCCATATCAATAAGTATTTTAAGAGCATAAGTCCTCCACTTATGCTTAGAACCTATTCTTTAAATACCCCAACCCTTATTAACCCTGCAACTTGATCTTGTTATTAGCCTGATTTTTAAACTGACAAAGTACTTGCACCAATTTAGTTTATATATCATAGGAAAAAGAAAGTTTCTCATTTTTAACTACTTATGACTTTGAATCATATATATATAGGAGTCAACTTCGGTTCTGCAAAAACTATCTTTATTTGAAGGACAAAAAAGTCTACCAATGATTATAATAACAAATCATAATTAAATCTTAAGAAAATTGCCATATAATAAAAGTTCTTTAAATATTATATAATTTGATTTTAAATTTATACAGTAAGATACAAGTGCTTTATTAATACCTACCTTATTCTATTCTTTTTATTTACGCTTCATTTAATTTATTTTTACTTTAACTTTGTAGAGACCATGGTTGATCTGAAAATACAAACAAACTGTTTTCATAAATTATTGTTGCAAATATTGGGAACATAAATTCAAGGTCATGACTATTTGTGCATCTATGCATGACTAATCTTAAGCCATAATGTTTAAGTCATCAATTTAGTTATAACACATATTTCATAAGAATGATATTCAACATTGTTAAGGCTATTAATATATGGTGTAGCCAAAAATTATTCTGACCCATATAAATAATTGAGTTAAATATCTGGATTTCAGATTTTCTACTTAATAGCTGAGAATCAGATAAGAGCTGACTTGAGTTGGTATTTTAGATCATGTGTCTGAATATCCTAGCACCTCACTGATGAAAGACAATAGCTCAAAACTGGTTTGGGGATAATTCTAGATATAGATTTTATATGTTTTCTCTTGCAGCAATTTATCAATAAAGATTGTTTAGTGCTATTAGCATGCTCATTATTTTGTTTTGTAATACAAGCTTATCAAGTTAAGTCATATGATGTATGTCTTGATTTTATTTACTATCAATAGTAAATTTTATTTGAGAGATGCAACTATCAAATCAGTCTTGATGTAGTTATGAAAATCATTTAATTTATTATAAAAACATAATAACATCAAATTTGCAGTGCTTTAATTATTTTTTTTTTATATTTTAGCAGATATTGGTAATGAAAGTACCTCTTAGATAGATCCAACCTTTGCTGCAATTTTTTTATTATGGCTATTATATTTTATATTTTTTTGCTTAATAATTTTTAGATGCAATGATTTTAAATTTATTTGCATATTTCAGCACCTAATAATTGTATTTTTCAAATGTATGCAATTTAATTATAATTGTTATTGATTATGACCTTCACAGAGTTAACTATTTTAAATATTAACTTTTTTAATGTGTCATTTTTAATACATTTATGGAATTATTTGTTGGTGGGTGTGTATTTTGTAAATTGTATTTTTTAATGAAAACAAATTATTCTCTATTTTATCTTTATATTTGCAGTAAATTTATTAAAAACAAAAGAAAAAGAGGTAACTCTAAAAATAAAATATCAACTTTGCAAATAAAAATATAGATAGAAATGTCTAATCAAAACAAAAAATGTCATTTCAACATTTAGCCTAAAAAATATATCTAATATAAAAAAAGGATCTATCAAATTTGTATATTTAAAATAATTTACATTAAAGTATAAGTTTAAATAATGGAAATATTCCTTGAAAAATTAAAAATCCATTTTCCACTTATTAAAGAAAATAATAATATTAATGTTATTGGTAGTAGGTACTTGCTGTTTGACATTAATACATTTTAGCTAACTAACTTTCTGCTAAAAAAGACATGTTTAAATGAAATGTAATTATTAAAATACATTATATATTTATTAAGAACTAAGCATTTGATAATTTTATAAAGTACAATAATGGTAATGGCTCAAAAAATGTTAAAACATTTTTAACAACAAAACAGATTTGAATTTGTAATAAAGGAAAATTATTTAAAGCTGAGTGCTTTCAATACTGAGTAGTATCATAATCATAACATCATGTGACTAAAGAAAGTTGAAATCTAGATTTAAAGTTACTTTTGAATATTAATAAATAAAGTGTAAACTCTATCATTCTGTTAATATGATACATTAAAAGCATGTACTAAGCAAGTGTTGAAGACATTTTCTCATTAATAAAGATTCTGTAGAGTGTTTATTTATTTTCCATTTAATTATTAATCACTGTTTATATTTTGTCACTGATATTACAATTAAAATCGTAATCTGTCCAATGCTTTCTAACTGTGAAAATTATTCAAAGCTTTTTCTAAAAATATTTTCTCTATTCAGTTAATTCCAATGAATTCTGGCTGTAAAGATCAACTATTACAAAGGTTTTGTCCAGATACTAAACAAACAATTAAATAAAATGTATTTAATAATCCTGATACACTTAATTATATATTTTTCCTAAAACTTGTATTAAATTTGAATATGTTTTCATTGCATTTAGAAAAATAAAATTAATTTAATAATTTAAATATGAATAGAAATTGAGTACATAAATTAGATAATTATAATGAGCTAGAATTTTTAGATTAACATATTAAAACAGTAAATCCTAATTAAAGTTTTTGTGTAATCACTCAATATATATATATATATATATATATATATATATATATTGAGTGATATAAACATATATATATATAAACATTATAAGCATAAAGATCTTTTGATATTAAGGGTGGATGGGAAGTAAATGGATTTGTGAATAATAAATATGTTGTTGTTTTGTAGTTCTTTATACTTGAGAAGTCTGCCTGTAGCAGTGAAATCATTGGTTGTGCTTTTGATTTAATTTTCCTGGCTAGTCTGGTTGAATTTTGGATAATTTTAATTATATATATATATATATATTCAAATTTATTAATTAAATTTTTTATGACTTAAAAGACAGTCTTAGATCTTTAATTTTGACTCAATATTCCTTTTGTATTTGTAATTGGTAATATAATAATTGATTATTATATTGACCTTGTTTTCATAAATTAAAAAAGTCTATCTCTGATAATTGAGACCATAAGTGAATGTAACAAATATTGACATACATCCATGTCAAATATAAATATGCCTTATCTGTGTTGGGAATATATGTATAATACAAATAATAACTTAAGCTACCCATACATACATATATATGTTAATGCTATTTAGATTATCACTGTAATGTAGCTGAGGTTTTAAAGATATTGAATTTTGCAGCCCATTCAAAAGGAAATCTCTTAAATATATATTGCAATGATGTTATATATATATATATATATATATATATATATATATATATATATATATATATATATATATTGAAATTCAAGGTGATTTAAACAAGGAATGTAAAATTAAATAAGCAAAGATCATAAATTGCAAATAAACATTTAATTTTAAATATACCTAAAAATATTATACAATAATTTTTACTCTTCAAACACTGCTTGAACTCAGACTTTCAAGCTCTCTATAGCTATCCACTCTATCTTATATAATCGATACACATGTCTACATACATTTGAAATAGATAATTGATCTCCAATATAAATATTTCATGATGAATGAGCACTCATCAGTTGGTCCAGATCACTATTTCCCACACATATATCAGTTTATATTAAGATAGAAAATATTCAAACTTTAATAAACAAGCTTCATTCTTCTCCACCCTCCAACTCTTCTGTCATCCATATCATTGAAAATCTGAGGATGGAACATGGAGATTGAAGCTTGTCCATTAAAGTTTGAAGATTTTCTATCTTAATATAAACTGAACACTGATTCTATATATGTATGGAAGATGATGACCTAGACCTGATGAGTGCTGTTTCAGCATGAAATATGTACATTGGAGATCCTTTACCTTTTTTAACATGTATGTGACCATATGTATCTGTTGTATAAGATGGAATGGATAGTTGTAGGAAGCTTGAAAATCTGAATTCAATTCCTGTCTAATTACATTAAATTTATGTAACATAATAAATGAAAACAATGCATCAGAACACTAGCTGATATTTATATGGAATATTTTAAATGCTCCATAACTATATTTCTTTCAACCAAATTTCCTCTTTAAATAAAAAAAGCTTGAATTTTGCATCCCGTTCAAAAGTAATCTCTTCAACATATAGTTATAGTTTTCTAAGTATATTTAAAATTAAACATATGTGTTTATTTGCAATTTATAATCTTTCCTTACTTAATTTCACACTCTTTGTTTAAATTAGCTTGAATTTCAATACACATAATTGCATTATATATTCAAAAGATCTCCTTTTGAATGGGTTACAAAATTCAAGCTTTTCTTTATTTAAAGCGGAAGTAAGAATAAACGTCTATAGCCATGGAATGTTTAAAATATTTTATATAACTTTCAGTTTACATTACCCATTGATTATATACATATATATGAGGGTGTATGTGTATAAGTGTGTGTGAAAGAAGGGGTACAACTTTTCTGCATTTATTGAATTTTTGATATTAATTTTCAAATTTCTTAATGAATCTCTGTTTGTAAAACGAAACAAATATTGTGTCATAGCCGGTGGTTGGTAAACTTTTGTAATACCTGAAAGTTTGAGGATTGACTTTTGTTCTACATGTTGAATAAGTAATCGACCAATAATTTATTACACATCCTATTTATATATTCATCTGTCATTAAATATTTATTTAAAATATATTGCCAAGTTGTTGATTTTAACATATATAATGAAACTTAGACTTTTCCTTTACTATTTTGTTTATATATCATATTTCAAAATATGAATTTGGTTAAAATATTAAACAATTAATTTACGTATTTATATACATCAGCATTGGTATTCATTTGTTGAATTTCAGATGCTAAAATCTGCAGAGCATCTAAAGAATTTCTGGTTATAAGTAAAATATTGCATTATAACTGATAGACAATAACCCTTGATTATTTGCAATATAAATCAAAATTTCAATTTTGTATTATACAGGTGAATGAAAACAATTAAATATTCATTAGACCTTTATAACTATCTTAGTTAAATAGTATATGTATGCCAATTTTTGTTTGTTAATCAAATTGTTCTCATCTTTATTATATGGCAACCATCATCCAGGCAAAAATTTATCTATCCTCTCTCATTATTCAAATACTTCATAATCAACCTTCACTCTTCAGATAAGATAATGGTATCAATCATCTGAATCTACATGTATTAAAATTAAATGACTGACCAAAATCAAATCTAAAAATTCAATATCATTATTAATAAAAAATTTAATTTAATTTTGTATTGATGTATTTGGTTTACTATATTGACTAGTTTATCTTTTGCCATTTGATATCAAAATGTATCGTCATTTTCAAGATGGTCTCTCTAAGTTAATCCAGTTTTCCCCAATCTATCCACAAACACCAACAAACTTCTTTATTTTGTTGATCCATTTCATATGTGGTCTATTAAAACTTTTACTTACTGTCCATTTATTATCGTCTCTTCTAGCAATATGTCCACCCCAGCTCCACTTGGATCTCTTGGGTTCTTTCAACAGTATCAGTGATACCTGTTTGTTCTATGACCCATGGGTTTTCTTTCTGATCTCTTTTTATTGCTCTTAATGTGCATCTCTCCATACTTCATTGAGTGGTCTGAAATTTGTGTCTTTCTCTTTTGTTAAATGTGCAAATCTCAGAGTCATAAGAAATTGGTTAAACACATAAATTAAAAACATTTTTTTAAAATACATAATCATATTTCCTTTTAATACTAAGCTATTTCTACCAAAAGCATTCTATGTCCAATATTATACATCATTTTTTCCATTTGTGTTAATGATTTAACCTAGGTATTTGTAGTTAATTTCTAATTTGTGATTATCAATCTTCAGTTTCATTTGCAGAGAAAATCTACTGAACATTAATCTTATTTAATATTTATCTTTAGCTCCCACTTACTTTTCTAAAAAATTTTAAAACCCTTAAAATATTTGGAATGGTAATTATATTAACTGCAAGTTCTAGGTGAATTAAATAATATACATATCTTTTATTTCTTTAACTTTTCATATTAGACCACAAATATTGAACATGAAGTTTTGGAGATATAGAATGATCCTGCCACTCATCCTTATCTTTTTTTTGTTACTTTATTATGTCATCATTGCTGTTGCATTTTGACAAATATTCCTCAGAATACAACAATATCCTGAGTTTAAATCTAGACTATCTAAAGCTTTAATCATTGTAAAGTGCTCATAGAATCAAATGCCTTTGAAAATCTAATATCCAAAGTATTTATTGATCCTTGTTATAACTTCTCTCACTACTTGGATATGATCCTTTATACTACAAAGACGTTTAACCTTACTTATTAATTTTATTGGTTTAAGTTCGGAAGTCATTGTAAAATAAGTTGAAATTATTTTAGTAAAAAATGAACATTGACAATTGCTCAACAAGTTTTGTTATAAATGCTTAGCTAGAGAAAGCATTTAAAATATCTCTTTCAGGAACCCCCCCCCCATCTCTGACCATGGTTTCATGCTTTGGCACTCCTCAAAGAGGTGCTAGGATAGCTTATTATTTCTAATTTTGTTACACATTATTGTAAATTTGTTTTTGTTTTTTAAATATAATTTAATGGTTTATTGATATGAAGTTTATAAGGAGTTCAAGTGCATATCAATTTTCTTTCACCATCTTTATATCATTTCCTGTAAGCTTTAGTAAGAAATAGATGCAGGATGATAGTACTTAACTGATTCCTATCCTGTGTTATCCTGTCCAATTACTTCAGACTAATTTTAAGTTCATATTTTTCATCATAGTATGTAGAAACTGAATTAATTTCAGATCCATATGATTATACAAACTAGTTGGTTAAAATTGAAAACGTGTATACATTTTCACTTTAAGATATAATAAACACCTCCATATTTCCCCATTCTTTTTAAATTCACTTAAATAAAGATATAATAAAAGACAAATGATCCCCAAAGATGCATTCCGTGCTGGACCAGCACTCATCAGTTGGCCCAGGTCATTATCTCTCATATACATCTTTATTATATGAAAAGTATTTATCTAGAGCAAATCTTTATTGTATTTATCTGAAATGGATGACATCAAAGTTGTAAGTGGAGGAAGTTTGACAATGGTAAATGAAAATGTAGCAATTTCACTTTAAGCTGGTATCTTAATAATATAACAGAGAGGTAAATGATGGCTTCCAAAAGGAATCAGCATTAGATCCTAAAGTCTAGATACACTGCTCTAAAATCCAAAACTCTTAACTGATAAAAACCATAAGTCTGTGGATATTGGAAAGGATAGCATAGGATATGGACTTGCTAAATACTATCATCAGATAACTATTGTTTACTAAAGCTTTCAGTAAGTCGTATAGAGATGGTAAAACAAAAAATGCATGTTGCTAAAACAGCAATATGTAAGCCATGTGATAGAAAGCAATATTTTACTGGCTTAAGTTCAAGTGCCATGACAAAATCGAGCTGTGATCCATGGGATTTGAACTCCAGACATGCAAACTTTTTATTTCTTTGAACTTTAGCATTTTTCTACTCATTACTAGTTTGCTTTTTTATACTAATTGTATATTTATAAATACAAACGTATATTTGTATAGTTTAATAAAATATAAGAAGAAAAAAAATTTTTTTCTCATCAATTTTTAAGCCAGAATTCATTTTATAATTCACTATTCTAATTTTAATTACAAAATCAATTGTTTACATAAATTTGAAATTTATTACCAGTAAAATATATCTTTGATTTACTAGAAGAGATAACCTTTTTAGATCAACATAAAATTAAAATATAATTAATGCGCGATGTAATACTGTTTTATGAGAATAATCCTTCCTAATTTAATTTCTGGTGAATTTAATCAAGTTATTTATCAGGATCCGTCAGATTTAAAATCTTAAATTTTATAAGTTGATAATCGACTGTTTTGAGGAATAATGCAAATTAGTTGTGTCCTAATTGCGCTTGCAAAGTTGCCCCATTATTCAAAATAATAACGTCGCTCGGTGAATTGTAAATATAATTTTCTAATAATTATCTAATATGAAATTTCTAATTTATAAGAAGTCAAATTTTCTTCAAGCTTCATTAAAAGTATACATAATTAAAATATTAACCAGCTTTGTAATTAAGTCGTCATTATGCAAATAGCTTATAGTAAAACAAATGTGTTTTGTGATGCTTTGTATTTTTTAAAAAAAAATTCATATCTATTAGAGTTATGCTTGAACTATCATATTTTGATTAAAATTTAATTAACAAATAATGAATAATTTTTGATGATCAGATATCATGGTTATATGATTGTGATTTATATATAAAACGTATTTAAATAACTTATTACAGAATCATGCCTCACCACAAATGGTTTCCTGTATATTTTAGTACATTGATAGGGAGTCCTACTCTGGTGGCCAAAACTATGAATCGTGGTCCTAGTATAAATTACCATTCAGGTGTTATTGTTGTTGATATTATCAAAATCATTATCATCATCATCATACTCTGGTGGCCAAAACTATGAATCTTGGTTCTAGTACAAATTACCATTAAGGTGTTATTGCTGTTGATGTTGATGTCATTATTATCATCATCGTCGTCATACTCTGGTGGCCAAAACTATGAATCTTGGTTCTAGTACAAATTACCATTCAGGTGTTATTGTTGTTGATGTCATTATTATCATCATCATCGTCATACTCTGGTGGCCAAAACTATGAATCTTGGTTCTAGTACAAATTACCATTCAGGTGTTATTGTTGTTGATGTCATTATTATCATCATCATCGTCATACTCTGGTGGCCAAAACTATGAATCTTGGTTCTAGTACAAATTACCATTCAGGTGTTATTGTTGTTGATGTCATTATTATCATCATCATCGTCATACTCTGGTGGCCAAAACTATGAATCTTGGTTCTAATACAAATTACCATTCAGGTGTTATTGTTGTTGGTGTTATTATTATCATCATCATCATCATACTCTGGTGGCCAAACTATGAGACTTGGTTTTAATACAAATTACCATTCAGGTATTATTGTTGCTGATGTTATCATCATCATCATCATACTCTGGTGGCCAAAACTATGAATCTTGGTTCTAATACAAATTACCATTCAGGTGTTATTGTTGTTGATGTTATCATGATCATCATCATCATCATCATCATTATTATTATTATTATTATTATTATTATTATTATTATTATTATTATTATTCAATTAGATTTATTTTCTTAATTTCACTATAACTCAATAAATAATGATGGTACACTATGCTGGAAAGATTATAACTTATTCTAAAATTTACAGCTTAGCATTGCTTTCAACCAGGTCAGTCATATTCATAGAACTAATATAAGTTAAATAATTTAAATACACCATTTACATAATAATGCAATTCACAAGTATTTCTTGTTTATTGTGTTGATGTTATTTGTAATAGTCCACACATCTTTATATTTTCTTTTTAGATCATTTCCCTCAGTGCTAATGACTTTAATATTAAACCACTAATCATCACATGATCACCATTTTTAATGGTTGCTCATAACTGTTATTAAAACAGGCAAAACTCTCCATACAGTAGAGCCACTCAGTGTAAGCCAGAGTAATCAATGGGTGCCAAAAGCACTGATTACTCTGGTTTGCACTGAGTGGCACTACTGTATGGAGAGTTTTCACTTTAATATTAAGTAGATTTAAATTGTGGCCTGACTTGATTTTATGTTTCAAAAATATAGGGGTCTGTTTGGCTCATTTGTATATATATATATATATATATATATATATATATATATATATATATATATATATATATATATATATATATATATATATATATATATATATATATTGTAACCTAATTAAAGAGTTCAAAAAAAAGATATTACCATACCTGAGTTGTCTACAATATATAAGAAATAATCATAAATTCAAAAATTAAATGATGATCAAAAGATATTATTATATCTGAGTAAAGGAGTCCAAATATCCAGAATTATGGGGAAATTGTTAATAACCAGTATTATAACTCAGGTAACATAATTAATGAAGTCCATAGAATGATCATATATATTTAAAATAACTTGGATTTCTCAAGTAAACACTATCTCAATAATTATAAGCAAATTATTAATAATTATTATAACAAGTATTATGGAAATCACGTGAAGTGAGTACACTAGTAATTCAATAAAATATAACTCAGGTATACAGGCAGTAGATCTTATCCACTTTCATTTCTTGGTTTGATGTTAAGTGCATGTTTAAACAAATACTAAGTGAATATGGTCTAGCAGGGCGCCACTAGATTATCTGAATCTAGACACGGTTATATCTGATAACCTTTCACATGTACCAGGTTTGAATCCCTTCTTGGTACTTTATTTCTAATAAAATGGGAGATTTTGCTTTTTGAGCCATATCACTATATGCACTAATATTTAGGTAAAAGTAAAACATCTATAAACCAAAGTGGAGTATACTAGACATAAATCATTTCTCAGATCTTAACATAACAAATGTGTTTCAATATTTTTATAAGTTCACTAGCTCAGATTATATATAACTAATTTAGGATGGCAATTCACTCATCCTTGCATGAAATAGATGATGGGATGTGGTTATAATAATACTAAGAGATCACTAAATATTATAAAATCAATATTTATTTATGGCCTTTAAACAGTTAAACAGCTCATTAATTAAAACGTTGATGACGATGATGATGATGATAATAATAACAATAATGACAAGGGTTTCAACTACAGCTCTAGGACTAAGCCTAAACATAAAACTAATTTTTATAAAGAAATTCATAATTATTGCTTAATTTTAGCATATTTACTTATATCTTAAATAACTAATTTTCAACCATTGATGATGAATAATCACACTTAACAAAGACTACACTTAATGAAATATATACGCCTCGTTTAACAAAACAAACTAATATTTATTACTACATTTCTAACATATACATAAAAATTTCTAGATAATATGAAAATTGACATGAATAATAATAATAATAATTGATTATATAACAATCCTCAGATTAATTTTAAGTTCTTCCCCCTTTCCCTTCAAATGTATTTTGTATTAAGTTGGACGTCACATTGACCATGATTTTCACTCCATGAGAAAAGTATTTCAAAAAAAAAAAATATTATCTGCTCATTAGCACACATACTTTAAAAATCCAACATGTAAATGGAATGTAAAAAAAAAATGTTAGTAAAATTGAAAGAGCAAGTTTTAGAAAAGAGTTTTAAATTATTTTCTCCCCCCTCTCTTCTACCTCTGAAACGCTATACTTAACTTGAAACAAAATAATCTAATATTCTAATACTACTCATTATTTCACATTCACTCCCAATTATACACATATAAAAATATTATTATGTATGTGCGTGTTTTATCCCATAATAACAAAATATTATTAAAAACCAAAATAATAATAATATATCAGTTAAAACTAAAATCATAACACCATAAAAAAAAAATTGTTTTACACATTAATATTGTAAAATTAATAAACAAATAATTTTCATACATTCAAGGTCATTTATGAAGCTCAAAGTTATTTTTAGTAAGACATTCTTGTTTTAATCGATCTGAATAGTCTTTAAAGGTTCTTTAAATAAAATATACCACTTTATTGCTAAAATGTTTCTTAAGACTGATATCATAAAGAAAATAGATATAAAAAGTCATATTACCGATCTTTTGTTTGTGGCGAATTTCCAAGGGTTCAAACTTGTCTTGTATAATGTTTATATTTCTGCAGCTACCATTTCCGTTTTACTGGGAACAATCTCTTTCTTGAGGTGTATAACTATTTGATGATGGTGACTCTATTGAGGTTATTTGCTTTAGTGGATAATTTGGAAATCATTATATTAATTTTTCTTCTCTTCCTGTCAAGCATGTGGATGAAATACAGCAGTTGTTTTCACATTTGTAAATTTTCTTGAGTTTAAAATCAGTTGTTGTAACAATTAATTGGACTTGATGATTAATATTTATCAGTAGATTAATTCATCTTCTTTGAATGCAGGTGAATGCTTTCTTCCTTCTATTAAAAACATCTTATTTCTCTGGTCAGTTGAAAGGTGTAGAATATTATTTTAGACACATCTTTTCTTTCCTATGTGATGTGCAGCTTCCCCAGATGGTCCGGAACCGATGGGACATACATATAATTTTTCTAGCCAGACATTTCTTATATTTTCAGCATTCAATTGGATAGTTTAATAATCTGAATCATAAACAATAATCATAATAATAATTCAAGACAGCTTTTTATATCCAATTTTTAGCTAACTTAACCAATCAGAGATAGCATCACTTGCTATTTTTGGACAAATTTGTTTTAATTAGATCTCTAATTTATTTTCAACTATATTATTTTTCAACTGAAAAGTTTAATCCTTTTTCCAGACACTTTTGTTTAAAAAAAAAAAATAGACTCAATCCTTATTTCCTTTCTTTTCTTTTTTTTTCTTTTTAACATCCAGGTAACACTTCAAATCTTTGAGCTTCCTTCTTTAGATCTTGAGATAAGACAATTTCAAAATTAGAGCTCTGACCCATTATAAGCTTCCAAAGTGAAAAACAATTATTTACAAAAAAAAAATTGCTACAAAGATCGATATCTGATTAAACAGATTTCCTCTTTTAACAAAAAATTGTACAAAAAAAATAATTTGACAGATTTAATCCTTCCTTTTCTTTCAATATTTAGGAAATGTAAATTTCTGTATGTAATGTACACACATCCTTCATTCTTTCAAATCATTCATAAACTAACATTAAATACTATAATTGCTAGCTTAGTAATTATAACCCAATTATTTAATTAAATCTGTAACTTTTAAATCCCAATTATAATTAAAGAAAAGCAAAATAAAAGCATAGAATAAAATATTAGAATTGATCAAGCATAGGTTAGTTTTAAAGAAAGTTAAAATGTTTAATATTTGAAATATAAAACAATTAAATAATTTACACATACATTGCCTATATGTATGCATTATAACTTTGCTTTTTAACAGAAAATTTAAATATTAAATAGTTTAAATGTGTGTATTACCTTTCTATCAACACACAAACAAATAAAGCATATAATTGTTGTCCCACTCTTTCTCGGTTTAAAGCTTTTAGAATTTTGATCTGGTAGGGTTTGAACTTGGATGCCCTACAGCTTCTTTTATGGTTATATAAAATTGTGATGATGATTTTTGGTTTACCTTTTCTACATGCACATTACTATAAATTTATCTAGTGACTAAATTGTAATGGCACAATATATATATATATTTGTGCTGTGCTACTCTTGTAATGCAGTTGGCATGAGACTCACTCTGGTAAATTGTTTTAGATGTTGGTTTTCTTGCATTTAATTTTATAATCAATCTGCTCAAATGAATTCAATAATAGTTGTAAACCCTCCTAATCTTAATCACATGTTGAACAACTTTAAAGATAAATTATCTCTAGACCAAGCTCTCCAAATAGTTTATAAAATTAAATGCAATGAACCAACATGTAAAGCAATTTACTATGGCTAATCTCATGACAACTGTACCACAAGATTAGCACAACACAAATTGGGCCACAATTTTGATCCACTTAATATTAAAGTCATTTGTGCTGAGTGCAATGATCAGAAAAGAAAATATAAAGAGGCATGGTTTATTGCAAATAACCCCAGTGCAATAAACAAGAAAAACTTGTGCATTACATTATTATGTAAATGGTGTATTTAAATTATTTAATTTATAAATTCTATTTTTATAAACCTAAATTAGTCTTATGAATATGGCTGACCTGGTCAAAAGCAGTGCTAAGCTCTAAATTTTAGAATAAATTATAATCTTTTCAGCATAACATACCATCACTATTTATTGAGTTGTTGTTGTTGTTGTTATTATTATTATTATTATTATTATTATTATTATTATTATTATTATTATTATTATTATTATTATTATTATTATTATTATTATTATTATTATTATCAGCATCATCATCATCATCATTGTTGTTGTTGTTATTATATATTAAAAAGCATTAGCTTATAAGAGAAGTGTATGTTTCCTATAGTCTACCAGAATGCCAGTCATTTATTTAGCAACACTATACAATAGTATATTTTTCAAAGTTAACAAGAAGAACCCTGAGATCATTATTTATTATTTCATTAATTATTAACCCATTCATCTGTACCATAATTATGGTGTAGCAAAAGAAATTCATTATTGTTTATTGTACCATTAGAAAGGTATATTACATTTTACTCTACAAGAGTAGAGTAGATCAGATGTCAGTAAATAATTATTTGATGATAAATATTTGTTATATAAGATATTAAAGAATAGACATAAAGACTCTATTAGATGTTACTATAAGTGTAAAATATTTATTGTTCAGAGAATGTATTTTGATGGAGGGAAATGTATGTTTTAAAAGTGTTGCATAGGAATGTGTGAAAATTTTTCCTCTTCCTAGTTTATTTATTTTATAGTTGTGCATTTTATTATAGCTTTGGAATTTCTTTTTATTTTAATGCATGTCTCTGTAGTAAAAGGTGAAGATAACTAACTGACCACTGAGCTTAACTGAATGTATTATTAGTTTTCATAATATTGGCAGTCTCTCATACATTCATAATCGTATATATCTTTTATCTCCTTATGAATACTCGCTTTATTTATTCGGTTAGAATATATATATATTGTAACCGGTTGGGTTACATGGTACACCCATAATAATATAGTGTGTGTATATATATATGGAAAATAAAGGAAAAGTAGAAATAAACACAAAATAAATTTTTGTAGATATTTTTTTTATATTTCCTAAAATAAAATCATAATATGTAAAGGGTTAAATAATAACTCTGATTTAAAATAAAAATTGTTTTATAAATTAAACTTTTAAAAGGTCTGATAAATATTATTTGTAATTCTGATTTTGAAATTTAAATATAAGCTTGTTTTTTTGATAATTTTGAAAAAAATGTCTATTTTTGAAATCTTTAATTAATTTGTAAATTTTTATTGTCTAAATGAAAACATGTATATCTTTTCAAAAGGCTTATCACACCTTTGGTCAAATTCCAAAGATTAAAGTAAAAACATGTATATCTTTTAAAGGGATTAGAGAGCTAAAAATATAAACTCGGTTTTTAATCAAAGTGTTAACACCTCAGATGAGTTTTTAAAAAGACTGATTAAAAAAATATCAGTTAGTCTGGAGAGTGATTTTAAAGAGAACAGTTCTGCTTGCAGTTTTGTAAGAGTTGGTCAGAAGAGTTTTTAATATTTTAAGCAGTAATCAACTAGACCAACTGCAAAATTTGGATAATGATTTTGAAGATAGCAGTATGTTGTTGGCTGTAGCAGAGAGTTTGCAGAAAAGCTACCGTGAACTAATGTTGCTGAAGGCAGGAGCTGCTACTATTTTCCTTCACAGGAGTTTTGGTTTTGAAGCTGGGTCACTTCTAAATCAATAGCCAAAAAAAAAGAGGATAAAATAGCTAGCAGAGTTATATAAAGCTCCTATGAAGATCTAAGGACAGTCCAGTAGCTGCCTTATAGTTTACTGCAGTTTTGATTCATGAAGCCAGGGTCACTTCAAATGCATCAACTAGCTGCTTAAATATGTTCTAGGAGACAGCTTGACAAATGCTTGGACTACAAAAGTAAGCTCATGGTATGCCAACTAATTACTTGGATACTTTTTCCTGATTATGACAGTCACTAAAAACCAAACTCATCAAGAAAAATCTTCCAGCTTGCTGAAAGGCAGAGAAACACGGATAAACGTATATACAGCTGGTGGTGAGTAGCGTTATATATGATAAGGAACTTTTAAACAATTTCCTCAGTAAAATGACATTTAGAAAGAAAAAAAAACTACAAAGAAAGTTATAATTAATAATCAAGAAAAAGATTTCCAAAAATCTTTTAGACTAGGAAAAAGAAAGACATTTTAAATCAATTAACTGTCAAAAATTTGATAGTACTTGTCTCAAGAAAAAGACTATTCAGCAAAGAGAATAAAATTGCGAGAATAATCTGTAATAATTTTATTGTGATAAATACTAATGTTATGTAGATAAATTAATATATCGCACGTCTGTGCAAATTAGATATATATATGCGTTTCAGTAAACCTACTATGTAAATGTATTTCATTTAACTGAAACTTTAATCATTTATTATATTTATATATAATTTAAGATTTGGATAATTATTTTGTAACAAGTCAAATAGGTTATTTTACACACACACATATGTGTGCGTATATATGTCAATTGTATTGTAAATAATAATGCGTGTCAGATAGATACTTATGTGTAAAATTTTGATCATTTTTCTAAATTAAATGTTAATTCAAACGTGTTTATTTTGTATCAAGCCACATGCATGTGGGCTGAATGGGTTTTAAATAAACCTAATTTATTAATCATGTAACTCAATGTATACTTTTCAAAATCAAAACCCTTATAAGACCTTAATCATTTATTTTTTATTGCTATTAATAAACTTATTTAATTGTTAAAAATTGTATTCCATCATCTCTTGTTCACATACAGTAATAGAGCTTTGTGTTCTCTGAGCTAGATTTCGGACACGGATAAATGGGGATATGTTTAGTGCTTTGGGCATCCAGTGATGATCAATCATTATCCTGGTTGGCGCAAAAGAGGATACTCTTTAAAGCCCATGCACTATTATTTTTTATTTTACTTTAGTCTTATTAAAAATTTAATTTTATAGTTGGCCAGTACATTAATGGTACTAAGTGGCCAGAGCATTGATGATGATCAGCATGTTTTAAATGTCCCAGCATTATTGTTCTATTTCTGATTATTGTGTATTTTAATGGATGGGCACTAAACTGGTGCATCCAAGTTCTGTTTATATAATTGCCCAAGCTGGCAAAGGCTCAATAGTTAGCCTGGTCTACAGAAGACCCATTTCCAATCCAGCCACAAGATGGTCTGTTGATATGTTGTACTGATTTGTTTATTCCCATCAATGATGATGATGGATGGTTTTTTCTCTCAAGTATTTACTTATACTGATATTTACTTTATAATGCTGGTTGATAATAATTATGCTTATAGTTGCTCTTCTGAGTTAGCTTCTGATCTCTCAATGTTCAGAGATTCTATAATCTCATTTTATTATTAAATATCTCATTACTTATATACTTCTTGTAAATTGTTAATATTTCAAATATTTAATTTTAAATGGACTGGAGTGATGATGATTTTGCCATCACCAAGGTTCAATTCTACTTTCCACCCACTTTCACCCACCCCATCCCGTTACAATATATATATATATTATTATCTGTAATTTCTTTACAAACTATTAATGAGAAAATAAATGAATTAAAAATTTATATCATTTTATTACTTTAACAAATGTCAAAATATTCATGTTTTTTCATAGTAAAGTAATATATTTTTTTATAATTTTGAAATATATTATTATATTTTTTGGATCATGTTTTATTAGTTTTACAATATTAATATATTATTTATACACATATATACATATAAAGTATATAGATTTCTACGTATAGAAATTTGAATTTATAAATACACAAAAGTTATTTATTTACTTCTGTGAACGCAAAACTACCAAAGCATAATATAATCCTAGCTTACACAATACTTGTCGATAGCATTTTTTTTGAACTCCAGTTTTATGCAGATAAGTTGGTTTAGATTCAACACATTAAGATGTTTTTGAATATTAGGCTGACAGCTTGGTAGTAAAAAAAAGGAGTAAAAGATAACTTCAAAAGAAAAGGTGCATTAGATCAAAAAAATCCAAATGCATTAGAACCAAAATCAAATCTCTTATTAACTGAATTGCCTAAATATATTATGATAGCACGTTAATGAGGGCTTATTAAGGAGTACTATTTGGCAACTATTAATTACACCAGCAAAGGCAATTACAACTAATTTGTATTATTTTGCATAAATTTTCCTTCTAACAATGCAATTTTTAACAAGATAGTAGCTATTAATATGAGAGCAAAAAGTCACTTGAAAGCACTCAGCTAAAATAATATTTTATATTTTCTTTCGATTATATATACTAGCTTCGTTATATGTGCATATGGCACATATCATCATCATCATCAACCATTATGAATCCACTGCAGGATGAAGGTCTCTCCAAGTTCAATATATCTTTTCTGACCACATCACCCCTGTACACTTTTTTATTTCATTCATCCATCTCACACATATATAGTATTAAATCAATATTATATATATATATATTGTAACCTACTAGAATAAGATGGGGTGTGATAAAGAGAGAGAGAGAGAAGAAATGAAAAAGAAATAAGAAAGAAAGAGAATAGAGAGAGAAGATTATGAAATGGAGGTAAGAATGGTGATGATGAAAGATAAGTGGACTGGAAGAGGGAGATGATAAGGGAGATATAGATAGAGATAAATTGTATCCTAATGATATGAGAGAGGGGGAAAAGAAAGAGAAAGAGATAATGTTGCTAATGAAATGAGAGAGACAAAAAAAGGAAGAGAAAGAAAAGAATTGAGAGGGAAAAGGAATAGGGAAAAGTAATAGAAATGATATATATAATGGAGAGAGAGAAGAAATGAGATGATGGAAAGATATGAAAGAGATATATAAGAAGAAGATGGAATAAAGAAGAGAGAAATGAAATGAGATGATAGAAGAAACTCTTAACGAATGTTTTAAATGGCTGAGATAATAGAAAAATATGAGAAATGACATGAAAAGAAATGGAATAGAATTGGAATGAGATTAAATGAAATATAAATGAGAGACTCTAAATGACTCAGCTCAGTGGGGTTACAATAAATTTAAAGAAAAGAGATGATGATCCAGAGATATATAATCAAATAAAGATCAAATCCCATACTGATGAACTATAACTCCTACAGCATATTAATATTTTAATAAACCATACAAAAGATTATCTAAAATCACCAATCAATGCTTACCATATTAGTTCTACCAATAGATCATACACTCTCTGAATAAGATTAATGATGCTTTGCTTTAAAAGATTATCTTACAGAATTATATTTACTAAAACAACAAAAGTAAATAATCTCAGGGATTTTAAAACTAAAACTCTTGTGCAAAATTAAAGTTTAAGTTAAGTTGCCTTTTAAAGAATTACTGTAATTAATAAATAAATAAGTGACATCTTAGCTGACCATAAAATAATTATAATATGTTCAATCTTAAAATAATAAACAAAACAAATATTAATTCACAAAATTTAGTGAATCAACTTAAATTTAAACTAATAATGGCCTATTATCTAAGATGTTACTTGAGCAAAGAAAAGAGCAAGGGTACTTTTAATGCCTTTCCATACTCACAGACAACTACTAAAGATCTCAAATGCAAATGGATTAGAATTCTTTAAATATATAAGATTTAAGATAATGATCGCTGATGTACAGTGAATATAAGATAATGTGCAGCTTTTAAAATAATATTAATTAAAATATTCTTCTGAAGTACTAATATTGTTAATCTGATATTGCATAATCTTTAGTCTAAAAAGATATACTGGTAATTAAAAGAAATAAACTTTTAACCAAGTATTTAATTATGTATCTGCTATAATGCAATTATCTGTATTTGTGATTCAATATGAGAATCATTTACTTTAACATAGCTTGTTAATTTTCAAAACAATATCAACTATATTTAATTAACTTAGAATATACTTGTGAATTACTGAATTGAAGATTCATAAACTTTAAAATTTTAAGATTTTGTGAACTTGGGACCCAAGACAATAATATATATTCATATAAAAGTAAAACAAACAAACAAAACTTTTGAAATAATAATAATCTGATTTATTAATAATGAGAAGAAATGCTTATAAATGTAGTAGAATACAAATGATGCCAATACTGCACTAAGATTTTATATAATTATTTGGACTCTTAACAGTTTTATTTAATTTACACTAATACACTTAATAACAGACCAAGGTTATTCACTGTTACTTTCTTTTAATAATTATATTTTTCTCAAAAAAAATATTTTAAACTTTAATTATCATATGTACTTAATAAGCACACTACTATTCTTCTTTATTAGACTAATTAATAACATTATTGTGTCATCTACTAATCAGAATAACACACAGAACTATGTTTATATTGAAAACCCTAAGCTTAATTTTATACCCCTCAACTTAACAAATGCTAAGTTGGAATAAGCATATTCAACAATACTTTTTAAAAATATCATCACTAGTTTCACGGATATAACTAATATCACAGCTAGATATAGGTTTAAATCAGATTAAGCTAATATTAAAATTAAACTAAATTAAGTGTATGGGACAGTCATTCATCAGAGATCAGTTATACTTTTTTTTAAATAACTTTAGTCCACATAAAATTATTCCCTCAATGTTTTAAAGATAATGATGTAACAGACTTACAAATCCAGCGGCAAAATTCTGGATGAAAATATTAAATTAGTATGTGTGAATTGCCACTTATACCATATGCATATTTAACATACTTTAAAATAAATATAACTTATTGTTGGTTAGCTTGTGCCTGATAAAACTATCATAGCAACACAATTCAAACATTGATATACCTATGAGCCTTAAATTAGCTACAACTACCTGAAGAAATACATTTCCTCAAACAGGCATATCTTGTCATCACAAATCTAAAACAAATGCAACATCACCTACTGTGGTGAATTAGCATTAAGTCATCATGAATGATAGGCAAAAATATAAAAATACTAGGCTTCACAGAGCTAGAAAAAAATATGGTGTCTTTCAAAAATACCTAACTTTGAGGCAGAAATGAAGATACCTGGAATTCATCTACAGTGTATCTGGGAACAGGAAAGATGCACCAGAAAAGCACAATCCTCTCATGGGATTTCCAATGCTTATAAATGTGATTATCATCACTGAAAAATACAATACAATACCCTCTTTTTGGGGGACAAGCACTATCAAATCATGGAAATACAATACAATAAGGATGGAGGATTTTCTCTACTCCATAAGGCATATTCAAAAATTATAAACTAAGCCTAACTTTTGAGGCTAACAAATTCTAACTAATAGCAAGATATATACTTCACTTAAACTAACTAAGTTTTTTCTAAGAAATTTATAAAAATACAAAACGTATATCCAATGTTCGAACCAACAAAGCAAACTATGTGTCAAATGACTACTGTAGAAAATACTTTAAACTCAAATGCATATAAAATTCTAGGCAAGGCACAATGCACACATAAACAAAATATTAAATGCTAAAAATATAGTAACTAGTGGACTTTTAAAATTGTAAATTAAATGCAAGAATATTTACTTCTCGATGAATATAAAATATTTGCAATTATTATTAATATAACATTCATAAAATGAATGAATGGATATTCTCTGATAAACTTCTTTAGTAAATTTAACATAAAAATTGAGTAAAACATCCCATTTATATGAAAATAAGACTGTGATATTTAAATCTCTATAATAAAATTATTAAATAGAAACTAGCTAGTGTAATGCTTGATAAATAAACTAAATCTACTTAAGAATGGCAAGAAACATTTAATAAACCTATTTCATTTTAAAATTATAACCCTAGTTTACCTGTATATTTATGCAAAAAGTGTTACATAAAAATTTAATAGCCTAAATATTTTTATGGTTTCATTCTTTTTTTTTTTAAACCAATAAAGCAGACCAAAAAAAAATAATAATACATTAATTCAAGTTCATATTTCAGCTCTGTGATGATTTTTCCATTTCATAATGTGTAGACAATTTATCCAGGTTAAGATATATATCTGAATTCGAAGCTTCAATTAATACATTTATACACATGGCAATCATTTCCAAATGAAAATGTTCAATAGTTCATTAATAATATTTTTTTTAAAAATAATTTTAAAAAAAACTTAAATAATAAGATTAAGCCGCATAAAACAAAATAAATTCTTCAGCTGAACACACTTTAATTTATTTATAGGATCCTGAGTGCAAAATTGCATATTATTATTATTATTATTATAATAATAATAATAATAATAATAATAATAATAATAATAATAATTTCTTTATCCTCCTTTAGAAAAATGCTCCTTTTGAAATATTTTTTTTAATGTACTTTTCCTAATAATATTCCAAGGTGTATTTATTTTTAAAATTAATTTCCTTTGCTTATTTTTAAATATGAGAGTAGAAATTTTTTTACTGTTCAAGACATTTCTCCGTTTATATGCTATATTTAATGCCATAAAGTTATTTTTAAATACTGACAAGTATGGCAAAACATTATGTTTTTGACAGAGAGAAGTTCATTAATAATATTTTTAAATTCTTTTAAAGCTTTACTTCCAAACAAATTCTTTTCATACTACTGGCATAAATGAGAAGTAGTATTTTAAAATACATATTTTCCTCTGAAACATTATTTTGTTAAGAGCATATTTAAATGTATATATCTATTAAGTAATAAAGTATTAAATTTAATGTTACTTCTAATTTATAAAGACGCTAATGCATTTCCATTTTAATATTTTAAAATGTTTGAATGTCTTTTTTTTTTTAATTTCTTCTTCACGTATATATTTAATTTGATAAGAGATATACTATAGTTTAGTGCAATAAAGTCTTTAGCCATAACAATACTTAATAATTTAAGTTTTACTTCTAAATAAAAAAAAATGAATAGATCAAAAGTAAATGAAATATGAGACACTGTATTTTCTTCAAACATTTTACTGTAATTTTAATGCCTCAATTGTAATGAAAATTTGTCAGAAAATGGATCACCTTTTTTTAGCTTCAGCAATTCATGTTACAAAATGATTTAAAATAATGGTTTTAAAAACATAATTTTATTTTTTTAGAATATATAAAGTTTTAAAAAATTACTTTTTATTAAAGAACTTTTAAGATCCAGCCACATGTAGAATTAAAACAGATCAGCCCCTGAATGACACCTCGATCTCCATTTTATCTCACAATTTTTTATCCACCTACAATTTATTTAAAAACCAATAAAAATTATCTTTTATTAAATTTTAATATTCTGACAAACCAGCTGTGGAATCAATCTACTGACATAAACAATATAATTTTCCCATACCACGTGACCTTCAGCTGCAAAGTCAAAATTTTATTATTAACAAATATTGTGCAATAATTTTTTTTAATGATATTCTATACAATACAATAGTAATAAATATAGAATTTAAAGTTATACCTTTTATTAAACCCTTAAATATTTCATTGAAAATAATTTTATCCACACATTTGTTTTATTTACTTATTTTAAACAATATTGGAATTAAATTATTTTTTTATTCTTATGTTTCCATGTCTATGCATGCACAAATTATCTCACATACATCTGGGCTTTACATTAATTGTTTAAAATTATTTTTAGAATTACAACAATATGTTAATGATTATTTAATCTAACTAACTTTTATAACTGGAATTCTAAACTACAAAACTAATAATAAATTTTCTTATTTCTTTTTTTATAATAAAAACTTATATATCATTCTTTTAAAATTTATTACTTAATTATTCCAACTTAATAATATCTTATTATTATTTAGACATTAGAATGGTTTATACGATAATTATTTTAGAATACATTTAATACTATTTATCTATTCACAATTATCTTTTACATTTGCTTATGCTAAATTATTACCTAACATTCCTTGTCAAACCAACTGACACTATTAAAATATTTAGATTATCCTATTTTAATAATTGACTAAGTTAATTCCCATTTTTATCATCATTATTTTTTTTAAATCCGAAATTTTTAAACAAAAGGTTAAGCTAAGATAACCTTGATTACCTCTTGGAACTAAGTGACACTACAGTTAGGTACAATATATATATATATATATATATATAGAGAGAGAGAGAGAGTAAGTAAAAAACAAACTCTTAACAAGCTTCAAAAATACCCTCAACCTCAGACCGCAGTTTCTGCATCTAGCATCCTCAGTGAGGTGTTAGGAATTAAAAATACTAGAACTAGTCTAGCATTTTATTAATGCCTAACTATTGAGAAGAAAATCTGAAACTTTCAGACATTTAAATGTCCAAAAATCCAGCTATCTAACTCAAATAGCAGTATGGGACTGAACCAAATTCAGATACACCATGCTAGACTAGTTCTAGTATTTTTATTCCCTAACACTTCACTGATGACTCTAGATGCAGAAACCACGGTCTGAGGTTGAGGGTATTTTTGAAGCTTGTTAAGAATTTGTTTTTTACTTACTCTATATATAACATTTGTAAATACGAGCTTTATTAAAATTAGGTCATCTGACTTGATTTTTTTATCAATTTAATTTTAGTTTTTGCTATTAAGACTTTGGTGCTTTTATATTGCTAGAGCTATTAATATATGGTGTATCTGAATTTGGTTCAGTCCCATACTGCTATTTGAGTTAGATAGCTGGATTTTTGGACATTTAAATGTCTGAAGGTTTCAGATTTTCTTCTCAATAGTTAGGCATTGATAAAATGCTAGACTAGTTCTAGTGTTTTTATTTCCTAACACCTCGCTGGTGGCACTGGGTGCAGAGGCCGTGGTCTGAGGTTGAGGGTATTTTTGAAGCTTGTTAAGAGTTTGTTTTTTACTTACTCTATATATAACATTTGTAAATACGAGATTTATTAAAATTAGGTCATCTGACTTGATTTTTTTATCAATATATTATAATTTATTTTATACATTGATATATATATATATAATCTCTATTTTCTCTGATGTCTGATTGGTGAATACATGAATGTCTCTCTGTAAGGCTATCACATGTCAATTTCACAACCAATTACAAAAAGACTATTATGCTTGTGTGAACAATGTAATTTTGTCATTACTAAACCATAATAAAGCTATAAAATTCACACATTAAATTGAACAAGTAACGGGGAAATTTCTCACACTTATTTAAAATCTTTTGCTTAATTTACACTAAATCTTAAAAAAAATTGTTAAAGCAACAATTAAAAAAACTACTAAAAAAATGTTGGTCATAACACTATCAGAATATATGTTTGTTCATAATGTTATCAATATTGCAGGTTATAATGGCCTTTTATAAGATGACGGTCTAAAAGATTTTTGTAATATTTCTGAAAAAATACATGTTAAAGCAACCAATTAAAAAAACTATTACAAATATTATATTTAATAATCTGTAATATCAAGATGATGGCCTTTCAAAAGGCTGGGTACATCTGGTATTATTTATAAAAATCAATATATTTTGTTATTTAAAAAAATTGATATATTAGCAAGCTACAAAGCAGATTTATCTTTTTAAATTTTTTTAATTTTCAAATACTTTCAGAACTGTAGCAATTGCTGTATATATACTAAAATACAATATTTTACTTAACACTATTTAATTTAGCTTGAAAATTATATTTCATAAATTTCTTATTAGAAACATAATTACCTAATTATAAATTGCTGGCTAATCTTTCATTATATCTACTTTTATATGAATTCTAATTAGGTTTTTATTATATAATTCTTTTCTAGCAAACTAATTCAACAATAGAAAGTTTAAACATCTGGGCATGTATGAATATTTTAGTCTATTAATTCATCAGAATCTGTCTGTACTTTCATATGGACTCAAATTATTATGATTAAATCCATTTTGTAATGTTTTCAATGGTATTCCAACAACTTTTATCATTTTACCTGATGTCAACAATGTGTCTCAATCGCATTATTAATGCTATATTGTTATTGTCTGTTATGCATATAATACACTTCTTTTTATTTCCAAAACTTGACTTTATTTCCATCACTAAATTATTAGAAAGATTATCTTCTTCTTTCTATCATTTTAACTATTTTTTTTATGGCCTTTATCAAAGAACTACAAAAAATATAAATAAATTAATGAAAATTATTTTTCAAAACACCACTCTCAACAATCAATCAAATGTAGTAAACTTTCAGAAATGTCAACTTAATAATAAAATTCTTAATAAATAATCATAACTTTTTAAAAATATCTGTAATTGAAAAGTGGAAGTAACTACCTCTCACTGTCTGTTACATAACTCAGTGAGAGGTAATTACTTCTACTTTTCAATTATTATTATACATAAATCCATGTGAATGTATGTTTGTCTGTAAGGTTGTCATATGTGAATTTCACAACCAATTAAAAAAAACTATTACATTTGTTCATAACACTGTCAAATTCACAATTAAAAAATCAAAAAAAAAAACTTAAAATTTGTTTTTATAAATAAATATATGTAACTAAATCATAATTTATATCATAAGCATTTTATGCAGAATAATTCCACCATTTATATTTAATAATTGATAACTTTTATTATAAAGCATATTTTGTATGAAGGAAATAATTCTGCCATTAATGATTGTAATTTTTTTATGAAGCATTTTAAGCGAAGGAAATAATTTCTTTCTTATATTTAAGAGGCTTACTTTGATTATGAGCATTTTATTCAAAGCAAATAATTCCACAACTATTACAAAAATTGAAGCCTTTCAGATGAAGTACATTTTAAAAATGACAGCATTTCAGGCCAGGTACCATTCTCACATTTATTTATATAACATTAAAATCTTTTGTTTAATTTATGTTAAATCTTTAAAAAAAAATCGTTAACGCAACCAATTAAAAAACACTATTACAAAAATGATCCTTCAGGCTGGGTACATTTCTCATATTTATTTATATAATATTAAATCTTAAATAAAATTATTAAAGCAATCAATTAAAAAAATGGTGGTCTTTCAATAGGCTGGACACATCTGGGATATGTATAATTCTCAAGCAATTCTTCCATTGTTTTTTTAAATTGACATAGATATAAACATTTTTATTAATGTATATATATTTATATCAAATATGTATGTATATTTTCTGTTTAAACATTATATTTGACTTTAATTGAACATATATTTATATCCCATTTCTTTTTATAAATTGATTTTAGAAGAGTGTTCAAATTTTACTAGTTTTGTTTTAACACTTTCTTTATAAAAAAATCCTTTCTTTAAATTAATTCCAATTAATTTATTTATATATATTATTAAAAATATTTTATGGTTTTTTTAAAAAAAGGAGAGAGATGGAGGAATTTATAAATAATACTATAAAGTGGAATTGTTAATTTAATATTTTTGATAGTTTTAATATAATTTATTAATTGTTTAAAATATTTGTAAGAACTTGTTTCCCAATATATAAATCACTCATCTTTTATTTATCATGGTTGTCTTGGCAACAGATTAAACATTTCTGGTGTTGATAAGTTTAGCCTATTATTATTTGATTTACATTTATTGAAACAACTAAATTTATGCTTAATCAAGTTGATTATCTAAATAATAAAATGTTTGAAATGTCAGGAAAAAAGAAATGGATTTACTGTGATGAGAATACAATGAAATTTTTTTTTCTCATGTGTCATAGCATCAGCCGGGAAGCAAACCCGCTAACCCGGAACAACTGCTTGTAAAGCAGTCGTCGCTCACCTCTCGACCACCAATGCTTGACAATACATTGAAATTTGTGGCAGAAAAAGATGTGTGCTGTTTCTAAATATTATATTTGTAGATTATTTTAAAATGAAAATATAAAAGAGATTAATATTATTTATTGCTTAAATTGATTTATTCCATGCAACATATCCTTTATGAAATTTATTTTTAAGTTTAAATAATTATTTAAAATCATTATCCAGAACAAATTGTTCATATCGTATTTTGGAATTCTCATCAGTTTCCATTTGTGATTATATGGATCAGTATTTTCAGAATTATCAAAGTTTCAATTTTCTTAAAGGTTTAATCAGCCTTTTATTCCACTAATGCCTAAATTGGAAATTTTTAAACATTTATTGGTATTTTAATAATTAATCTTGATGACTTTTTTACCGAAGAAGGCACAACCCAAATGGGACTTGTGATAAAAAATGCTTTAATTTCAGGATCCAAGTATTTAAAATGAATTGAACTATTTATTATAAATTAATTTATTAGTTAAAGTTTACTTTAAAAACTTTGCTATTATCATTACATTTGATTATATAAGCAAAAACTATATTTTAAAATTAATTAATTATATTCTGATACCTAATTTCTAATTCTTAAGTAATGAGCTAATTCAGATTTGATAAATTATATTTGGTTCTCAGATTTTAAATACTTTGTATTTGAAAAAAAAAAAATTGCAAGAATACATCAAAACACATTAAAAGCATTGTTTTAATAAGGCCTAATTATTTTTATGATTTCAGTTTACCTTTTATTTTTATAAAATCAATTATAAGCACTTCAAACACTTAATTCAATATGTTTATTATCCCTTTATTGTTTCACTTTAATATAATACTCTGTTGCTCTGTTTGCATTTTTTCAAATCAATTTTTTTTTTTTTTTCTGTTTCAACTGAATTTGCTGCCTTCATCAGAGATTTGTAAATAATAAAAAACATTTGTTGGTTTCTGAAGAAGGCTGCAGGATCAACTGAAATAATTAGAAAGAAAGAAAATAAAGTTGCTTGAAAAAGTTTGTAAAAGGGAGGTTAGTGTTATTGTATTATATCAAATATTTTACAAAATAAGTTCAGTCAATACTAAATTACTCTTACTACAACAACATGGCAGAAACAAAAAAACAAAAAACAAAAAAAAAAACAATTGAATGCATTTAGATTGATGATTTTAATATAACATATAACTTTGATAGTTAGCAATGGACTTTATATTACTGACCATTGTTAATAATATATTAAAACATTACACTTTATGATATTCTTCACCATTCAGAATTAACTACAGTATTCTGTTTTTAAAATTTTATATGACACTTAACTCATTTAATAATTAAAGTTAATTATAAAATATTATAATAAATTAGCAAAACAGTTTCATATCCATAATAGAAAAGATTTTATTATTTACTTTTCAGATGCAGTTGAATGTTCTTTAAGTATGGGATACCAGAATCATAGCTCTCATTGATTGGCTGGCTGTATTGTCATATTTATTGAGAAATAGTTATGATAATTAGTTAAATTAGGCTTTAAATATACCACTTATTCAAAAGTTGAATACTATTTTCTTTCTTATTATTCATGTGATTAAGCCAGACAGCAATATAAGTACCTATGGTCATTACCATATAACAATCAACCCATTATCCAGTACCAAATATGTATGAAATTTTAGCCACACTTAGTTACTCATTAGGTGAAATTCGATCTTAGTGCTGCATTCTACCAAGTATCAGTAACAGAAAAATCAGCAGAGATGTTAACACTGATTATGACTTTTGACAATCAAATATAATCAATTGCCATTTGGGATTATTACCACACCAAATATTTTTCAATCAAACATAGAACAACTACTCCAAGAGATGGATGGCATAATACTTTACTTTGATGATATTTTAAAAAATGGCTAACTTAGAGAGAGAGAGAACTTCAGAATAAGCTTCATGAGGTTTGTGAAAGGCTTGCAAAATTAGAAGCCAGATTAAATAAAGTGTATCTGAAATACTTCAGAAATTAAATTTTTAGAACATATAATATCCAGTAGACATTTTAAAAAAAACAATGCCTGAAAAGGTATGAGCCATTAAAAATGCAGAAACACACTGGAACATCAAAGAGCTGCAATCTTTTTGGGGCCTAATTGAACATTTTGAATGTTTTCTTAAAGAAAAAGCCCATATAGCCAGAAATCTATATGAGTTATTAGCGAAAAATTGGAAGTGGAGCTCTGATATAATCTATGAAGATGCATTCATTGAGATAAAAAGTTTGCTATCATCAGATGACCTATAATAAACCCTAATAATAATGTCCAGATAATACTAATCACTTATGCATTGGAGTATGGAATAGGAGTAGTAATAAATCACCCCAAAGATAAAGTTGAATAACCCATAGATTATACTTCAAAAACATTCTCAAGGGCTGAATGAAATTACAGCTGACTAGATAATGAAGCCTTAGCAATCATTTTTGGAATCAAAAAGTTCTATCAGTACATATATGGAAGATATTTTATATTTATCACTGACTATAAATCATTGCTGGATATTCTTTTTAAAAACAAAACAATTCCCTGATCGCTTGAGTCCACACATGCTACATTGGGTTAAAATATCTGGATATGACTACACTTTTGAATACAGGCAAAGCAGTTTTATAGCACATGGTGATGCACTATCCTGAATTTCAGATGATAATGAAAAAAAGCATAACAAGACAGGTTTCCATAAATTGCAAATATATATGGGAATCAAATATTTTAAATAGCAAGATGGTAGCAAAATGGACTAAAGAAGATGGTGGATATAAGCTATTACATAATTGGATATGCAATGAAAAGGATAGCCAAATAATTACATTCTGGAAATTGCAAGACCAAATGTCACTAAATAACATGGTGATTGAGTGATCATATCAATTCAAGGTCACCCAGTGCTTTTAAAATTTGACCATGGTGGACATTCGAGAAATGTATGAGCCAAGGCATTGGCACATTCCTATGTATAGTCTTGAGCAATGGATAAAGACATTTAAAACATCATAACCATGTATGAAATACCAATGAAATGCAAAATGGAAACTGCAAGCATATACTTCATGGCCAATCATAACTAAAACATGGCAATAAGTCTACATTAACAATTTAATTTACAATGCAAACTATATGCAAATTATTTCACTTGTTTCAGACTATTTAATATACCTTCCCACTTCCGTTACTGCTATGTGTATGACTGAACCCAGTCAAAAGCATGTCCAGCACTTCATAATTGTCTACACTAATAAAGCTTTGCTCTTAATACATTGTTTGTATCTTTTACCTATATTACAGTCTCAGAGATAAAGTTCCAATTTTATATTTCTCCATAAATATTATATACTCTAGGTACTACATATTTGATAGTAGTTAGAAAAAATATTAAAATGATTCATATATATATATATATATATATATATATTCAATGATATATATATATATATATATATATATATTATTCAATGTTATATAAGTTGGTTACTTAAAATTTACTGAAACGCCTCTGACATAATGATTGTCAAATCATTTGTCATGCCTATGCCTTTATATTTAGTGCAAATTAAAGTGAAACTTTGGGAAATTTTTCAAGTCATAATTATATTTAATTTTTTTTTTTTTTTTTTAGGTAACTGGCCCATTTACAACTCATACCTAGAGAATAAAGACCAAGATTAGGCCATAATTTTTGTCAGCTTAAACTTGGTGAATCAGATGATTTCATACACTGACTATTAAAATAAAAATACATCTGCAATATTATGCAACCTTAATCATCACTGGGGGGAGGGGCATCATTTTCCAAAGGTTGTCCAAGTATAAATGAAATTAATTTTTTAATAAGATAAATTAAAATCAATTTTTAAAGATCACAATACATGAATACAAATAGATACATAAGAATAGTGTTTAGTTGATTCACGTAAAGACAACAAATGTTGGATAAGAAAGATTTTCATAATACAAAGTTAGCAGGAAATTTATTTCAATGTATTTATGCAACAAACCATGATCCTGTTATTAGTGACTTGATTAAAATGAAGCATGTGGTATTTTTGTTTAGAAGAATAATAAATGTGAGGTTTCATAAAAGGCAGAAATTCAATGACTGAAAAAAAGAATTTAAATGATTGGTGGATTAAAACTGCAAAGGAGATAATGACATTCATTGATGTGATCATTTTCGATTTTTTTTTATGATACATTGAAAGCAATAAATGGATCTGAAAAAATAGTAATAAAATCCTATTAAGTTTAGCTCTCTTTTATGATGACAATAATATTTTTAATGAATGGTAAAAAATACTTTGATTATTTATTGAATAATGGGTTTCATTCCTTAATGGAGCCTTTTCAAGATATTTTTTTTTACACAATCACATGTGATGTGATGCACTATGACTTCTCCTTAAACGGAGTCAGAAATCTCTCAGCAACTATGTCCAGCGAAACCTGTTAGCCACTTTATCTTCCCTTTTCATTCCCCACTCTTAAGTTTTCCCATAATCTGCTCCATACTATTTCCACAACATAACCGTTGTCAACTCTATGGCCTTTATATTTAAACCCCCTTATCTTTTCCTAAACCCAGCATAAAAACCAATAACCCACTTTCTGTATAATCACTTTGTTCATATTTATTCTTCCATAACTTCATTATTTGCACCCATTCTGTTTTCAAGCATTTACATTTAATTAACAGATGCCTAATATTTTCTGTGCCTTCCTCACAGAATTTGCAGACCAAATCACCCATATTTTTCATTTACATATATTCTCTTGTTTCTAAAGATCCTGTTCAAGCCTTAAACAATAAACTACTTTTCTTGCTATTATCATAAATTAACTTGCACCTAATGTTCCATTTATTTCTATATATATTTAAACTCTTTACTTTCCATACTAGTTCTCCATCTCTTCAACTCCCTATTCTTTATTAATGCATCTATTCTTTTATCCCATTCCTTACCATCATAACACTCAACAATCCTCTTAACACAATCAATTAACATGTGATGTGATGCACTGTGACTTCTCCTTATATGGAGTCAGAAATCTGTGACTTCTCCTTATATGGAGTCAGAAATCTCTCAGCAACTATGCCCAGAGAAACCTGTTAGAAACTTTACCTTCCCTTTCCATTCCCTATCTTAAGTTTTCCCATAATCTACTCCATCCCATTTCCACAACATAATCTTTGTCAACTCCATGGCCTTCATATCTAAATCCCCTACAGCAACTCCCCCAATGGACATTATTCACATTACATTACAATAAATATAATTATTAAAATACATACATTAAATATAATTAGTAAAATACATATATATATGTATATACATAAAATTTATTAAACTGATTACAGATCCCCCCCCCCAATATATATATATACAAATAATCTAAAAAAAGAAAAAAAAACAATAATAATAATCCCTTTTATTTTTACAATTATAATTAAAGTTTCCAATAATCAGCCAATGCCCATTCTCCCCTAATTGTGCTGGACCTTTAACCAAGTTTACACATTTGTTTAAATTTTCTTAAATATGGATACTAGACATAAAGTGAATTGTAAAAAAAAAATAATCAGGTAATAAAATATTTTAAAAATTACAAGGAAAAAAATATTATGAAACTTGGTATATTCAAAAACATTTAACAAATGTGTAAACATGGTTAAAGATTCAGCACAATTAGGGTGTGGGGGCATTGTTAGATTATTGGAAACTTTAGAGTTGTAATTTTAAAAATAAAAGGGATTATTAATATTGTTTTTTAGGATTATTTGTATATATATATATTATGAGGGGAAAAAAAGACTGTGATAAGTTTAATCATTTTTCTGTACATATATGTATTTTCTCAAAATATGAAAATAAAGATTGATTATGATGAGTTAGAAGAAGTTAAAAGTTACAAATACCTTGGTCAGATTATTAATACAGACGGAAACATAATGGATGAAATTAATCATAGAATTAAACTTGGTTGGAGTGCTTTTGGTAGAAATAACTTGATACTTAAAGGAAATATGCCTATGTGTTTGAAAAGAAATGTTTTTAATAAATGTGTTTTGCCAGTTCTTAATTATGAATCTGAGACTTGGATACTTAATAGAAGATCAATACAGAGACTTCAGACGACTTAAAGAAGTTTGGAGAGATGCACATTGGGAGTATCAAGAAGAGATCAAAAATACAATGTATGGGTAAGAGAACAAACAGGTGTTACTGACCTCATTAAAAAAATTAAAAGACTGAAGTGGAGTTGGGCTGGACATATTGCTAGAAGAGATGATAATAGATGTACAATTGAAATTTTAAACTGGATTCCAAGAGATTGTAAAAGACCCAGAAAGAGACCACATGTGAGATGGATGGATGAAATAAGAAAGTGTGCAGGGGTGATGTGGAGAAGAAAAGCTAAAGATAGGAAAAAGTGGATTGAACTTGGAGAGACCTTCATCCTGTAGTGAATTCATAATGGTTGATGATGATATGTATTTTTCTAATTATATTTAATGTATGTATTTTAATAATTATATTTATTGTAACATAATGTAAATAATGTCCATTGGGGGAGTTGTTTATAGGGTAATTGGTCATGTGATGTTACTGTATAAAAAAAATCTTGATAAGATTCCATTAAGGAATGAAAGCTGGATTGAAGTATTAAATAATTATTATTTATTTATAGCGAGTTGTCTATTTCAATTTTGTTTTAAATTGATTATTTTTAATTTTTTATATATTGTACCCTCACTTCTCGATATATGATATAATTTAAAATATGACTAGCTCAATTAAATTATTATGCTCAGCTAAAATATGTACAACTATCTTTAATATATTTTTATAATATTATAACTTATCAGATTTATTACAAACTTATCAAAAATTAATATAGTTCAATATTATGTACTAATTAAATAAATATTTACTAAAATCATGAGACTGTGAAGTGAAGTTACAATTGGTAATTGAATTTACATTGAATCAATGTCTTTCCAAGACACTGTCTCAATGGCATAAGAATACTATTACTTCTAATTATCTCATTACTAACTCTACAGCACTCTTATGACTTTTATAAATGAACTATCTTTAATAATAATAGATAAATAAATCTCAATCTTTTGTTAAGGAAATATAATTAAACGATCTCAGGTTCTTCTAATTATCTTAAAGTAATAATAATTCGTGCAGATAGGCATGATAAGGGATTTAATATCAAACCTAAATACATCTAACTTATTTTAATAACAATAACTAACAATAATAATAATCTTTAGTGTATAGCTTAATCTTATCTATTTTATTATACTATTAATCATTAAGAAAATAAATAAATCATATACATGTCTTTCATTTTCATATAATATCTTAATTTTAAAATAGACCAAAATCTTATAATTTAACAATCTGTGGCAATAAATAATATTATATTCTTATATTGTGCATTATAATTACTTTATGACCATTGTAATATTATATGTTAATGTCAATCAATTTCTATAAATATATTCGAAATATGGTGTTTCTTTTTCAAAATAATAAAATAATAAATCATATGTGCAAATATTATGTACACAAATATCTGTTTCAAATGCTGTGTGTAAAATAATGAATCAACACATCTTTTAAACAATAAATTATTTACATCAACTTTAAATTAACTTATTTATATTTACATTTAAATGGACTAAAAATAAAAAAAATAGAAAATGATAATACAAGATTTTTACACTGTTACTATTTCCATAATCATAAATAGATAATTTATACATTATTAAATGTCTATCAATCATTAATTAAGTTTATGACTTTAATTTTAATAAAATCATTTGTCATCAATTAATACAAAAGTTTATGTGAAATATCACATGTAGCATATATGTAAATAACAAACTTTAATAATTAAAATATGCTATCACTTAAGTCTTACGTATTTATATTATAATGTACTAGTATGTATTACATTACTATTAATATTACTCAAGTCAATTAATGTATAAACGATATAACTTTATAATATAATAAATTATTATATTATAAAATGTATATAATGTCATACTACATGTCTTATCAAATATGCATATAGTTCCTTAAATAATATTAAAAATTATTCAAATTCAATTTTATAAAGTATTATTAAATAAAATCTATGATCTTTTCTATTTAAACATTACTTTTCTTTACTTTTATTCTTATTCCTTCCTAAAGCTCTACCTACAAAGTCATTTTAACCTTATTTAACTTAGAAAATAGATACCAATTTAAAAAAAAATAATATTTATCAAATCTCATATACCTCATCATCTATATCGTTAAGCCCATCAAAATATAAATTCTACTAAAATTAACTTAACTTATCTAATAAAATAAAAATATAAAATATAGATTTATATACCCTTACTAACTAAAAAAAAATAATAACTTACACTAATAATAAATCTAATTCCTAATATTGTAAAAAAACATTAAAATTATTCAAAGAATATATAATTATTTCTAGGTTCCATATTACTTGTACTAATTTACAATTAAAATAATATAAAAAACTATTATTAATTTATGGTGTATATTATTTAAATATTAATGCATTACAATCTAAATTGGTTGATCAAAAAAAATAGTAAATCACAAATTATTATTATCCTTTTTTAAATAAAGATACTTTAATGTACAGTCCGTCAATTCCTCCAGATTTCAGTTTTACAATAATACATTAAACATTCTTTAAAATAAGTGTTGTATAATTATAAAATAAACAAATAAATGTTATATTAATATTACTTTTTTTAAAAATACTTTCTCTTAATAAATAATAATAATTAAAAAGAGTTAATAAATAAAAATTATAAGTGTTTTTTACAAATTTCTTTTTCTAACATTTTCCAACATTACTTCCTTTTGTTCGTTTTTTAAAGTTATGAAAATAAATTTTTTTTAAAAAATAAAAAAAGTAGTTCAATAAGTAAAATAAAATTAAAATAGTTTATGAAATCCGGATTCATTTCTTTTAAGATGAAAAAATATTATTTAAAAGTTATTTTTTTAAATATCTATAATTTAAATTCTTATTTAATTATTTTTAATTGATTTGGATATCACATATTTGATTTGTTCATTAAAAATATTTAGGTAAGATTACTTTTAAGTCTTCTTACACACAACAATAATATAAATTTTTTATATAGGTATTTCTTTACCCATTAAATTTAATTATTTCTTTTAAAACACATAATTTATCTTTTACTAAAACTTAAAAACATTTATTAACATTATTATTTACCATCTTTATAAGTTATATCTTAATTTATAACAAAATACTTTCTATAAAAAGTATTTCACATTCTTTTAATATATTTTTATAAAATTAATTACATTAGCTTTTAAATTTATAAAGTCCAACATTACTTTTATCATCTAATAATTCTCCTAGTTAATAGGTTTGTTAAATTTTTAATAAAGTCTCCAATAATTTTATCCTGATGATGTTTTCATGACTATTTGATAGTAAATTGAGCTTGATGGATAGGAATATAATTAAAATAAATATATTTGTCGGTAAACTTTTATAAATATTTTAAAAACTACTCTCTTATAATTTTAAAACGATTTGAGAGCGTCTATAATTACTTAGCTATTTCTAATAGCACACTTTACTTTTAGATTTTCAATCCCATCCCCTGAACAATTGAACCTTGGTTTTATAGAGAAACTCCCATTTGATTGGTAAATTAAACAATCAACTCGCTAGCTTATTTACATATTTTACAACAAGAAGAATTAAAAATAAAAATATATTTAATATTTATTATTTATACTTATTAAATTCTTAAATTAATCTTTATCTTTATTTAAACATTAAACATTTTTAAAATATATTTTCTTACTTTATTTCACTTTTAACTTTTATAAGATTATTTTTATAAACAAATTAAGTCTATTTTTATTGTTATGTTTTTAAGGTATTTTAAAATAGATTAATATTCATATTAATTATTTTTACTTTTATTTCATGATAACCAATATAATACTTATAAATTTTATAACAGAATTTTAAAATAGTTTTGCAACTTTACTAAAAAAAAACTCCCAAGCATGTGTGTATGTGTCTAACTAACATCTGTTTTACAACAGAGCTACAAACGCTTGTAATAATCTAAAAATAAACTAACAATTCATTTTTTTAAAAATAAATATTTTTAAAATAAATAATATCTTCCAACAATTTTTAAAATAATAATTCGATATTATTAAAATCAAATATTAATCTTCTATTATGTATTACTAATAATTAAAATATTTATATTCATTTATTAAATTTTAATTTTTATCAACAATAAATACCTTTAGCTTTAAATATTCATTTATTAAATTTATTAATGCAGTATTGATTATGGCCAGTTTTCCCAACCATATACTATTATCATTCCCATTGAAACGTCTCTCTCAAACATCAGCACAATTTTCACATATCAAATACTCAGGAATTATTTTAATTACACTTTTTAAAAGATTGTTATAAACAAAATTAACATCATATAGCTAAATATATTTTAAATTTAAAATTTTTTTAACAGACTGATACAACAATTCATGGAGACCCATACAAAAGGGCACAATATATATAATCTATTTCTTCAAATTTTGATAAAGGTATCAAATTTAATGAAATCAAAATAATTCTTTGTACTTTTAAAAATGGGAAAGCTGTAGTCATGATGAGATAATTGGGGAAATTTTAAAATATATTGTTGATATTTCAGCTTCAAAAATATTGAAATTTTTTTAGGACTATATGGAATCACAAAGCTGTGCTATCTGGTTTTAAAAATGCTTTAAATGTTCTAATTTTAAAAAATAATGGTAATAGATAAGATTTTTAAAAAATCATTGAAAACAAAAGTGTGGTTTATATATTGCTTTTATTGATTTGGTCAAAGCATTTGACTCAGATCAAAGTATTTGGCTCAATTAATTGAACAGGTCTATTGTCATTATTTCAAATTAATTGATTTCCATCAACATTTATTCATATTATACAGCTTTTATATGATGGAATAGAAGAAAGTATTATTTCTACAATTGGAACATGTGAGATATTTGAAATGAAAACTGGGGTTATGCGAGAATGTGTTCTCTCCAATATTGTTTTTGATTGTAGTCTCTATGGTCTTTGAGAATATTTATAAGTAGCTTAATGAATCAGAAGTCAATGTAATGTAAGTGTTTGGTGGAATTGTTAATGTGGATGGATTAAAAATTAAAACTAAAACATTAATCTTAATTCTGGATTTTCAAAATATAAATGATTGTACTATTTTTATTAGTTCAACAGATGATCTACAGAATGTATTTAATGTTTAGAATGCAGCATATAAAGACTGGTTTAATAATTTCTGTTCAAAAAACTCAACTTGCTTATCAGCGAGCGATAAAAGAAAGATCTTCAGCACCTTTTAATGTCCAATGGTTTTAAATTTGAAAATATAAGCGAGTTTAAATATCAGTAGTTTTTAAAATAAAAATATGGACAACTCCAATGTGCTAATACTTTTAACAAGTCAATAGATAGTGTATTTCTTTACAAGATAACTCCTGTCACTAAGTTAACTGTATAAAGAGATAATGGAATTGGGACTTGGATAACATATTGATGCATTATAAAATCATTAAAAGTTTTTATTTATGGATGCTTGACAAAATTTTAAATACAATGATGAGATTATAAGATTCATCAATACATTTTTAAACTTACTGCATGTAATACTATAGAGTCTATAATTGTAAAATCATCTCTTGGTTGTATTGGACATGGCATGTGAATAAACAATACAAGACTTTGTAATATGCTGTTTTATAGTGGACAAGAACACGATTTTTATAAGAGAAAAAAAATCTCTATTTACATTATAAAATCTATCTTAAAGACATTCTAAAGGTGCAATATTGAATGTTTCCATTGAAAACATATGGTAAAAAATAGAATATATTGAAGAGCTACAATTAATAATAGAGTTGAATTATTTCAAAAATGTTCTATAGAAAAAGTTAAAAGGTAGCATTATAAAATTTCAAATAATCATAATTATGGACTAATCACCACGAGGGTCTCTTACAAATTGGTTTGTATAACCATTTCAAACCTCATCTTTGGTATATTTTGATTATTATTTTGATTCTGTTTTGTTTTTTTTATCTTTTCTCTTGGATTTGGAATGATTATACTCATTTTTAAATGGTTGGTTCTGTTGTTGCCACTGATCATATAAGATTGCAGGTTAATCATAAGAAATGAGTAAAAAAAAATTAGATAATTTGGTTAGAGAAAAATATGCGGGGTTCGAACTCAGACTTTCACATGACCCACCACTCTCAGTGCCATCTCATATTGCTGACCCACCTGATCACACACATGTTGAAAAGATAAATAATCACCAATATACGTATTTCATGCTAAACCAGCAATCATCAGTTGGTCTAGATTACTATCCTCACACATATATATAATCAGTACTCAGCTTTATATTAATATAGCCAATCAGGTGGGTCAGCAATATGAGATGGCACTGAGAGTGGTGAGTCTGAGTTTGAACCCCGCATATATTACATATATAAATGCACATTCTGCCCATTCCTCGCATATGTATATATAAATGGATTATTCTCCTGTACATGAGGGGTCAGAATGACTAATATGTCAACATGGGTAGGATGACAACCTTGGCACTATCAAGGGCTTTGAATGTTCCGTCATCAGATTTTCAATGAAATGGAAGGCTAAAGAGTTGTGAGTTGGAATAGTTTGAAGCCTGTCCATTAAAGTATAAATATTGGCTATCTTAATATAAAGCTGAGTACTGTGAGGATAGTAATCTAGACCAACTGATGATTGCTGGTTTAGCATGAATTACGTTTATTGGTGATTATTTATCTTCTCAACATGTGTGTGATCAGGTGGGTCAGCAATATGAGATGGCACTGAGAGTGGTGGGTCGTGTGAAAGTCTGAGTTCGAACCCCGCATATATTACATATATAAATGCAGGTTTAAGCCTGTACAATGTATTAGAGAAAAATAATAAAAGTTATAGAAAACAAATACAAATTGTAAAAAAAGTTTGCAGTTATATAGCAAAACAATATATAAAAAGTATAAGGTAATGTATTATAACACTAGAGAATGTTTTTGGCTATCTGGTGCAAAAATAGAAGAAGCCTTAGATATTGGAAAAATATCAAAAATCAAATAAATATTTTTAAAAAGTCAAAAATTACTAATAAATTGAATTGTAAATGTAAAAAAGATTAGATATTTTAAGATTCGTATTTAAGTTTTTATAACTAAAATAGGAAAAATGAAAATAGGATAGGACAAATAAAGAATAGCTTTCATCAACATGAGATAAACGAAAAAAAGTGAATCAGAGATAAAAGAATAGTTCGATAATAAAGGGTAAAAAGTAAATGATTTTGCAGTGGTATACAATATTTTCAGAACAAAAGAATGTTTAATTTGGCTAGCAGAAAATGCACACATTCTATGAATAGAAATTTCGGAAGTTGTCGGAGAAGCAGTCTTTAAACATGACATATATCTCCGATCTACCGTATATATTACTATAAACTTTAATATGAGACAAAAAATAACAAAATGAAATATTACACAACTTTGTTGAAAGTGAAGATTTTTTCAACTGTCACACAAAGAATGCTAATTTTTTTTAAAAACGAGTGCGTAGAGATGAAAATCTCTACAAATGTTATAAACTTCGTAAACGCACTCAAAATGTGCTAAGACGCCGTCTATGAAGCTAAATATGAAGTAACAATATAAATTACAATTTCCCTAAACTCATAGTCTAATAATATTTACATATACCCACATAATTTATAAATTGATAGATTAAAAATTATCAATAAATTTAATTTCCTATATATTTCTTTTTGTTCTTTAAATTAAATATTGATTTAATTTATTAGTATATACATTTAGTATAATAATAGATGAATAGGCTGTTATATAATCGAAGTTTAAAAGTTGATATCAGTTTTGAGTTTTAAACTTCTTTTTTAGTTAAATACATATATATATAATTTTCAACAATATATATAAAAATAGAAAATTCTCTGATCACAAAGAAATGTCAAAGCTTTTATAAATTTAAATATAATATATATATAAAGAAAAGACTTTTTTAATATTTTATTGCTTAAATTTAATAATAAAAAATTGATTTCATTGAGAATCTGTATAGCCATTTAAATTTCTATATATATAAACTTTGATAGAATTGACGTTAAGGAAACAAGAATCCTATTACTGATAAATCTGTAGATTTAATTAAAGTTTGATCTCTGACTGTTAATAATTTTTAGTTTAGTTTTTTAAAAAAATATTCAATATGTGAATTGGCAGGTAATCTTTTATAAAACAGTCCAAATATCCTCTTTTCAACTGGAAGATCTTTTATTGAAATATTTTATTAAATAATAATCGCACAGAGTTACATTAAACTGAATCAAACTATAAATCACGGGAGTTCGCGTTTCATTGTGTGATTATCCAGAAGAAGTTTAGTTACTATTATATATATAAAATACCAGACCTTACTAAAGGCGTTTATGATGTGATTTAAAATAGGAATGTTAAACTGTGTGTTAAGTGGGTAACACTAGATAAACTACTACCAGTAATGGGAGAAAAAGTATAGAATACTTTTTGGAGTGCAACGTGTTGAAAAAAATTCAGAATAAATTGTTTGTATTCTCCACCAGGCTATAACTTAAAAGCACTCTAAATTAGCGTTTCTCAACCTTTTTGCCACGCGACTCAATAGACTTCATTGAAATAATTCTGCGATCCAAATGCTTATATTACATCAGCACGGTACTGTATATATGTAGATATTCGGATCAATTTCATAATATTTATAATGAACAAATAATTTGTAAGTTAAAAGTTGAGTTAAAGTTTTAATTTAAAAGCTTAACACAGTTTGTTAATTACCAAAAAAAAAAGTGTTTTCTTTTCAAATAAGGTTTTATTTATATACAAAATACAAGCAAAAATTATATTTTGAAAATAATCGCGAAATTTAACATTATGATTATTTAAGCTCAAATTTACAATTGAATTTGATTAAGCGCAAGCAGATTATATAATAATAACGTGAAAGGCTGAAAACTTTGTAAGATGCGCCTCAAAAATGCTTATATGACAGCCAATCAGATGTAATAATGACTGCACAAAGAAGTCTCAAGTCAAAACATAAGGCAGAGATTTTACAGAAAAAGATGGATCACCTTCTTCTCTACTTAAATTTATATATAAATAAGCCAGACTTAAGCATTTTGACATAATATAAATATTTTTAAGGCGCATTTTACAAAGGTTTCAGTCTTTCACGTTAATATTATATAATCTGCTTGCACTTAATAAATTAATATATTTACATTTGTTACTATTGATTTCATTGGATTTGAAAATTACTTTGTAGTATGCTTGAGTCTGGGTTATTTATATATAAATTTAAGTAGAGAAGATGGTGGATCCATCTTTTCCTTGTAAAATCTCTGCCTTGTATTTTGACTTGAGAGTTCTTTGTGCAGTCATTATTACATCTGATTGGCTGTCATATAAGCATTTTTAAGGCACATCTTACAAAGAATTCAGCCTTTCACATTATTAATTGAATTTGAGAAAACTACACAAAGCATATATAATATTACTTACTAATTTTTTTTATTAATACTAATATTTTCTTCAAATGTAAAAAGATTTTTGCTATCAGATATTTATGATTTTATTTCTTGGTGCATATTCATGACCCATTAAAAATTTAACATGACCCAATATTGGGTGGCAACCCAAAGGTTGAGAAATGCTGTTCTAAATGTTGAACAAAGAATCAAGAATAGAATGAACCCCAAATCAACCCATCTATATTTGGTAGCTCTGATGTTTATAAGTATATCTTTGTCAACATTGTTGGTAATTCAGAGTGAAATTAATTTACCAACCAGATGGAATATGGCACTTAAACATTATTAAACTCATTATGCAAGGCTGGAGAAAGGATCTCATTTTTAACACCTTGATTGTAATAATTAAACAAGATTTAATATGTAAATTTTAAATTGAACATAGTTCAATATATATGTAAACAAAGGAAGTAAATCACTTTCTCCCAGGCTATGACTTAAAAGCACTCTAAATGTCAAACAAAGAATCAATCGTACAAAGAATCAATTGTTTAACATTTAGAATGCTTTTAAGTCATAGCCTGAGGGAGTAATTTATTTTCTTTGTTTACATATACATTGAGATATGTTTAATTAAAAACAAATTGTTTGGAGAGTGGGAGAAATTTAAAGGTAAATAAACTAAAAGTGAGAGGAAATTTGTAATTTCTTGTTTAGCACTTAAAAAAAAAAGGTTGTCGTCAATGAGCCACCACATCCCACTGGATGGTTCTGTTTTTGTGCTAAAACACATAAAAATGCCATTTTTGTGGCCGACACATTCGAACCCGCATTTTCTATAATACAACTTTTTTATTGTACTACAGATTGCAGGCTGCTATGTCGCATCACAGTACAGCATGTATGTTTATGCAGCAAATACATTTTCCCAATTCACACAGTTTATAAAATGATTACGGCTTGGGGAGAGGGTGTGTTTTTTTGAATTGGATGGAAATGTTATTTTCATTGGATTTTTTTTATTTTAAAGTATTGAAATATTCAGATTTTGTAAAGTAATAATTAACAGACTTTTTATACCGTAGTGTATTGAAGTTTTAAGTAGTAAATGTTGACAAGATATATGTATAAAGTGAATTGGAATTAGGTAACGTACTGTTCGTAACATTTCCACTAGACATTTTAAGATTGTACCATGTGTATATTTTTGAAATAAAAAAGAGCGTTAACACAAAAATACCCAGTAAGAAAAGTACAATTATACACTTGTTTTTTAAATGTCATAAAAAGCATATATTATAAACATTATATATATATATTTGTCGTTGTTTAAAAAAGTTTTAGTTTCTTTCTTTTCTCCAACTACTTTATACTTTGTTGAATATAGTTTACGTTTATTGTTATCATTTATTTTATAGATGTTAGTAAAAAAAAATATTTACAAAAATACAATTTTGATATTTTTTATTTTAGCATTACAAACAACAGAACACTAACCGTAAACCTAACCCTAAAACTAACCCTAAAGCTAACCCTAAACCTAACCTTAAACTAACCCTAAAACTAACCCTAAACCTAACCATAACAACTTTTAGTTGTCATTTGATTTGAAATAAAAAATAGCGGTAAACAACAACAACAAAAAATCCGTAATCCCAGTAAAAAAATTTCCGATAGAAAATTGAATTTTCTAATAAAAAGCAAACTAAAAAAGACTAATCAAATTTTAATTTGTTTTCTAAAACTAACCCTAAATCTACCGTAACAACTTTTACTTTTAGTTGTCATTCGATTTGAAATAAAAATTTGCGGTAAACAACAACAAAAAAAAAAAGCCGTAACCCCGGAAAAAAATCTCCGATAGAAAATTGATTTTTCTAATAAAAAGCAAACTAAAAAAGACGAATCAAATTGTAATTTGTTTATTTTATTTTACATTTATTATTATCATTTAATTTGTATACGTTAATAAAAAATAATATTTAAAATTAAGTAATATTTAAAAAAGACGATTTTCTTTTGTTTTTATTTTCGCATTACAAAAAACACATCAAAATGATTATAATTAATGGCCTGGGAATGATCATATTTTATAGTTTAAGCGTGAAAAGTGCACTATCGAGTGGGATATAGTAGCTATTCGATGACAACCAAAAAAAAATTGAGAAATATGAAGTTTGTTAAAATAGCTATTAAAATGAAGTACGAAGTAGATGAGTAGGGAATAAATATTTAATTTGATTAATGTTTTTTTTTAGAAATGTAGTTTATGAACAAAAATTTCTGACTTTATATAAGGAGAAAACCTTTCATTTCATGTCATACAATTAATCAAATGTTATCATAACATCTTATTGATAAATATTTTAATCTTTTATTAATCAAATAATTTATTCAGAGCATGAAATTTTTTAATGCTAAACAATAATTGTCTCCAGTTAGATTTTTTAAATCTTTTTTTATTTTGCAATTATTTGTTTTTCTTATCTAGCTAGCCTTTTTTTAATCATTATATTTCACATTATTCCATCCACAAATTCTAAGAAAATACTCTTCCTATGGAAAAATATCATGTGAAGGGAGAATAAATCCACCTTATGAAATACTTTAAGTAATGGGTTATATCCTCAGTTGCATACTAGTGATAGCCCTAATTCTGCATTAATCTTTCAATTAAGTGATTTTTTTCTTGTGAAATTTATCTAGAATTTTTTTGGGGAAGATTGTTTTCTTTGGGAGATGCTACTTACAACTACAAGCATATATACAAATATATAATTTTAAATTTATTTGACACTTCAAGAAATCTATTTATTCAATTATGGAATAAATTGACAAATGTAATATTAATAATTAGACATTTACAGAGAACATAATTATGATTTTGCGCTGACCGGTGCTGATATTGTAAATATTGTAAATAAAATACTACTTTTATTTGTAATAAACTAAAGATCAGCTTTTCAAGCTAATGCACATGTGCTTTATGAATCTTAATAATAAATTAATACTTTCACTTCCAACACAAGATAAAGTCTTTGTGAAAGAATAGAATGAATCCACCTATTCTTTCAACCCAAATGCTTAAGTATGGGCAAATCTTAAGCACTGGAAATAAAAGTGTGAAGATAAACCAATCACTTTAAATTACTTTTTACTATGTCTGAATGAATGACACCTGTGAAATTTTCTAGAATTTATGATACGTCATTCTTAAATAAAACTAAACATATGTAAATGAGATATTTATTTTATATAGCGTGATGTTTATGAATTGTAATAAACTAAAGATCAGCTTTTCAAGCTAATGCACATGTGCTTTATGAATCTTAATAATAAATGAATGCTTTCACTTCCAACACAAGATAAAGTCTTTGTGAAATAATAGAATGAATTCACCTATTCTTTCAACCCAAACACTTAAGTATGGCTAAACGTGTAATTAGTACTGGCAGTTTGGACAGTTTTCTCCTGGATATAATTCTTAGAAATGTGTAATTAAAAGTATGAATAATCACTATGCAAGTGAGATATAAAAGGAACTCTTTCTTAGACCTTTAGTGACAGTTGGTGCAGCAGTGGTTGATGAGAGGAACAAAGTGCTGCTGAAATTTAATTGCTTCTCTCATAAAGGAAAGAAAAGTGTACACAGAAAATATAGCCTAAATGAACTAAATGAAGGGGTGCAATAGTGACAATAGTAACTATGTGCAAATTGTTAACAAACTGTAATTAATAGTAATGAGTGAAAAAAATATAGGCACATTCTGTTTGTAGTTATCCCCAAATAATTACGGAGAAAAATAGTTATTCTTGTTAATACTACTATTACTAATATTTCAGTTTATGAATAAATTTGTTAAAATTTAAGAATTGTTTGTATTTTATTTTAATGTTATGTTATCATGACTGAGTAGAGATGGTGTAATTGTCAGTTTGAAGGTATGAGATTTAGTTTGATCAAACAAAGGAGGATGGTATTATTAGTCAAATGATCAAACAAAGGAGGATGGTATTATTAGTCAAAATTTAAAGGATTTTGATACATGCAATTCCTCTTTATGGAACATTATGTAGTAAATATAGATCATTCATTATATGAAACAGTTGAAGATAGATGAGGATAGGATGAAAGTTTTCACATTGTTGGTTTTTGCTGTAATGGATGTGTTATTAATTGCAAAACAATTGTGTGATCCCAGAATTTCAGAAGATGTACCCTATAGTGAACTACTGGAAAATGTAAACACTTGCTTTCAACCAGCAGTGATAAAGAGAATGGCATATTTACAATTTCAAATGTTGAAGCAATTTCCTCAAGAGAGCTATCAGGATTATAATCGACCTTTAAAAGTATTAGCAAAACATTGTAAACTCATGTCAAATCTTGAAGATATACTCCTAGATCAATTGCCCTTTAGTATGTGGAAATCATAATCTTCAAAAAATCCTGCTTAGCAAAGCTGATTTAATGTTTATAGCAGCCATAGGAAAGTATATAGTGCATAATGTCATGTTAAAAAATGCTCTGGAGTTTAAAAGGTGTCAGAAGGGGAATAAAGTTTGACAACTAACATAAAGCTGTAACAAAAAAGTTGTCTAAGAACTTTGCAAATAATAGGATAACATTGTTATTATTGTGACAGAATTGGTCCTATGAAAATGTTATGTCAATTTAAAAATAAAAAATGTAGAATATGTGATTAATCAAGTCATTTAGCTCAGGTGTTTAAACAAAATCAAGGTAATGTGAAAAATAAGTCATGCCAAACTTGAAATAGAGAGGAGGAAGTAAATGTAGTAGGACGGAGTTAAAGATATTAAAAGACTCAACCAATGGTCAAATTACCTTGGAGGTTATTATTTGAGGATTTAAAGTTACAATGGAAATCAACACTGAAACTTGATTATCCATTGTAGGATTAAAAAAGAAATAGAATTAGATCTTAATCTAAGGAAAAGTTAAAATTGAAGAAGACTGATGTCATGGCCACAGATGTAAATGGTTATAGAATACACATCTGTGGCAATCAATGTTTATGTTCCAGTGTTTGTAAATAATAGACTGAAAAGATTACCACTGTTGGTGGTATAAAGAAATATGATTCCTCTCCTTGAGTGAACTGATTCAAACTGCTAGAAATATGTTTAATTAATCAATAAAGTAAAATTGAAAGTGAAAGTTAGAAATAAATTTCTTAAATTATGTAAACAGGAAATAGCCAAATTACAAGTGTATCCTGTTAATATTGAACTGTTAAGAGAAGCACACTCAATAGTGTTCAAACCACATAAAGTTCCCTATGTGCTTAAACTGAAGATCGAAAAAACAATAAAAAAGATGATAAATAAAGGAGTGCTGATGCCAGTCAAAGACTCTACATAGGCTATTCCTGTTTATGTTTTAATATATCCAGATGGAACAATTCATTTATGCAAAGATTACCCAGTTCAAGGTTAACAAATGGATAAATAAAGGTTCATATCCTGTTCTAAAAGTGTGTGATATGTTGGCATCATTACAGAGAACTTTGGTCTTTGCAAAAATTAATTTAAAATCAATGTTTCATCAAATCCCAATTAATTAGAGTATGGCTGAGATGTTGACACTGAGTTCTCATACTGGCTTGTTCAGATACAACAAATTATCATACAGAATCATGGTGGCTCTGAATATCTTCCAAGAAAAAATGGATATGCTGTTACTGAACATTAAGGTAGTTACTTTTAACTTAGATGATATTTTACTTACAGCTCAGTCTGAAGAATGAGCTGAAAAAATTTGTTTTAGAGGTATTCTCTAAGTTAAATAATGTAGAGATGAAGTGCTGCCAAATGTATTTGGGCAACCTTACAAATAACATTTTAGAGCATCTGACAAATAAAGATGGAAAATATCTGAACTTGGAAAAAGTAAAGAAGTGCCCTGGTTGTAAATCTACCATGGATCTTCCAAAGAAAGTATTCAAGCCATGGTTAGAAGCAAAGAATATATGAGCCATTGGAGTGTATTCACATGTATTATGCTGGACCACTAAATAAATATAATTGCTGATAATTGTGGATTCATATTCAAATTGGGCCGAATATAAACTAGTAAAATCTGCAAAAACAGGGAATAATATAAAGTCATTACAAGAAGTTTTTTCTAACTATGGTTATCCTGAGATTTTAGTATCAGATAATGGGACAGTGTTCATTTTCAAAAGAAGACTATGTGAGACACAGGAAGTCACGTATGACATATACTTACCCCAGCATATCACCTTGATTTAAACAGACTTTCTGAAAAGGCGGTACAAAATTTGAAAGTAACCTTGAAGAAAATTAACCTTTTAACCGCTAATTATATTATTGGTTGTATGAGGTAAAAATCAAATCTTTTAATTGGCCAACTCACAAACTGAAGACAAAGCCTATTGTTAAAACATATTCGCCTATAATATTAAATTCAACTCAGATACGTTTATAAAAAGTATATTACTATTTTTTCAGGTTATGAAGAGAACGAAAGTTCTTTCAAAAATAAATTGCTATTTATTTATTCTAAAATATTCAATTTCGGCAACATAAAAGCTGTAATATAAACAAAAAGGTCGACTTTTACGTTATAGAAAAGTAAATATTTCTTTTAAATATTTCTTTAATATTTTTACTAAAATCTTCAATATTTTTCGAAAATAATTTTGTTTTTTTATTATTCTCTCTGAAAATCATTTGTAATTACTGAATATATACTTAATATTCTTTAAAATTATATTCGAAATGAAAATCTCAGCGTTTTTCTTTATTTTCTTTGATCAGGCGGTTTCTTTGTTCTTTCCAGCCAATCAGAATGTCTTTTTCGGCTGAGAGCATGCTAAGAACCAATCAAAACTCATGTTCTTTCTTTGTTTAGGTTTAAATGCGTTTTTTTTTATTTTTTACTTGTAAAATAAATCGGAAGAGGTCACCATCTTACAGAACTTTTAAAAATCTATTCAATACCTGTAAAACGAATATTTTAGCATAAGAACTAGCAGAGTTAGAGTGACGTCAGATGTCTACGAGGAGCTTCGTAAAAAACAGTCTTTTGGTTAAAATGATTTAAAAGATATTTTAATAGAAATTATATTTTATCAGCATTATATACCAAGTACTTTAAAAAGTAAATAACCTGTTAAATTGTCTTTTGGAAGAAAATGGGATATACATTTATCAAAACTTTTTCTAATGTGTAGATAGGAAAAAAGCAATATGGTAATGAATTGTATAAATCTCATTTAAGAAAATTTGATATAGATGATGCTGTTTGGATTCAAGATACTACAAGAAGACATGGAAAGTATCATTGTTGGAATTGTATATAAAGTTAAACATGTTATTAAACTTGAGAGTGGTATAAAAAGGCACATTACTCATTTACATGAGAGTTAGTGATACACAAATCATAGACACTAGCAATCCTATTATAGTCAATCCTAAATTAAAAAATTTAAGTAAGAACTTAAATTGAGAATACAGCTTCTCCCACCCAAGATGAAACATTACCTAGTGAATTAGGTGGAGAAAGCCAAGACATTGCTGACAAGTGTCTGGATATGCAGTTCTTATCAGAGAAGGCAAATCAAAATGAAGACTAAAGTAATTCTACTTCAAGAAATCTGGGCATTAGAAGATCTCTGGACAGATTGAAAGATTATTTTCTAGAATTGATGGGAAGGAGTGCACTGACAGGCACTGATGTTATAGTGAATATTGTAAATAAAGTACAATTTTTGTTTGTGTAATTTGGGATGGCAGTTTAGACAGTTTCCTTCCAGAAATAAATCACTCCAGAAGTGGTGTAATTAAAAGTATGAATAATTGCTATGCAAATGAGATGTAAAAAGAACTCTCTCTCTCTCTCTTAAAATTTTAGCGATAGTTGGTGTAGCAGTGGCTTATGAGAGGAACAAAGTGCTCCTGAAAGTTAACAGCTTCTCTGATAAAGGGGGAAATGTGCACAGAAAATACAGCCTAAATGAACTAAATAAAGGTGTGAACTAGTGATGATGGTAATTACATGCAAATTATTAATGAACTTCAAATAATAGTAGTGAGTGAAGAAATGCAGACTCCCTCTTGTTGTAGTTATCCCCAAATTATTATGAGGAAAAATAGTTATTCTTGTTAATATTATAATAATTTCCATATATACATATATATTATCACTAATAATTCAGCTTAAGAATAAATTTGTTAAAATTTAAGAGTTGTTCATTATTTTATTTTAACGTTTATGCTATCACAGCTGGGTAGAGACCCCCTGTGGATACAGCACATGTGATAGGTAAAAGTATAAAAATATAGGGGATTTGAAGCCCCTTCACTATCCACACTATCTCATACGATTGATACACATGCAGAAAAGAAAAATAATCACCAATATACATATTTCATGCAAATCAGCACTCATAAGTTGGTCCAGACTACAATATCCCATATATATATATATATAAAATTAAGAGCGTGCTAATAGCTCTAAATTTTTTTTTTTTTTTTATGATAAATGCTACTACAAGAGAAGGCATTCAAATCATTTTTATTTTAAATGGTCCCCATCCCCAGACGGTTTCGACCTATGGGTCTCTTCAGTGAGGAGTTGGGAGCCCATAGGTCGAAACCGGTCTGGGGATGGGGACCATTTAAAATAAAAATGATTTGAATGCCTTCTCTTGTAGTAGCATTTATCATAAAAAAAAAAAAAAAAAGCTTGTTTAGAGCTATTAGCACGCTCTTAATTTTACATATTTGTAAGTGCAAGCTATATATAAGTCATGTACATTTGACTTGTTATATTATATATATATATATTGTGCCCTTTTGTATGGGTCACCATTTAAGTTTTGTGCTAATCTAGTAGAAAATTTTAAATTTAAGAAGTATTTTAAATGTGTGATGTTGACTTTGCTTGTGGTAATGTTACCATAAGTTTAATTAAAGCAATCTATGAGTATTTGATATGTGAATTGTGTTGGTATTGAGAAGATATTTAAAAAATGATGATGATTATGATGTAATACTGCATTAATAAATTTAATGACAAATGTTTAAAGCTAAAGTATTTAAAAGACAAGTTTAAATTAGACAAAGATATTTATTTAATTTAAAATATATGTTAAAAGTGAATAGAAATATTTTAAATTATAAGTACTTAAATTGAGATTAATATTTGATTTTAATCATATCAAATAATTATTTTAAAAGCTGATGTAATATTTTATTTATTTTTAAAAATAAATATTTATTTTAAAAAAGCAATTGTTAAGTTATTTTTAGATTATGGGAAGCGTTTCTTGTATTGTAAAGACAGATGTTAATTAGAGATACACACACACATGCTTGGAAGCTTTCTCATAAAGTTGCAAAAACTATTTTAAAATTATGTTGTTAAATTTATAAATAATACGTGAGTTATCACGAGATAAAAATAAAAGATATTAATGTAGAATATTAAATCTGATTTTTAAAAAATATTGTCTTAAAAATATAACGTATTTAAAAAGATTTAGTTTATTTTAAATGATCTTATAAAAGTTAAGATTTAAATCAAGTGAGAAAGAATATTTTAAAAAAATGTTTGATAGATTTGAATAAACGATAAAATTATTTTTAAAAATGTAATAATATTAAATATTAAATAAGTCATTATTTTATTTTTAATAGTGTGTTAGTAAATATGTAAATAAGCTAGAAAGTTTGATTGTTTAAATGTACCAATCAGATAAGGAGTTTCTGCTAGTATAAAAGCTGGATTCAATTGTTGAGGGGGGCTCTCTACAATAAATTTTAAAAGTTAATTGTGCTATTGAGAAAATAGCTAAGTAAATTTATAAACGCTCTTAAAATCAGTGTTAAAATCATAAGAGTGTTATTGTATATAATTTTATAATTTTTAAATGATAAGTATGCAGTAGAAACTTAATAATTCCCTATTGGTCTTCTCAATATCGAAACTCAATTTACGTACGAATAGTCATGGAAACATCACGTATCGGAGAAATATATCAAAAACTTTATGCTAGAGAAATAATAGACGCTGGATTAGTACATAAAACTACGAAATGGAGAAAAGTAGTATTTTGGACTATAAATAGTTTTAAAAGTTTAAATTACTATTGTCTATTATAAATAGATATTTAAAAGAAATATGAATACTTCTATAGAAAGAAAGTATTTTTGCAGATTTTAAAAGATTAAAATGTATATCTTAAGTAAAGATATAAGAAGTAGTAATTTTAATAAATACTTGCCTTGTTAAGTCTTTGTGCTTAAAAGACTAAATATTGACGATTTGAAGAGGCAAAGAGATTATAAATATGATTATTTAAAATCGTAATATAATAAAATTATTATTATTGAAGCAGTCTAAAAACGCTGGTCGTTATAGATGGAGAAATTAATTCCTACCTGAATATGTTATTTATAAATGCGCAAGTAATACATGGATGTCCAAACCAAATCAAATTAAGCCAAGCAAGCCGAGTTGATTTAAATAATTCAATGAAAATAATTTATAAACTATAAATTAGTTTAGAAATAATAACTTTAAAAATAATAATCTATGAAGAACTGGATCCAGAACTTATAAACTATTTTTTAATTTATTTTGCTTTTCTTGTGGAACTTAGTTTTATTTTAGAAAAACGTTATTTTTTTTATTATAAACTTTCAAGAAACACGTGATACAACGGAACAGGAAATAGTGTTCTATTGACTTTATACGTAGGATATTTGTTAGAACTTTTATGGTAGAACAAAAGTCGTCGCTGGAATACGTAATATAATCTTTTATTTTATTTATTTAACATAAAATTTAAAATATTATTAAACTATTAAAAGTAGGTTAGGTACATTTATTAAATAATAACTTAAAAATAATATAATAATTAATTACATAAATTTGTTTTTATAATTAATATAACACGGAATATTCTAATGAATGTTTATGAGTGAAAATGTGAATGATTTTTATTTTATGAAGCTGCAAATTCCGAAGAATGCTGGATAGCAGATTGGACATTATTATTATTATGGTAAAAACATTGTATAATGATTTTAATGAATTTAATATTTTTTTTTTTTAGATCAACCAAATATTATGTTTTGTGGAATGAATGTATAGATATTTTAAGAAAACACATACATTATATTGGCAACGAACTTTATTAAAATATGCATAAGTTTTAATTTATAATGTCAACATGATACAACATTACGTAAGAAGCTTAGAAATAATTATATGATTCTTTCATAAATAAATTTTGATATTTTATTATGTTATAGTATTAGAATTATATTTATTCTTTATTTAGGTAATTATTTTATTATTTGCAAGATAAGAATAGATTTGAAAAGACTCTATTTTTTTTTGTATTTTGTTTTATTAAATAAGTTAAGTTACGTTATGGGTAGAAGCTTATATTTGGATTGAAGTTTATTAAGTATAGACGATGTAGAATAGGTAATTTGGATGATGAATATTTTATTTAAAATTGATGTTTATTTTCCGGAAATTTTAGATAAGTTTAGAATATGTTTTATAGATAGAAATTATTAGAAAGGATTAAAATAACACATAAAGTAAAGTAATGATTTTTACATAGAAAAGAATCATAAAATTTATCTAAGGTAATGCTTTATGAATTTGAAATTGATAAATGATTTAAATAATAGTATTTGAACAGTACAGATATGTAATGCATATTTGATAAAACATATAACAGGAATTACATTAAGTAAAGTATAATTACAGTCAATTATTTGTTTTACATTACAAAGATACATTAATTTTATAAAGCTATTAAGCAATGCTAATAATAAAGTAAATATATGATAATACATTATAAATGGTAATACTTAATTAATGTAGCTATTTAATTAGTAGAGCTTCATTGTTTACACATGCTACATAAATAATTTTGACATATATTATTATTTGTAATGGAAGTTTATTAACATTTATTTTAAAAAATCTAAGTTTTTGAAAACATACTATAATATTATTAGTATAGTATTTGAAGAATGTATAATTGCTTGTTAAGCACATGAATTAGTAACAGTATAAACTTCTTGTATTTGTAATTTCTTATTTTATTTTGTTTATTTTCCTAAATTCTAAAACTGTAAATAGTGTAAATAAATTTTATTTGAAGTTATTGTAAATAAATTTGTTAATTTGTTTTAAAAGTGTGTCGAGTTTCATTATTTTTACCACAGCATTTTGACATCAGATGATTTGAAATAAACATAATATTTGCACAAAATGAATTTGTTATTATTATTTAGAATTGAATACAATATTTGCTTAACATTATTTTATAAGAATTGATTGACATGAACATAAATATTACAATGGTCATAAGATGATTATAATGCACATTATAAGAATACAATATTGTTTATTGCCACAGATTATTAAGTATAAGATTTTGATCTATTTTAAAATGAAAATACCATATGAAATAAAAGATATACATATTATTGTTTATTCATTTAATGATTGATTATATAATATAAATAGATGAGATTAAATTACACTTTAAGATTAGTATTATTTATTATTATTATTAAAATAAGTTAGGTGTATTTAAGTTTGATATAAAATCCCACATCATACTTATTTACATGAGTTATTATTATTTTAAAACAGCTTAGAAGAACCTGAGATTATTTAATTATATTTTAAGTTAAAAGTTAGGAATTATTTTAGTATTATTAAAGATAATTTATTTCATTTAAAAGTCATAAGAATGCTATAGATGTAGTGGTAAGATGATAAGGTAGTGGTAGTATTCTTATGCCATTGAGACAGTATCTTGGGAGATATTGACTCAGTGTAAATCTGCTTATTACTTTGTAACTTTACTTCACAGTCTCATAATTTTATAAATACTTATTTAATTAGTATAATCTAGAACTATATTGATTTTGATGATTGATAATAAATTTAATTAAGATATAATAATATAAAAGTATATTAAAGATAGATATGCAAATTTTAATTAAGCATAATAATGTAACTGAGCTAGTTGTATTTTAAACTATTTTACATATCAAGAAGTAGCGGTACAATATATATATATATATATATATATATAAAATCAATACTCAGTTTATATTAGCAAATCCTTACACTTTATTGGCATCAGCATGGAATTTGGGAATTCTATCTTCAGATTTTCAATGGTATGAATGGCTGAAGAGTTGGAGGTTGGAGTGGGTTGTCAACAATATTGGCATCAGCATAGGATTTGGAGTGGATTGAAGCCCATCCATTAAAGTATAAGGATTTGCTATCTGCATGGGATTTGGGAATTCTATCATCAGATTTTCAGTGGTAAGGATGGCTGAAGAGTTGGAGGTTGGAGTGGGTTGAAGTCTGTCAATTAAAGTGTAAGGATTTGCTATCTTAATATAAAATGAGCCCTGATATATATATATAAGGATGAGAGATTGTAGTCTGGACCAACTGACGAGTGCTGGTTTAGCATGAAATATGTATATTGGTGATTATTTATTCTTTCTGCATGTGTGTGGTCATGTGTATCAGTGGTATGAAATAGAATGAGATAGTGAAGGTGCTTGAATGTCTGAATTCAAATCCCCTATATTTACAATTAGGCTCCAGGTATAAGAGTGCCTGGTATTTCAAATCTTACATATTAAGCCTGCATTCTGCCCATCCCTCTTCTATGTATTTAAATGGATACTGTCCTATACTTGAGAGGTCACAGTGACCTGAGGTTACCATGGTCATGACAACAATATTGGCATCAGCATGAGATTTGGGAATTTTATCATCAGATTTTCAATAGTATGGATGGCTGAAGAGTTGGAGGTCGGAGTGGATTGAAGCCTGTCCATTAAAGTATAAGGATTTGCTATCTTAATATAAACTGAGCACTGATTATATATACGTATGAGAGATTGTAGTCGGGACCAACTGATGAGTGCTGGTTTAGCACAAAATACATATATTGGTGATTATTTATCTTTTCTGCATGTGTGTGGTTATGTGTATCAGTGGTATGAGATAGTGTGGATAGTGAAGGGGCTTGAGTGGCTGGATTCAATCCCTATATTTACAATTAGGCTCCAGGTATAAGAGTGCCTGGTATTTCAAATCTAAAGTATAAAAATAATAAATTGTAAAAAACAAAATAAATGATAATAGCAATAACCTAAACATTTGTATAAAACAAAACATTGAATAAATTTAAAAAATACCATTCAGTAATAATAATAAAAGCATTACGAAACATAAATGATTTAATTATACATATATAAAAAAGCATTAAGAAACATAAATGATTTAATTATACATATATAAATATGCAATAAATGATTTAATTATACATATATAAATATGTAATATAAATATTTTATTATGATATATACATATTTAAGTAACAATAAGTTTATCAAAATTTTAAATATGTAATTTTTTTTTATATATAATGTAACAATATTTATTTAAATTTAAACTTTTCTAGTATTTTGTTTAACATAACATGTTTAAATATAGTAGGATGTGTCCTAGATAGTGAACTATTATTAATTATTAAAGACTAGTGGTTTGTAACCCTTTTCATTTCTGTAATCTTCCACAATAATTTTATTAGTATATATTACACAAAAAGATCGTCTTTTTAATTAATCTGTTTTAATAACATTAGCGCGTTTGCTTGATTGTCTTAAAAAAGTACGTTTTAGAAATGAAAACATTTTCTTATTATTGTTTTTTAATTCAATGTTTTTATCAAATCAAACTGAAATGTAAAATATAAAATGAGTAATATCTAAACAAAATAATAGTAGTGTTTATTGATAACATGTTCTTATATCTACCCCCCCCCCCCTCAATATTAAACATGTTCTGTTTCTTGTATGATTGACACATTTATTAGAAACACAATTATTGCTAATAAATATTTTTACATTTCTATGATCCATAAATGTTTCGATACTTATCTATAACATTAGAATTATCAACAAACAAATTATTTTATATTATATGCCCTATTTTAAATTTATTGGAATTTATTTATTAGGATATTATTTCAAAGATCTTCTATATTGTATTGTAATAGTAACATATCTCTACTTTTTAAATATTTTACTATCATCTGCATATAACCGAAATTTACAATGATGTATATAATTATGCAAATTCATGTATGCACTGTATATATATATAACTCATATGTTAATTTATTTTACATCAACTTAACATTTTTCTTTTATATTAATATGCTGTAAAGCATTTGATTATAACATTACAAAATCAGTTTCATTTTTTTTTTTTCAGTTAAATGTGTGTGTGCATACGTATATGAATAAACATTACTTTTAATTGGCCGAGACATATGTGCTCTGGCGGAATAATTTTGAACTACAATGCATAGTTCTTAACAATACATACAATAAATTCCAAAAAAATGGTGTATCATTATTGCAAAGAGTCCTAAATGAAAATTCCTGAAAATAGGATGAAAATAAAGCATTGCTGGTAGAAAATTGTTTTCCCAATAAAAGACTATAAGCACAAAGATATGCAAGGGGCAGATGACTTTTGGAAAAACATAATCTGCATTGCCATCTAACACCATCTGTGTCTTCAGCATGTCTTACCAGTGAACACTTTATCGCAATTCTGATATCAGACATTGTTCTTTAGCAGCTGCCTCCTTATTAGCCACCTTATTGCCAATTCTGGAGTTCAAAGTTCCTCCATCAACTGCCATGAAAGCCAAGATTCTGCACAAATAACCATAAGATCTAACATTTCATTTACTGTCATGATAAGTGCTACATAATTTGGGCCTGACATAGCTTTGTTATAATTATAGTCTTGAAATAATGTGATAGTCATATGAGTTCTCTGAATGGATTTCAAACACCAGATAGTGTACATACAATTACTTTGTTCAAGTATCAACTTTACAACTTCAGGGGAAAAAAGTAACAAAAATTCAAAAAAAAAAGTTTGAAATTATTTTGCCAGAGTGAATATGTTTTAGACCGCTAAAGCTAATGTTTATCTATATGTGTGTATATATAAAATGAAAGGGTACTTAACCTTATAAAATTTATTAATATAATTAAAAAGCAAAAACTCTAATAAATGTAATAAAGTGTAAAACTTTCAATCCACCAGAATGTGATATAAAACTTTATAAAAAGATCACAAAAGAAATGATCCTTTGTGGTCAACTTACTTATAGCATATAAGGACTTACAAGAAGAGCTAAATTTGCCTAATTTAGAAGGTCTAAAATACAGTATCCTTAAAAAGAGTAACAATTATCAGGAAAAATCATGGCTAAACATATCCATAAGTAGAGTTCCAAGAAACTTTCAGTCAATCTATACACCCCAAAAATATATTGAAAACCATCTATAAAATGATGAATAGGATACACTCCACAACAATTCTTTTAAATAAAAAACTACATATAAATCTAGAATCAGGGTCTTCAATCTGCAAGAACAGCGAAGAAACATTTGCACACCTGGTCAAAGAATGTAGAGCATTTAAACAAATAAGGATAAAAGTATTCAAAACCCCAATCATTAATCTAAAAGATATGATTAAGAAACACATCAAGTGATTTGATCCACATGACACTATTGTATTTATCCACACAAAATATGGGAAATAAGATATTCATTAATATTCAATAATAAAAAATATAATTGGATTTAAAATCTTGATAAAGGATGGGAAAAATACTTTGAGCAATGCTTAAAATACTTTACCAAGAAAACAAATGATTAAAATCTGGGGAGGAGCAGCACCTACAGCATGTGAAACATAACAATAAATAAGTTATGAAAAGAAGATATACAATGGAAAATGGCATAATAGCAACCAGACAAAGATAAAATTAAGATGACTAATAAGCAACAAAGTGTGACACCCGATTACTAACACCCACTTATTAAGCTTAATATAAGAACATATAATTTATTAAAATCATGTATAAAAAGCTATAAGTAACCAAAAACAAAAAAGATTGGAAACCAACAAAACCTTGTAAATATGTATATATAATGTCTTTTAATAAAGGTAAATACTTAAAATAAAAAAAGAATAGACAATTTCATCTGTGAGTGGGATGGGAGGTCTATTAATTTTGCATCACAAGACATCCCTAAAATAGACATACATATAAACGATGTAAAAGTACATGTGCTATTTGATTCTAGAAATCAAGTTTCAGTCATATCGGAAAATGTCTTCAAGAAGATAGTTTGGCAACAATCAAATGCCAAAACCTTGCCATTAAAAGCAGCACAAGTCATGTTGGTGAATGGGAGAAGAACACAGTTGGAGACTAAACAAATATGGGCACAATTAAAAATAGGGCAGAGATATACCATACCATACTGATTTCAAAAGGATTAGTGCATGATGCCATTTTGGGTTCAGAATTCATGCACAAAACAGGGTCTTTAATAGATTATAAACACAGGAAGGTCATATGTAATAGTGACATAATACATTTTGGGTCAAAAAGTGAGTATAAAAAAGATGCTATGTAATATGTAATTAGAAAAACAGGGTGTTTAATAGATTATAAACACAGGAAGGTCATATGTAATAGTGAAATAATACATTTTGGGTCAAAAAGTGAGTATAAAAAAGATGCTATGTAATATGCAATTAGAAAAAGGGATGGACCTGACAGTAAAACAAATAAAGGACTTGAAACAGGCAGGAGATCTCGAAGATCTGCTATGTACATATAGAGAATTTTTTTCAGAGAAACCAGGAGCAATAAAAGGTTATGAACATTATATCAAAGTAATGGGAGATATATCATATCAGACATAAGACTGAGGTGGAGAAACAACTTAAATCAAATGGAAGACTGGGGATTATATCAAAAGCATCATCTCCATATAATAATCCTTTGGTAATACTAAAAAAGAAAAGATAACTTGATAAGACTATGCTTAAATGCTAGGCAATTAAATAAAATTACATGGCCTGACCAAAATGTAACTCAGCCAATTAATGACCTGTTAACAAAATTTTGAGGCAATAAAGTGTTTTCAATGCTGGATCTGATGGCCAGCTATTGGCAGATAAGGCTACATCCAATGATCATAAATACACAGCCTTTTGATACAATGGAAAGTCCTATCACTTTAATAGGATACCTTTTGGGTTGAAGAATAGTGAAGCAGGATTGTTAAGATGCTTAGATGATATGCTAAAGAAAGAAATAAAAGACTTGGCAACCATATACATAGACAATGTTATAATTGCATCAAAAGACATGGAAGAACATATACAGCACTTGAAATTATTTCTGCAGGAACATCAGGATAAAAACAGTATCAATTTGCAGAAAAGCTGGATAGCAATGAAAGAAGTGAATTTTTAGGGTACTTGGTTAGTGATAAAGGCATTAAACCACATCCAGAAAAAATCCAGGCCATTAGAGACTTCCCCACACCCAGTAACAAAAAACAAGTCAGATCATTCCTGGGTCTATGCATCTTCTGTAGTAAATTCTATGAGAATTTTGCCACATACATGGAACTATTAATACAGTTACTGTGGAAAGATATGCAATTGAAATGGGAACAAAACCAAGAAACAAATTTCAGGAGGGTCAAAGAGAATTTTTTTAAGTGAGGTCATGCTTTTATACCCAGATTTCTGTAAACTATTCATCATACAGGCAGATAGTAATGGATATAGGCTGGGAGCCACCTTGATGTAACAGCAAGACGATGATAGACATGGAGTATTGTATTTCAGCAGCCATCCATTACACAGTCCAGAAAAAAAATTATTCAGTAACTGAGTATTCCCTTGCAGTGGTTTGGCATTTCAAAAAATTTTGAAATTGGATCATAAGAGTCAGGAGTTCTTGAACCACAACTACTTTTCAAATAGTCAATTGATATGATGGAGCCTCTTTCTCCAAGAATTTAATTACTCCATCCAATACTATAGAGGGGCAGAAAATGTGGTAGTGGACATGTTGAGCTGGAACCCTGGCCCCAAATTATCAAATCATTTATAAGGAGACAACATTACTATAGCAACAATGGGGACAATAGAGGATGAATAAGTAGAAGAAGACCTGAGGCATTTAGGGGACTGTCAAAGACAAGATGCAACCTGCAGATGCATTATAGATAGGCTTCAGAAACAGAAACCCAACAATGGGGGATCGGGAAAGAAGATAGAAAAGAAACAGGTGAGATACCATTTGAGTAAAGGGATATTATGGTACTTATTAGATGTAAAGGAAGACACACGGAGAATGATAGTATCTGAGAAACTTCAAGAAATATTAAATAGAAATACTCATTGTATATATGAACAATATGGGATAGACAAGGTGGAACATTTGTTAAAGACATGGTTCTACTGGGTGGGAATGAGACCATAGGTGATATGGACAATAAAAAAGTGTAAAACCTGTGAGAAGACAAAGCCACCACACAGATCTTATGAAGGTTCTGTCAAGCCATTATCACTGAGACCAAATGACGTGGTAGCAGTAGATTTCTATGGTCCATTACCTAGTTACCAAAGAATGAGATATATTCTGATAGCTTATGAGGTATTCTCAAAATGGCTAACTGCATTCCCAATAGCCCAAATAAATGTGAAGAGAGATATTAGAGTATTAGAAACCCAGAAGTTTAAGAAGATAGGAAAAAACAAAGGCCATATTGACCAATCATGGGACACCCTTTGTATCAGTGAAATGTCAAGGGTGGTCAGAAAATATTGGGAGTATGACATACCCTATCATCTATCAGAAACCCACTGTCTAACCCATGTGAACAGGTTATGAAAGAATTGGGACAGCTTTTCAGGGTTTATACTTCAATAGACAATAAGGGTTGGGTGAGACAACTGCCATGAATTATAAATTATATGAATTGGATGAACAGTGAATTGATGGGTTTTTTCTCCAATTTTCTTCAATTTTGGTCAACCTGTGCTGGTATTATACAAGTTGAAATTACCCATTGTTTCAAAGCAAATTGATCAGGAGACAAACCAGAAAAGAGTGCAAGAATGACTAGTGCATTGTGCAAAGATAAGACCATGAAGACAGGGCATAATGACAACTAGGTTTAAAGTAGGGGATCAAGTATGGGTCAGGAGTAACCCAGTCAGTCATGCAGGCAGACATACTTTCAAGAAATTTCAAATGTATATGAGGGCCCATATTACAAAGTAAAAGAGAATAAGCTGAACGCTTTTACTCTGATAAATGATAAAAGGGAAATAGGCACATATAATGACAGGGCCTTAAAAACATATAATCTAAGATTGTGAATCAAGATTGGGAGGAGGGGTAATTAGCAAGCAGAAGTATGCCAGGAATATTAAGTAGAATAAACTACCTGAAACACCTAGTTTATTCTCATCATTAAATGGGGGGGGGGTGTTGCAACTGTGCAAGGTGGGCCTTAAAAACATATAATCTAAGATCGTGAATCAAAATTGGGAGAAAGGGGTAATTAGCAAACAGAAGTATACCAGGAATATTAAGTAGAATAAACTAGCTGAAACAGTTTATTCTCATCATTAAATGGGGGGGGGGGGTTTGCAACTGTGCAAGGTGTGTTGACAGTTGAATTTGAAGATTTTTCTGAAATGAATATAAAGAAAAGGGAAAATAAAATAAAAATATGTTTGATATTAGTACAAATTAATGTATAGAATAAACATTTTATTAGATTAAATTAAGAAATATTTTATTTTTTGAGGGATTCCATTTACAACTTTAACTTTCCATTTATTTTTTCCCTATCAATATGTCCAACCCAGATATATTCTTTCAGTAGTGTTAACAAGGTCCTCAACTATATGTTAAATTTCCCATCTCTTTTTGTTACTTCTAATAAAAATGCCATTCTTCATTGAATGGTTAGGAATTTCTTTGTATTGCTCATGTAATAAATATCTAAGTCTCAAATAATTTCTATGTATTTTTATTCCTTTAGTTTCTATTTTAATTCATGTATAAAATTAATAGTGAAATATGTAATATCTTTATTATCAATTTTCTTAAATGTTAATATTAATACTGCATTCTTCTGATCATCTGTACATCTTTAACATTTAGATATCTGATATACAATTTTGCCAACAATTTTTTTATTTCTTCATCTGATTCTTTTATAGTGCCAAAAATGACTTCATTACTTTTTGGAGTTTTTTGTTCCTTTATAGATTAAATTGCATATCTCATTTCTTCATTTATAGTATTTGGCAGTTGAAAAGAGGTATTAATTATAAGATATTTTGTTCCTTGTTATTTATGCTATCTCTCTTCTTAGTTATAACTACATCTTTTGTTATTGCTGAAACAATTTCCCTTTCAATATTAAAATGTTGTTTTACATTTTTGAAATATTTATTGTCATCTATAACTTTTTTTATATAATAATAAACTCTTTATGTACCATTTTACAAAACTCTAAGTAGCCTTCTTAATGTGTCATTCTTAAATATTTTTGTTATTCTTTGTTTTCTTTATACATTGTTATGTCTCTCTAGAAAGTTTTTTTTTTTTTTAAATGTCATAGCACCGGCCGGGATGCGAACCCGCAACCCGGGCAACTGCCTGCAATTGCAAGACAGTGGCGCTGAGCTCTCGACCACCAATGCAAGACGTCTCTCTAGAAAGTTTACTGATAAAATGTTGTTTTTAGTATCAGGTTTTTTTTTCTGTTTTTAACAATGTATCTTTTTTTTTTATTATTGATTTCAATCAAATCTGAATCACCTTTAAAATCTATTCATGTTTTTTAAACTATTTCCAGATTCTAATTCAAAGTCATTAGAGAATTTCTGAAGACTAGTCTTTCTCAATATTTTTTATTTCTGTAGTCTTGCATGCACATATATCTTACAATCCCATTAATCAATAATCTCTTTCTGAATTAAATCTATTAAGAAAGTTTTAATTTCCATTGATTTGAATAATTAATCTCACCAATCTGCCTGATATCCCATCAATCAACTGTCAATTTTTTATTTATAATGAAACCCATACCACTTATTAATTTCAATATTTGCGTTCTTGTAGTAAAATGCATGTACACTTTTTGACCCAATTGTCTGTTCACCTTTTAACTTCACAACATCAATAACATCCCATTTAACTAAGTAGACAGTTCTTCCAATTTCTAAAATCTTTCTTCACTGATTGTTATCAAATGACATAGTCTGAATCCATTTTAGCTTTTTCTGCCTCTGATCTTCAGTTACTGCTTTAGCTTCCTGTGAATAAGAGCTATTATTTAGTTTCAACTATTGTGATTGTAAATATTTTTTTTAAAAAATCATTTACACACACATTCAGTTAAGAACTGTCAGACAACTGAAAAATCTACTCATGTTATTTCTTGACCACAAATTGATAGGTAAGAAATCAATGAAATCACCATACTGACTATGGAGTTATCTATTCATGTTTATTGACCATATCAATAATAATAACTGTAGTATTAAAATGTATGGAATGGAAATTAAAGATTTATCCTATTCAGTTTTTTTAAGGCTTGAAGGAGGAATCAAAGTATCTCCTTTCAGTTGGCAGTAAACTTCTTTCTGCAGTATGTAATATTCAAATTTATTTGCTAAGCGCAAAGATCATATATAATTAAAGAAAAAGAATTCCCACTTTTAATAAATGTTCCATACTGATCTTCTACTAGTTCAACGATATCATGTTGAGTACTGAGAATATTCTCAATCTCAAACACAAAATAAGAGTGGCCATTTTATCTTTAAACCTACATTCTAATTATATATATATATATTAAAAATATTTAAATTATTTTATTAAATATCTTCAATATTTAGATGTGTATGTCCATCAATTTTTTTCCAATATATATATAACCTACTTTGATGCTCAAATGTTACGTAATTTCCTGAAAAACTAATCATTATCAAATTGCAGAAATGTATATTTATAATATGTATGTATAAATGGATTATTCTCCTTACATGAGGGGTCAGAATGACTAATATGTCAACATGGATAGGATGACAACCTTGGCACTAATAAGAGCTTTGAACATTCCATCATCATATTTTCAATAAAATGGAAGGCTGAAGAGTTGTGAGTTGGAACAGTTTGAAGCCTGTCCATTAAAGTATGAAGATCGGCTATCTTAATATAAAGCTGAGCACTGATTATATATATATGTGTGAGGATAGTAATCTAGACCAACTGATGATTGCTGGTTTAGCATGAAATATGTATATTGGTGATTATTTATCTTTTCAACATGTGTGTGATCAGGTTGGTCAGCAATATGAGATGGCATTGAGAGTAATGGGTCATGTGAAAGTCTGAGTTCGAATCCCGTCTATATTAAATATACTGAAAGTAGATTCATTTTTCTACATAGATAGGTAGCACTTAGATGAATTAAACTTATAAAATTTGTCTAATCAATTTAAAATTGTTAATAAAAACTATAATCATTTTACTTTTTAAAATTCAAAATAAATATCGTATATATTTTGTCTTTTGATTCAATTTTAATATATATATATTATACTCTTCAAGTTTATGTATATTTATAGATTTTACAATATTGTTATTAATATGCATATTTCTACATAGATAGATGGATATATTTTAAAACGAACATCGCATGAAGGTGAACTAATATAATTATTCTTACACCATATGATTTTGTCAGTTACATGATGTCTTTTTTTTTTAAGCTCGTATGTCACTTTCACAACCTGTTTTCTTAATAAATGTAAGTATGCTTCCTTACTGACGAACTAATGATTGATATACTGCTATTTAAAATTAAAATCTATACTTTAAAAAATTTGATGTATAATAACATTTTTTTTTTTTTTTTAGAAAAACATACTTTCTATATTTGAGCATTTTATTTTCAAAACTCAGATATAAAAAGTTACTTGAAAACTATTAATTTTTTATTATTATTATTAAAATAAGAACAGCTCTCCGCACTAGCGTCATCTACAATAACTTTAACTAAATCTATGTTTACCAGTTAATTTTGAGTTTAAATTCTCATCTAACGCATTTAAGTCATCTTTTGTCTCATTTCTTTTTCTCTAAACAATGAGACTTAGGATTCAATGCTAGAACTGTGTTAAGGAATGAAAATTTAAATGCACTATTATATGATAATCATGGATTGCTCAAGTCTACTACAGATGACACTAGAATAGAAAACTGCTTTTGTTTAATTAAACATAGGATTAAGCTATAGATTTAAGTGTTTTATTTATTTATATTTTGCTATAAATAATCGAAGGAAACATTTACTTCATAGAGAACAATATGAAAGTAATTATTTATTTTAAAGTAATTCATTAATATTCAATTGCTCTATATGATTTGTTCAATGATAAAGGGCAGGGGGGAGTCTGTGGATTATGGTCAATACCATCACTTGCAGTATTTAAACTTCCTATGAACTTCCAAGTAATAAACTCTTTAATTATTTTTTTAATATTTAAATTTTTTATTACTAATTTTTATATATTTATATCCTTATAGTATAGAGGTGAATGTCCACTGGCTATGATTATAATCTAGATTCAAATCCATTCGTGCAAAATGTGGGAATGTTTTCAGGTCCCACATATGCTTAGGAATTGTTTTTAGATACCCAGTGTATAATCTGCACGATTAGACATTCACATTGGCTAGCAAATAGATATCTACTATTTTTAGATATGGGGTAAAGTAAAAACACTGAAACTTTCACTTACTAGCAGTGAACAGATTTAATGCTTTCTATTTTACTGTTTCCCTTGGGGAGACCTTTTAGAAATACCTTTGATTTATAGTGGGTTATTTTAAGTCTGTTTTATTGCAAATCATAAACATTTTTATTACTAATATTATGTGTTTCAATCATTAAATAAAATATCTATTGCTAAAGTACTCCCATTATGCAATTTACTTTTATTGATATCAATATATTCCACAGCTTTTTTAATTCTCCACAGATATTTATTTTAATAAAAAATAACATATCCAAAAATCAAATTACAATGATACCAGGAGCAAACAGTAAATTATAATTCTCCGATTAAATGCCTCTAGTCTGAGTAAAGATTTTTATTAATAAATCATTATTTTTTTTTAAAAAAATGCATTTTTAAAAAGATTTCTTAAAATTTAACCAATAGGCAAAAATATTTATTAATTTCTTTTATATTTAAAAACTTATTAGATCAAATAACTTTCAAAACTTTTTGTTTGAATTTTAGTTTTATTTCAACTATTATTTAATAATCATAATCAGGTTATGAATATAGAAAAAATATAATTGGCATATATAAATTACATTACACATCGCTAATGATTATATAAATCAGTAGAATATCGGTGATGTATTATCAAAACAATATTGTACTTTGATAGTAAATGCCCCAACATTACAACTAGATAATAAATGGAATCTTAACTATTTAATGATAATGTTGTATTGACAACAGATAGCTGATATTCTACAAGTTTATTAGAAGAGTATGTATAATTTATATATGTATTTAAAAAGATCACCTGACCAATGTCAGGAGATATTGTCTACAATGTTTGCAGTATGGGTTTGAATGTGGAATGAGTAAATTTGAATTTTTTTTAAATGCTTAGGATTTCACATTTGATAGCTAATTCATATTCAGCTCAACTAAATATTTAATACTAATCAATAAATGATGTCCATCTATTCTTAGCTGGAAAGTAAAACAAGGGTAGAAAACATCTTAAACTCCAACCACTTGTTGATTTACAAACTTGGGGAATCCTATTATTTCCTTCACTAATATATTAAGAAAATTTTGGGAAATGTCTTTAATTTGCCACGTGCTATTTAAAAGCCATCCTTCATTAATAATTTCCTATTCCATCAGTTCTGTTAATAAGTTGTAATTTATATGTATTTATTTTAGAATGCTTTTATATATATATATATATACCTCCCACTGAGTTATGTTAACATCAACAACTATTTCAAAATTGATGTTACATAATTAATGTGAGGTATAGTTACTTTCATTTCAATTCCTTATATTTAAAGTTAAGATTATTTATTATATATATATATATATATATATATATATATAAGGCTATCTTAAATGTTGCTTTAGATCTACAATTTTATTTTCTGCTCATTTGTAGCAAGCTATTGAAATCATGATATTTGAACACCTTTATAACTAATGATTACATTGCTTGGTTTTTAATCAATTTATTCTAGTGTTTACAGTTTTCTAGAGTATTATCTGACTTTTTAATGAGTTTGGATATTCAAAGATACTTAAAGTAGTAAAATCCATTTATATTATTATAAAAAAAAGTAAAATTTATGAAGGCAGTGTCAGAACTGACTTCAAAATTGTTAATAAAGACATAAAAGCAGTTGATAATTTTTGGATTCATAAATCATTGATTAGAAGGAGAAGTTAAGAAATTCAATGAAATAAATTATGGCCAGAGTTCAGAGTTCTAATAAAACTGAAAATATTGGAGACCTATCTCTAAAAACAAAGGTCAGAAGTTTTTAAGTTATGATTCTTTTTATACTTTTCTATGGCTATAAACTTTGGACATAAAAATAAATTTAAAACTTATTGATATTTTTGCAACTGCAATCTGAGAAAAGACTTTCAACACTTCTATGTCCAAAAACAAAGTATCCACAGGAATAACTGAATGAACTGCATCTGAATTCTCATTTGAAGTAAAAATGTCAAGGACAATGAGATGCCATCTGATATTTGGGAAGAGTAATGGTAATTTACATAATGAATTTTTGTGCAAGTTTAAGACTGTCAGAAAGAAAGATCATATGATTTCACCGATAAGAATCTATAATGATACCTGGAAGCTTGTGGTGTTGCCAGAATAATTTTTGCATCAGTGCTGGAGGGTTTCCTCAATGATTTGTCCAAAAGTCACTCTACATAAATCACTAAGATGGCTCTAGACATGGTTAGGTGTACCCATTTTAGGCAATTAGGAGCCAAAGGATCAGCTCTTCTATAATGGTCATAAGGCTGGCAAATGTGTTTTGTTTCCCTGCCCATGTTTTATCAAATAAAAATACTGAAATCTCAATTTTAAGAAGAATGACAAGACTGTTGAAAAAAGTACATGTTGCTCAAACTGTCTGAATGCTCATCATGATTCAAGATAATTTAGTTGTTTTTCCCCCTTTGTATTGGCTTTACTATCTCTTCTTTGTATTTATAGTCAATAAATTTACATTAAAAAAAAAATAAAAATAAAAATTGCTAAACCAAAATAAAAGTGATAAAATTTGGGCAAGTACTTTTACTCTAGTTTAATAATTTAAGGTTTCCGATTGGGCAAAATTTGTAATCATCATAACTCAATCAGTTAAATCATGTAATTGCTTAAAATGTCTCCTGACCATTGGTGCAATTTGCACACTAGTATAATTTTGTTGTTAAACCAAATTTGTATTGCTTTTAATTCAATGTAATATAATGTATCTTGAGTAATTAGGGAACACTATAACTATAACCAATAACTATTGTCATCCAATGGGATTATCTATGCAATTTTCCTTTTGTATTATGCTCGGTTTATCACCTTGTAATTATGATGCTCTCTCATGTTGTCATACTGTAAACCATGAAACCCATGATATGTAATGCATGTAGATCATCAGCTACAATTTACTTGTGTATTCTCAGTCTTGTACTTTGCTCTGTGAAATAAAGTTTCCATTTGAAATGTAAACTACATACAGTTAACTGTGAAATACTTTTTTAGCCACATTAAAAGTTCACAAAAGCTAAAAAGTTTATACTGCTAAACTCTCCAGTCCAAACCAAATTAAACAATGAATGAAATGAATAATAATCACCCTCAAAATGTGTCCCCTTTATATTTTCTCTCTTATCAAAATTTTCTACATTTTTCTTTTTTTTTAAAATAGTATACAATTGATCAGTAATTAAAAGACAATAAATTGGAAGACTTCTTATCTCTTAATTATTGTTTGTAGATTTTTATTATCAGTAAATATGGTCAAATTAAATTTTCTTCACAAACACACAAAAAAATTATAATTATTTCAATTTTTTTTTTAATTTAAGCCATCTTACATGGATTTAACTTTTTCTTAACATTAATTTTATACATATTAGTTGCTTATCCATTTATTTTTTATGTGCTTTACTGTGAATGCATTTTAAAATAATTAGTTTTAATTTTGTATGTGTGTAATATATATATAAAATAATCCCAGTGCATAACACTATACTGAAAGAAATATACAAATATTAAGCAGTAAATCACTCCACATGGTTAAGAAATCCAGTACCAACCTCTGTATTTACATATTAGTTCACAGAGGGTGGTACTGGATTTTTTAACCATGTGGGGTGATTTACTGCTTAATATATATATATATATGTGTGTGTGAATTAATTTTAATTGTGAAATAAATTGTTGTTAGTTTTAATTCATGTTGTCAGTGCTTTTTTTATTTTGAAACTTTCATTTTCAAATGGTCATTTTAGCACTTATTAATTAAAAAACAATTTTTTTTAAATTAAAAAGTCTGTTTTAAGTAACAGGACTATTTAACCACTGGGAAAAAATGTCAGAATGTTTGTGAATTGGTTTTTGAAACATTCATTTAGCATGGCAACCCTGATAAAAGTCAAGCATTAGTGGTCGAGAGGTCAGCGACGGCTGCTTTACAAGCAATTGTTCCGGGTTAGCGGGTTCGCTTCCTGGCCGATGCTATGACACATGAGAAAAAAAAACCCTGATAAAAGAATAAAATGTATTATTTTTTTATTTAAATTAAATTATTATTGAGTGAAAAGAAAAACTATTTCAAAATACTAGTGTTGATTTTTGGGAGATGATTGGGAAATATAACCTGCTTTAAGTTCAAACATCTCCATTATTATTTACTTTAGTTGTGATTATGAAATTTGCACTTATTTACTCATATTTAAAGGTGGTCCTTCAAAGTTATCAATACAATAAAATGGCTTCCCAATGTGTAGCTGAATTAAATCATTTTTATCTGAGTTACTAGTACAATATATATATATGTAAATGTATAATTATTTCAGTTAGTGTTAACAGTAACTTTCTTTTAATATATATATGTGTATATATTAATTTCATAATATTCTCATGTACAAATGAATTCATAGTATTATTTCCAGAAACTTCTATGTAATAAAAATATAATAGCTAAATAGTTGACATTTCAGAACAATGCAAATACTTTCCTCAGAGCTTCTTCTTTTTCAAATCATAAGAATATATGTGGAGAGATTTAAAATCATTATTTTTTTCCTTTTGTTATTTTCTCCTCATTCTTAAATTCTATTGGTTGAGAAGTTTGAAAAAATATTTTATTCTCTGAGGAAAGTACTTGTTATTGTATTGAAATGTCAACTATTTAGCTATTATATTTTTATTATGTGGAAGCTCCTGGAAATAATACTATGAATATATATATGTATATTAAACATAGATCAATGTATATATGCAAACAAAGAAAATCACAGCCTTCAGGCTATGAATTAAAACATTCTAAATGATGAACAAAGTATCAATAATAGAATAAATCCACTTATTCTTGGAACTCTGATGTTTGTAAGTACTCCTTTGTAAATATTTGAAATACAGGCACTCTTCACATACCTGGAACCTAATTATAAATATAGGGATTTGAACTCAGACTTTCAATCACCTTTGTCATTGTTAGTAATTCACAGCAAAATTAATGTATCAGCCAAGTGGAATATGGCATTTAATTATTTATTCCTTTTAATATCTTGATTATAATAATTAAATAAGATTTAATAGGTAAACATTAAGCATAGCTCAATGTATATATATGGAAACAATGGAAGTAAATTATTTTCCCTCAGGCTATAAATTAAAAGCACTCTAAATGTTGAACAAACACTCAGAAATAAAATAAATCCACCTATTCTTGGAGCTCTGATATATATATAATTTGAACAAATCTATTTAACACAGTATTCAAATTTTAATAAATATATTCTTTACTGGAAGTACTTTTGATTGTAACACTGACAATCTTTATCCACTATTAATTAATACAAATCTACACAAAATAAAATTTTATATTACCCATCATTTAATTTATTCAAATTTCTCACAATTCTATTGTTTTTATATTAGCTGATTGTCTATTCATTAAACCCCCTCTACTACTAGATATTATCATTACCTCCTTAATTTTTCATTTTTCATTACATCGTTCAATTTGAATAATTTTCACATCTCTATTATCAAATTTAAAAACATAATTACATGTTTTATTATGATCAAAAATAATTGATTGAGTATTCATACATATTAAGGTTTCATTTCCTTTCTGTATACATTTATACAATATCTTGAGATTATTATATCATTTTTGTAATTCACATTTTGATTCTCCTATATATTTCATTCCACAACCACATATCAACATATATATAATAGAATTTATTTCAAACTTAGAAATCTGGGTTTTAGAATTATTTATCATATCATTTATAATATTTGAAGAGTAAATAAGAATTTATTTTTATATGATGCTATGCATACAATTGTATTACATTCAAAGATCGGCCTATCAAGCAAATTGTGCATGTGTATTCTGCGAGTGTTAAATACTAAATGAATACTTCACTCCACAATATAAGATATAGTATTTATGCAGGAATAAAAGAAATCAAAAAAAATCATCCCATTCCTATGACTACACATTCTTTTATATGAGCAAATATGAAGTACTGTTGAGTAAAGTGTGAGAGTAGAATTCTCACTTTAAATTACTATCTACGATGTTGGAATGAATGACGTCAGTGAAATTGTCTAGAATTTACTAAATGTCATTCTAAGTTAAACTTAATTATAAGTAAATAAGCATTTATTTTTTATATGACACTATGCATACAATTGTATTACATTCAAAGATCAGCCTTTCAAGCTAATTGTGTATGCGTCTTCTGCGAGTGTTAAATAATAAATGAATATGTCACCCCACAATACAAGATATAGTATTTATGCAGGAATAAAATGAATCCAAAGGAATCCTCCCATTCCTATGACTCACATTCTTTTATATGAGCAAATCTGAAATACTGTTGAGTAAAGCATGAGAGTAGAATTTTCACTATAAATTACTATCTACGATGTTGGAATGAATGATGTCAGTGAAATTCTCCAGAATTTACTAAATGTCACTTTAAAAAGTGAAACAGAATTATAAGTAAATAAGCATTTATTTTTATATGATGCTATGCATACAATTGTATTACATTCAGAGATCAGCCTTTCAAGCTAATTGTGCATGTGTCTTCTGCGAGTGTTAAATAATAAATGGCACTCCACAATACAATATATAGTATTTATGCAGGAATAAAAGGAATCCAAAGGAATCCTCCCATTCCTATGACTCACATTCTTTTATATTAGCAAATCTGAAGTACTGTTGAGTAAAGCGTGAGAGTAGAATTCTCACTTTAAATTACTATCTACAATGTTGGAATAAATGACATTGGTGAAATTGTATAGAATTTACTAAATGTCACTCTAAGTGAAACTTAATTATAAGTAAATAAGCATTTATTTTTATATGATGCTATGCATACAATTGTATTACAATCAAAGATCAGCCTTTCAAGCTAATTGTGCATGCATCTTCTGCGAGTGTTAAATAATAAATGAATACTTCACTCCACAATACAAGATATAGTATTTATGCAGGAATAAAAGGAATCCTTCCATTCCTATGACTCACATTCTTTTATATGAGCAAATCTGAAGTACTGTTGATTAAAGCGTGAGAGTAGAATTCTCACTTTAAATTACTATTTACAATGTTGGAATAAATGACATCGGTGAAATTTTCTAGAATTTATAAACGTCACTCTAAGTGAAACTTAATTATAAGTAAATAAGCATAGCATCATGTAAAAATAAATGCTTATTTACTTATAATTAGGTTTCACTTAGAGTGACGTTTAGTAAATTCTAGACAATTTCACCAATGTCATTCATTCCAACATCATAGATAGTAATTTAAAGTGAGAATTCTACTCTCACACTTTACTCAACAGTACTTCAGATTTGCTCATATAAAAGAATGTGAGTCATAGGAATGGGATGATTCCTTTGGATTCCTTTTATTCCTGCATAAATACTATATCTTGTATTGTGGAGTGAAGTATTCATTTATTAATTAACACTCACAGAAGACGCATGCACAATTAGCTTGAAAGGCTGATCTTTGAATATAATATTTGAAGAGAAAAAAGATACCCTACACAATCCATTTATCATTTTAAATTTATTTAATATTTTTTTATTATTACTTTTATTTTGATATTGTATAAATGTATACAGAAAGGAAATGAAACCTTAATATGTATGAATACTCCATAAATTATTTTTGATCATAATAAAATGTAGAATTATGTTTTTAAATTTGATAATAGAGATATGAAAATTATTCAAATTGAATGATGTAATGAAAAACAAAAAATTAAGGAGGCAATGATAATATCTAGAAATAGAGAGGGTTTAATGAATGGACAATCGACTAATATAAAAACAACAGAATTGTGGGAAATTTGAATGAATTAAATGATGGGTAATATAATTTTTTATTTTGTGTAGATTTATACTAATTAATGGTTGATAAAGATTGTCAGTATTACAATCGAAAGTACTTCCAAGTAAAGAATATATTTATTAAAATTTGAATAGTGTGCTAAATAGATTTGTTTGAATTATTATATAATTTAAAAATACAGATACTTAAGATATATATATATATATATATATATATATATATATATATATATATATATATATATAAATTATTAATCAATGTCTGTATTCCAATTATAATAATATATATATATATACGAACTAACTCAAGGAAAAATAAAAATATAAAAATACTAGTAAAAAACACACAATTACTTTCTCTATAAAGCTGCTTGGTGAAATATTAAAGCAGCTTTATAAAGAAGTAATTGTATGTTTTTGTTAGTATATATATATATATATATATATATATTATCTAAAGTATATAAGTAAGTATTTGATAAAAATGAAATCTGAAGCAGCAAAGATTTAAATGCTGAGATTATTTAACAAGTGCTTTGAAAAAGTATAGATGCAAATGTATCTTAAATGTTGATTCTGCTAGCAGAATATGATGTTAACATAAAATTTAAAAAAAACTATGAACATTAGAATGAAGAATGGGGATAATTGCAATATATATATATATATGTGTGTATGAACAAAATTGAAAGAGAAGGAAGTTAATAGCCACAGTATTAAACTCTGAGAATATTGATCAATGATTTAAAAAGTGATCTGCATAAGAAAACCAAAATAAATAAATAAAAATTTCAATAATATTTTAAAAAGGAATCATCTTTCAAAAGAACCAAATCCTGAAAAAAAAAGATCAATAAAGTTAAAGGACATCCCCAGCAAACTGAAGCTTGAAGGTAGAAATACTTAATATCATATATATCTATTCTTATTTTTTAAACATTTCTAATATAATTTCATAGTTTGAAACAGTTATTTAATTATAAAATCAATATTCAATATGCCTAGTTATAGATTTAGTTATATCTACTGGCTAAGATTATATGATTTAGAATTATTTAATAAAACATGTAAATTTTTAATTTGAATAATTTAATAAATATTTTAATATTGATTTAAAATACATAAATTCAGCTAATTAAAATATTTTAAAAATAATTATATATTTTATTCCTAAATGATTTATTCATTTCATTAATATAATATTCCAAATACTTAAATAATGACTGATATAGAATATATTTAAGCTACAATAAGTAATAAATAAGAACATACATCTTTAAGTGCCCAAGAAAACTATATTTGTCTTGAATTACAGATACATTATAATACTTTGGATTGAACTTAATATATAGAATATTTATTTGATATTATATATATATATATATATATATATATATATATATATCAAATAAATATTCTGGTATAAATAATATTCTGGTATAAATAATATATCCAAGGTAAATGTAAATACACACTTTAATATATGAAAAATGGTTGATTCATCAAATCTTATACAATTGTGGATACAAAGCTTTGATTCATAAAATCTTACACAATTATGGATACAAAGTAACAGTGAATTAATTATTCATATTAATTTAGGGAGAGAAACCAGCAACTACCTTATCATTATACATTATTTGGTCATGTTACATAGAACACAGTTGATTCAAAAGATGTAATATTAGCCTCATTTAATATAGCAACAGAATATCTAGTATTCATATTACAAATGTATGATTCTATTTACAAGTGAAAAAATCAATATTATTGAAAACTTTGTCTTTTGGGTATATATTGTAACAGATGATGGCCTTGATGTGCAAAATGTGTATAGTGCTGATGGTTGGTGGTTATATTACCCATTAAACTGCCAAAGATAAATACAGATGCATTGATCATCATCAAAATAATAAGTACTCTGACTCAGCCTCTAATAGAGTTCTCAACAATCTCTGCTTATTTTGTTTTCTGGAAAATTCAGAAATTACATATTTGGTAACCCCTTTTTGCATTTAAAAGAACTGATCATATTTCATTCATTTCTACAACCCTCTACTTTCTATAGTAATAACTTTTAATTCTGGCTGAGAATGAGAGTTTCGATTTGAACAATTACTAATCATAGAATTATGTGTTAACACAAAATACAAGATGCTAATAACAAAGAATGATACTGACTCGAATTCCTAAATAATTAGCAATAAAGTTTAATATCAATTACTACTATAAGAAAGTCATTAATTTGAGAATCCTGTAATATCACATATGTACAAAATAAAAATTGTCAGTTACCCCCCAATGCTGTTTTTCCAGCAATGCCACCTTGTGAATAAAACATCTGAATTATATTGGCATGAACAAGAGGTAGCTTCTTGTTTATATGTCACAAAGTTGTTATATAAATTGAAATCCAAATTTATCTGAACAAGGAGCATGAAATTTAAAATAGAAATGAGCAATACATTGTATGGGCTTAAACCTCCACTTATATATGTAATATATGTGGAATTTGAACTCAGACTTTCACATGACCCACTACTCTCAGTGCCATCTTATATTGCTTACCCACATGATCACACACATGTTGAAAAGATAAATCACTAACTGATGAGTGCTGGTTTAGCATGAAATACCATATTGGTGATTATTTATCTTTTCAACATGTGCGTGATCAGGTGGGTCAGCAATATGAGATGGCATGGAGAGCTGAGGTCATGTGAAGGTCTGAGTTTGGATCCGGAATAGAAATGATCTTAAATTGTTCTTGTATAAACAAGTTTAATTTATGTATATATAAAAAAGACTATAACACTAGTTATTTTAAACTTTGTAATCTTCTAAACATAAATATATAAAAAGTACATCCAATGTATATCAGCTAAAAATTCAAATATAAAATTTTAATGGCTCCCCATAATGCTATGTTTTTCTGGATTTCTATTTGTATAAAAACTTTGCAGCATACATACAAGAGATTACATTTTGCTTATGCTGCTAAACTTTAGACTTTACTTACAAGGTAGTGTTTCTGGATAAACATAGCATGGGCAGAGGGAGTGATTGACATTTTATATTTAAATTCTCAGCTAGTGATATGCACTGAGTTTATTTTATACATATGTAACACCTAATTGTCAGAGTCATCTAATAATTAGTACTTACATGTGTATCTTAGTTGTTTATTCTGCAAACAAAAGTATTAAATGCTTATAATCAAATATATATCTTAGAATTTAAGTTACACCTAAAAGCTATAAATCCATCCACTAAAAATATAATAATCATAAGTTGTTTTAAATCAGTAGTTTATAAAAGCCAATCTACATTACACAGAAATTTAGATTTAAAAAAAATTGTGTATCATAAAATTCAATAATTAGTATTATAAAAAACTTCTATTATGGTTTCATATTATTGGATGAAATTTTTTAAAAAAAATCAGAGTATCCATTGACAGTACACTTTGCTTAATGGAAATAAATAAAAACATTTTGTTTTTTTATCATTACATTAAAGAATTGTGTAGTTTACTTTTCACTCATTTTAGTACACTGTAATAATTCATTCGTGTTATCCATTATTTGGTTTAAAACTACAGTGCTAATATTTTCAGATGGTAGTTTCTTATTGCTGACATCCTGTAATTAACTTTAAATTCATTATACAATAGACAGTCAACTTTGCATAGCAATATGTTGGTTTTTTTTTCCAATTTGCATGGAACAGATGATAATTAGTTTTACACTCACACACAAGAGCTTTTTACTTGTTACTTCAACTATGTATTAATTGTTTCCAAGAATCACACTTTTAATTTCAAATTTAAATAATCTTTTTTCCCAACATTTCATTCTAATACTTGGGCAGCTGTAGATATTTTCATTCATAGATGCTGGAGAACTATAATAAAAACTGTTGTTTTCCAATAGTGGACTAGTGCTTCCCATGACCCAATAAACTGATGTATGCAGCATGACTTTTCCTTTGTATTTGCTTTTAATATAGAAGAGAAAAGGGCTGAATCTTTAGAAAAAATGAATAATAAATAATTGAACTAATCTCTTAATTTTTTTATATCTTGCCCTCTGCTTACATCACAACTTGCTCACCCTATACTCATAAGTCAGCAGCTTGTTTACCAAACTTCTAAGAGTTTGACCCTTCTTAAAAGCTAAATGTTACAAGGTATTTTTTTTTTATTCTTTTACCCTATTAAGTTATTTATTCAAATTTCTTTATATTAAAATCTTATACAATTTGTTTATATTGTTTTCATATTTATAAAAGTTGATTTTTTAATATATTTTAGAAGTGGTTTATACAATATAAAACATTAATCTATTAAAAATTGAAGGATTAAATTGTACATTAGAGCTTTAACAAATTAATTACATTTGTGATTTACTATTCTTCAAATTTTTCTTACATATCTTAAATCATTTTTTTTGGCAATTATACAATTAATATACCAAATTATATTCCATATAATAGATCTTTTATCTGTATGTAAAGAATGGCATGCCCACTGACTAATTCACTCTGCTATATTTTTTTAAATGTTAAACAATTTTCACATAAATTAATCATTGGTACTGTATTCAACAATATATGCCCTAATATCAGGTATTTATTTGAATCACTTGATAGTATATACTTTTATTTTAAAAAAGTTTTGTGGTTTTAATAGTAGAATAATAATTCTACCTAAACTGTTCAGATATTAACAGCTATCAAGAGTAAAAAAATAATTGAAAAACTTTAAAGACAATAGACATATTCCTTCTGTGCAAAAAATAAAAGTGCTCTCCTTGTACAAATTAAACTTTTGTTTACATTGTAAAAATAAAAAAAATCAGTTTATGCTTAATCTGTTTATCTTTTTATTATATATTTTTAAAAAATTATTGAATATTTGTTTTTTAGTAAGTATATAATATTAATATTTACATTTAATTCAATATATTAGTTCTAAGGCTGTATATAATTTGCTTATACTGAATATTTACATATATATAATTAGAGGGATTTAAACTCAGGATGTTTCAGTATATTCATTCTCCACTCCATCTCAAGCAACCAATATTCATGATCACACACATTCATTATCATCTGTTCTAGCAATATGTCCAGATCCACTCCAATCTTTAACTTTTTCAATGATGTCAGTAACACCTGTTTGTTTTCTTACCCATATATTGCATTTTCAATCTCTTTTTGTTACTCCTAACATGCATCTCTCCATACTTTTTTGAATGGCCTGAAGTCTCTGTATTGCTCTTCTATTAAGTGTCCAAGTCTCAGATCCTTAAATAAGACTAGTAAAACACATTTATTTAAATCTTCCATTTTAAATACATAGGCATACTTTTTTTTAATATTAAGTTATTTCTACCAAAACCATTCTAACCACGTTTAATTCTGTGATTAATTTCATCCATTATGTTTTCATCTGTAGTAATAATCTCACCAAGGTATTTATAATTGTTAACTTCTTTTAACTCAACATGACCTTTATTTTCATCTTTTGAGAAAATGTATTGAACATTACTTTAGTCTTTTTAACATTTACCTTTAGTCTACTTTTTTATCATAGCATTTACAATTTCTTAAACACTTTATCAATACTATTTATTTATATCAAAACTAAAAGTTTCGACTGTCCTGCAATCATCATCAGAGCTCTTTACAATCCTATTTCTAAAAACCCAACTCTCTTACTTTCATCTCGTAACTATTGTAACATTTCCTGAGTTCTAAAGCATTATTTGAAAAAACAACTATATCATCTGCAAAATCTAAATGACAAATAATCTCTATTGACTTTTACTCCTTTAGCTTCTCATTTTAATCTATTTCTTGCAACACTACTGTAAAAAGTTTTGGAGATATGGAGTCATCTTTTTTACGCCCTTCTCAATGTTAAGATTTCTAGTATCATTATGTAATCTAATTGTTGCTGTTGCATTTTCATAAATATTCTTCAGAATATGAGAATATTCTGGGTCTATATAGAATGCTTTAATGACTGAAGTAATGCTTATAGAATCAAATGCCTTTTCATAATCTACAATCCAAAGCATAATGGCAACTCATTCATTAGTCCTTTCCATAACTTCTCTCAATACTTGGATATGATCTATTTTACAAAAACCACTTTTAAATCCAGACTGTTCTTTTGGTTGATTGGAATCCAAGGTTCTTAGTAAACAAGTTATAATTATTCTGGTAAAAAAATTCTATAAAACTAATAAAAAACGGATAGGTCTGTAATTTCTAACATCTTCTTTATTATCTTTTTTTAAATATTAATATTAATACTGCACTATTTCAATATCTGGTACATCTTTATCATTTAGTATATAACTTTGCCAAAAATTCTTCTATTTCTTCACCTGATTCTTTTAATATATCATTACCTAGAGCTTTTCCCTTTCTTCATAAATTTAAGTGCATGTTTCACTTCTTCATTATTCAGAAGATATAATAGATGTATGAGGTACTTGTTTTTTATTACCATATAATTATTGATAGAACATTTTTACCCATTTCACGATGTCATCCCTCTTTTTAGTAATAGTTCCATCTTTTTTTCTTATTGCAGATATACGTTTTCTACCAAGACCAAAATATTGTTTTACACTCTTGCAACTTTTATTTTCTTCCACAGTTTTTTTTACTAGTTCACAATTTCACTTTCTTATATTATTATCAACTCTTTTTCACACCATTTTGTAAAATTTGAGATATTCAATTCTTCTTAATGCATCATTTTTATATATCTTCATATTTCTTCTTTTCTTCCTAAATTCTCTAGTCTCAGTAAAAATTTTATTGGTCAATTGCTACTTTTTTCTACCAGCTATCTTTGTTGCAGTTTTTAAGTGTATCAGTTATTTTCCTATTAATTTCATTCAAATCTAATTTTCTAATACTTGAAATTGATTTGCAAGTTCTAATTTAAATTTCATTAGAACATTTCTCAAGATTAGAAATATCAACTGTAAATATTGTTTTTCTGTTGATCACTCCCTATGTTGAATTTATTTAAGAACATTACAATCTTAAAATATGTATTTTCTGTTAGCCAAAATACAATCCAATTCTGTTGTACCTTTATTTGGATGCTTCCATGTCCATTTCCTTTTAATATTTTTTTTTAAAAAAATCAAAATATAAAATTTTTCTTTTTCTGCAAACTCTACTAGTCTATGTCCTCTCTCATTTTTATTACCATAATCAAATTTACCTACAGCATTTTCACCTTTCATTTTGTTTAGTCTGATCAAAAGCCTTTTGTACATCCATATAAAAATCTTCTATTACTTTTTCATTATGAGAACTTGTTGATGCATAAACCTGAATTATCTGCATTTGGTATCTGCTATTAAGTTGAATAACTAATCTTGCCACTCTATTCGATATACCATCAATCTCCACAATGTTGTTCTTCCAATTTTTATTTATAATAAATCCTACTCCCTTTGTACTTCCTATATTTGTGCCTTTGTAATAAAGTACATGTCCACTTTTTAAATCAATTGTTTCTTCACCTTTTCTAACTTCACATTATCCAATAATGTCCCATTTAATATAAGACAGTTCTTCCAATTTTTGCAATTTTCCTTTACTTGAAAGTGATCTGCAGTTGTAAGTATCTAAATAAAAAGTTCATCAAATGGCATCCTGGGTTTTCAATCAGGGGACTTAGGCCACTAATCACTGCCTTGGATGGTGACTTTACAGCCTTCTGGGAATAAGGGCCATGAATTATTTTTGTCTGTCATGATTGTATATATCTATTACAAAAAAAATTTTCATTCACACACACATTCATTCTGCCTTATTGGGCAACTGAGAAACAAGACTATGGTGTTTCTTGATCTTAAATTCGGAGGTTAAAAGCCAATAAACCGCTAATTCGTGTTGGTGAGCAGCCATCCATGTTCATATACTATATGAATAATCACATAGTAATAACAACTGCAACGACAAGAACGTATGGAGTGGACATTAAGAATTTGTCCTGCTCGGTTCTTTTAAGGTCTCCAAGAGGAATCAAAGAGTCTCCTTTCAGTTAATAGCAAACTCCTTTCTGCAGCCAATAACGATATAAATGAGCTTTATTATTACAATGTCGTATATGAAAAATCAAACACATTGTTAAGTTATTCTGCAGAGAGATTATATGTAGATACTCTCAAACTGATGTCAATTTGATAGTATCTAAAAACATTAAATTATTAATCTACAAAGATTTTTATTTCACTTTTTATTAATACCTAGCGCATAGGGGTGAATATTTAAGTTTGAATGCAATGTCGTTTATACTATTTTTTTTCGTGTTCATTTGCTTAAAAAGATCTAAACCTACATAACAACTTATAATCTGTTGAAAGGTATTTTGTTTAAAAATATATTATGCTGATTTTTATTTATATGATTTTAACTTTTTATTTCAAAAATATCTGTACAAAAATTATTTTTGTAGCGATGACTTTATGTTGTAGTAATTGTCATGTAAATTAAAAGAGTGAATTTAACTCCTGAGATTTTCTTATAAGATAAAAATTGAACCAAATCATTTTTCGGTGACTTATTATAAAAAGAAATGAGATATTTTTGTTATGTTTTAATATTATTTTTAGCTTTAAAACTTGAAAGCCTTTGTTTATTTAAAAAAAAATTAATGAATGCGCAAGTTAAAAATGATAATAACTTTTATTCAAGAAAAAAACAAGGGAGCTTTTTGTGTGTGACTAAACATTTATCCAAGTATTCACTTTTCAAATTCTAATCAAAATGAATTGTTTAAAAATAAAATCAGTCAATGACGTGTTAAAATTTTTTTCACAATTCACTAATTTTAAAACTTATTCTTTGTTTTTATTTGGTCAATTTAAAATTGCCTCAATATTATTTGAAGCGTGAATTAATTAATTATGATTGGGCAATTAATTACTATTTTAGATTTTTTCTATTAATGTTTCATCAGTTAACCAATATATGTACATTAATTTAAATTTTTAAAAAAACATATCAAACAGTTGATATTATAAAAATAACATTGTGACATAATGGTTAGTGATCGTGTCTCTTTATACCCACATAAGTGAGATTTGGATTTATGAACGATGGAAATTTTGAATTTTTTTTTCAGACATCAGTCAATCTGTGGATATCTTATCTAGCAATCCAATATTAATCAGTAAATGGGTATTTAGCTAGTAATCTATGCTAATTAGATGAGTATATTTTTTCTTCATCCTTCTGTGCTACTTACCATAAGCTTTAGAAGCTAATAGATGCTAGATGATAGCCCTTAATAACTACCTACCCAGTGCTATCTTAGCCAACATTACCAAACTCATTTCAACTATATGGCTTTCATCATGGCATAAAAGTGTGAAAAAAATATATGCTGTTGAAACAGCAATGAGTTAGCTGAAATCATGTGATATTATGTAATTAGCTAAATGTGATGTCATTGCAATATTATATAACTTAGACATATAATTCATATTTACTTTTTAAATACATCTGCAATATACTTAGAGAGCAGCCGACTGATAATCAGAAAATACTATTGGTTGATTTTGCTCACACCATATTGAAAAGTACTACACAGAACGAAAAATAAAAATAACCAGTTGGCCATGAATGTTTCCATAAAATGAGTGTACATGTTCTCTTGGATTAATGTAAATAGTTGTATATGCAGTGGAATTAGTCTTCTCTTTTGGAAAGAACTTTAAGTAATCTTATAATTTCCCTTACATTTGTATATTACTAATTGTACCCATTGTAAATAATAAATATTGCTGGTCATTTAATTTGTATGCTTTTGACACTCTGTGAATCAAAAGGGGAAGCCAAACCCACTGAGACATTAACTGTAAGAAATAACTAGAGACTTTTTAGGAGTACAAGCATAAAATTTCTTGTTAACCAGCAACAAATTGAATATGTGTTTAATATTGCATTCACTTTTAATAGCAGATTGGCATGCTGAAAAATAAAAAGTTATTGAATTCCTCACCAGCTATATGAGGTTTTAAAAAAATCTGTTTCACTCCTTGAATGAAATTGACTTCAATCTGTCATTTTGGATTTCAAACATCATGTGACATTTATCAAATAAACATATGATTATTTTTCACAGTGTTTTTTAGTGCAGTGGTAGAATAATGGACTCAGACCTCCAGCTGGTCCATAGATAAGTCTATAAGGTAAACTCAGGTATCAAAATGGATTAGATTAACAAAATGGCATATAATATTTTTAAAAAAAATGTTTTTATTAAATTAATAACAGGAAAAAATCTCAATAATTTAGGTATATTTTAAAACTTCTATTTTACTATATTCACTTCCAACACATGAATATAAATATTTGAGGAAAGATATTTCAAGGTGGATTTCAGATTAAATCAGTATTCTTTAATCATTTCAAGTAATAACCATTCCCACATCATCATCTTTGTTTACTATTTATCCATATGAACACATTAGAGAGTGTAATCTGGGCTGACTGAAGAGCATTAATTTATTCAAAAATATTTCTTATAGACAATTTGCATTTATCACATATCTTTATTCTTGTATTTGAGTACACTAAAATAAAACTTTCAAAGTATATATACCTGGGTCTCATTTTATGCAGTAGATAGGTTTCTCAAAAAATGTGCACATAAGAAATTGCATAAAAATTGACTTACCTTGAAAAATGGGGGATATGTACTGTAATTTTCCAAAAATCACATAAAAGCAAAGCAACAATGTAAAATTACTTTAAAATTCGCATAAAAAAAATAAGAAAATAAAATATGAGTAATAAAAAATTTCAAATTTGAAAAAAAATGATACAAGACAAACTTTTTTTACTAACTACAGTACTTAATTTTATTCAAAACAATATATTTTTATGTGTAATTTACATTTGTATGGGTATTTTAATCATTATCGCTATTTGAGATATCAGATTGGTTATGATATGATGTGATGTGAGGTACTGTAGCTTCTCCTTAACTAAGCCAAGAGGAAATACAACTAAAACATTTTCCAATCCCTGTTGATCCTTTCGATTTTGCTAAGCAATCTAAAATTGAAATTTTTGTTTCCAAAGAAATTCATTTTCTTAAGTGTCTTTTTCTCTCCGTTAGAGAAAACTAAAAGTTTAAAATAAAAATAAGAACTTAGACTTATGATAATAAAAAGACACCGACTCACCACTGTTGGGAAAAATTTAATTAAAACTAACAATTAAAAATTAACTTCTTATTTTTGTCTTCAATTTTTTAATTTTCAATTCCGTTTAAAAATCAAATTTCATCGTATCACATCACTTTAATTTCAGATCACATTACGTAATTTTTAAATTGTTAATTACAATTAAAAATCAGATTTTAATTGTCAAATTTAATTATGTCCACCACTGTTACTCATCTTTTAAAAATAAACTTGCACACACTAAATGATTAATTGATTATGTACTCTTTTTATAAAAAGCAAAAATAGAACGTGATTTAAAATGCAAAAACAACTTACATAGTATTTTTCATCTATAATGTTTGAACAGATTTACATTATAGTCTTGTAAAATTTAATGTGTGTCTATAAAATGGGAAAATTCTGATTTTAAGTGAATTATGAACTTCTTTATTGCATAAAATCTATTACAGTACTATTATAAAGCACTGAAAATATTGAAATTATTAGATGGAAGTCGAACTCCGATAATGCGCTATTATAATATTTAAAGTAATAGTGCATTATCAAAGCTCAACTTCTGATCTAATAATTTTTATCACATAAAAGAAAACTGCATACAAAGATATTAAGAAAAAACATGAATCGCATAACTTCAAAATTGCATTAAATAAATCCACATAAAATGAGACCTGGGTGTACTTTCTTTACTTCAGAAAAATTTTGTTTTATTTTACTTTTCATTAACAGTCTGAATTTGTGGTAGAAACATAATGTACTGTGAGTACAGACCATGTAAGAAATGGAGAACATAAACTATCCTCATTTAATGTTTACAGGAGTAAATAAAATAGATAATCCCAAATGTGATGCTAACTGTCCAAAGCCATTGAATCTTTGGGATTGCTATGAATCATAGTGTTTATAAAAGGAATAGTTGGACATCATCTAATAATAACAATTTCCATTGAATCCTATGTCTTTGTTATTGGTGAGATGTTAAAGAAAACACTGCAGGAAAATGGAATTGTAATTCGAACATTAAACATTGAACTTGGTAACAAATGCTAATAAATAAATCCTTTTTAAAATTATATACTCAAATAACTTTTACTTATCTTTAATAATCAAAGAAATAACAGTAATACACTGATAGATACCTATTCAATTTTTCTTCTTTTTAATAATTTAAATTATTAACACAATCTTTATTATTTGGTATGCCTTTGATTACTAAATTAAGTAAATAAGAATTGATCATTGATGTAATATTTTATAAAACAAATCAAAATTAAAAACAGGATTAATATTTAATACTTTAAATTTATAAAATGACCATTATAATAAAATCATTACTTGATTTAAAGTGTAGAGATATTAAAATAGTAATAATAATAATAATAATGAAGAGAATTTTTATATTGTGTGAAATTTTATGTATTTAATCCTTTTGTCAACATGCACAGTTAATTATCTTTAGCTATAGATCATATCTAGCAGTTGCACTCTGGCAGAGAGATCTTATAAGTTACAATAAATTACATTAGATTGTAATTGTTAAAATTAAAGATGTGTTATTTATCTTAATAAACTCAATGAGTTGATATTTATCTTAATAAACTCAATGAGTTGATAGTTATCTTAATAAACTTTTATTTTATTACTAATCTATGCAGCATTTGATTTACCTATTATACAAATTACTTGATTACTAAAATATTTAGTCATACTTATCATAAAATAAATCTTTTATTTATTGAATTTTATTTTTCTTGCTAAACTAAATATTTATCAACACATACAGACTCATTGATGCCTTATAAATTCATGAATCTATTATAAGTTTAGGTTATTATAAATCCATTTGTCAATCAGCTTATTCATTTATCTACCAGTTATATCATTGGCTGCCTCAAATGCAGCTCTCAATCCATTAATATTGTAATGGTCAAATATGTACATTCGCGTAACAAAATCCAGAGTTTTAGTAAATAATCCCAAGGCCGACCAGAATACGATGGTGGAGACCACAGATCTGATATAGCCCGAGTTCCTCTACTATTGCTCAAAGATTTACCACCTTACAGATGACACACATGAGTTTACAGCAGTATTCTCCTTCTACCTGCTGGCAATAGAACATCAGTAAAGCAGAGACTATGGAGAAAGTTGACAATCTAACTAGTATAGCTATATAGATATTGTGTGTCTAGGATATAATTATTAAATAAAAAAGTGATTCTTAATGTCTAATTATAAATAATGACTCAATGATAATGAGATGATGAGCAAGACTGAGACATGAAACAAAGTTAAATTTAAAATTAATTTAATAAAAGTTAAATATTAAAATAATAAATAAAATGATAATTACAAATGTCTATATGCATTGTCTCACTCACAGATGATTAAGGGATAGTTTACATTTCAGTTTGGGTTCACATGCAGGTGATGGTTTTGGATGTATTATCTGTGGCTGAGTTATACATAGCTTGGTTTACATATATATATGACATGAGAAATTATTTGCAGGTGATATTAATTTTCTAGTTACAAATTAGATACAAATTATTCGATTTGTCATATATATGTATATCACTCGCATGTGTTGATTTAAGGTATAAGCACTTCCGGTTTATATATAGCAATACTAATCACTCACATGTGATTGTAGTTTTTAGGTTACAAATACATTAATTTACTATATATATATATCACTTGCTGATGATGAAGAAATTATAGGTTGGAAGTTACACTTTCATGAGCCTTAATATTACATTATAACTTAGTGAATTTGCTCATGACTATCTATGTCTAGTTTATGCTATATAACAAGATCTAGATTTGCTTTAGAGCTAGTAGAAATGATTATACACATTTATAAAGAACATAATATTTTATTAAGCACGAATAATCAATATATTCTCTATATAGCTAATATGCCTATTAAATTAGATTCGAACTTAGATCAAAGCAGAAAAATACAATTATTATGGTGGGATGAACTGATTTTTGGCAGTCAGACTTCAGATACCAGGGCGTATAGAAAATATACAATTCTGAGTCTCTGTGTCTCATATATGTGCCTTATTCATGGGATTTTTACCAAATAACAGTTCTCTTTTACCGAACTCATTGCTATGGAAATAAGAGACATTTAGTCCAGATGATCAAACAACTAATTTAAGTGGGGAGTCTCATGCTCTATTCCTAAGGATGCAGAATAGGGAGGTGTGAACCTGCCCACCATCTGGAGAAGATAGTTGTCCGAACTAAGAGTAATGGTGTAGCCCTAACACATATGCCCATTAAAGAATACAGCAACAAGTGAGTATGCTGTAACATTTCTTAAGGACACATATGCACCGCTGACAACATTATTATATAGTAAAGATTAAGATGCTAAACAATAGTTTCCTTCACGAAACTACCCTGTATCAGTTCATTAGATAACATCTATAATCATGATATTAAGGAAAGCTTAGGAATCTAATTTGTAAAGCTATCTATATAGGCATTTATAATTCTAGGGAGGATTACAGCATAGTAAGGGAAATTACAATATAGCATTATAGATTTATGCTGTATTTCATCACTTCAACTGAATATTGATTAAATATTAGATTTAAAGCAAATCTATCTTAGAATAGCTGTAAGCTTGTAATTATATCTTAAATAAGACATTTTATCCATTTCAAAATGGAGTTTTGGTTTATGCATCAATATACGCAAAATTACATATACATAGGTGTGAAAGTATATAATGACTTCTCACTAATGATTTAACTAAGAGTAAAACTCTGTTTTGAATAAATATAGCATAAACAAATACATAATTGAAAATAATAAGGTTTGGCATAGATTTAACTAAAAGAATTGTAAGATTTAAAATAAGATAAGATTTCACGTAAGTGAAATCTGAAATTTGGCTTTGTTTTAGCATTGTTTAAAGTGGAACTTATATGACATTAGCAGATATTTGATTGATATAGTTTGAGACAATTTTAAGTTGTTTAAGAGAATTAATTGGGGCAAATATTATTATTAACTTAAAATATACAAAATAACTTAGAAACTTAATTATTATTTTAAAATAGATCATTTTGAATTATACGTAATAAAAGTTATATTAAAATATTCAAAATATAGATTTTAGCAAGTTAAAAGTAAATAACTTTTAATTACTCAGAATAAGATTAATACATAACTAAATCAATCATAAATAAATTCAGCAAGTAAACCAACAAATAAAGAAATCATATCAACAAATTAAATGTGTTATCCATGCAAATAATAACTCAGGTAAGAAATCATAAAGCAGTTAGATCAGTAAATTGGGTATTAATAATATTATATCAGTTAAGGAATCATTTAACGAATTATCATAATAAATCATAATAGTAAATCAGGTAACAATAAATCAGTTCTCAAATCAGGTAATAACAATAATAAATCAGGCAAGATTTTAGAATTAAATTAAATAAAATTACATTTTAGAGATGAGTTTAAATTACATATTATTATGGCCATAGAGTTTAGATTGAGCTAGCTTATAAGAATTAGTTGACTTTAGTTGAAAGGCATTAAAATTGGAGTTTATTACCATTATCTACTTTTTTGCTGGCAGGCTATTTTCATCATCGAGGAACTTTTTTAGGTGGTGGCTGCTTTCATTGCATCTCTTTCTGCATCAGGTAGCCTTTGACTGAGGTCTGAAAGGCAAAGCAATTAACCTTCTACCCCGACTTCATTGTTATTACAAATTTTGCAAGTACTTTTTTAAAATATAATGCTAGATAATGAATGACTGAATGTCAAAAATGGCTACAGCAGTTTATATATTAGCTCACCCCCCTCTCCTTTGTCATATTAATTTTAGACTTGCTTTTCCAGCTTTCTTGCTATTGCTAAAAAAATTGCAGAATCCCACTGTGACTATTTTTCTATTAGGTCTGTTTTAACCTCAGTCACTCTTGGTAATTTATTCATATTTCTAATTTTAAATCTAATTTTAACTTTAAATTGAAACTAGGTCATTTTATAGTGAGAATAATTAACTTTTCTGGCATCATCCTTTCTAGAAAAACAAATCTAAAAGATGGAAAACATTTTGTTATATATGTAACTCGATCATTTAATTTAGTGATATATGCAGAATTATATACACCTGGGTCTCTTTTTACGCGGACTTATTTAACACGATTTTGAAGTTACGCGATTCAGGTTTCACCGGAAGTTGAACTCCGATAATACACTATTACTTTAAATAATAAATTTCATGCACTTAACATTATATTGAAAGTACTGTAATAGCACATTACTATTGAAATTCGACTTTCATGTTAGTAATTTCAATATTTTCAGTGCTTTATAATAGTAAGATTTTATGTAATAATGAAATTAAAATCATGATTTCCATATTTTATGTATACACACATTAAATTTTACAAGATTATAATGTAAATTTGTTCAAACATTGTGCATGTTAATTTTGCATTTTAAATCACATTCTGTTTTTGCTTTTTAAAAAAGAACATACAGTAATAAATTATTAATCATTTAGTGTCCACAAGTTTATTTTTAAAAGGTGAGTAATAGCAGTGGGCACAATTAAAATTTAAAATTAAAGACAAAAATAAGAATTTAATTTTTAGTTGTTAAATTAATTACTAATTACGTTGTCACCAGAAAACCATTAATTAACACAACATGAGAGTGACGTTGGTGCTAGTTGTATTTCATCTTGTGAAGAATCTGATTTTTTTATCAGTTTGCAAATGAACCTGTTTACCAACAAATAGCGATAATAATTAAAATGTGTATAAAAAATATAAATTACTGTAAATTATGCATAAAAATATATTGTTTTGAATAAAATTAAATATTATAGTTAAAAAAAGTTTGTCTTGTATCATTTTTTTTCAAAATTGAAAATTTTTATTAGTCATATTTTATTTCCTTATTTTTTTTTTTTTTTGCACGAATTTTAAAGTAAATTTTATATTGGTGCTTTGCTTTTATGTGAGTTTTGAAAAATCACAGTCCGTATCCCCCCTTTTTCAAGGTAAGTTATGTCTATTTTTGCACGATTTCATTTGCGCATGTTTTCTGAGGAGCCTATCTATCGCATAAAACGAGACCCAGGTGTAATAATTTCGAATATTAATTTTTTGAATAAATATTTTAAGTAAAGAAATTTTAATGTTTTAATTCTGTTAACATTATTCACTCTCACATATATGTAGTCTTATGTTACACATACAACGTATTTTTCATTTATTTATTACCAGAAATAAATATGTGCGTATTTATGGAGATTTACATATATAGATGCAATTTTCATACTATATTTTAATATATATGCACACATACATGATTAACATATTTAGGTTTAATTTTAGCCTGTTTTTAACATAATATTAACATGATATACGAGGATTTGGTGATAGTTACATAGATAGAAATACTACTATAGAATATAGTGGGTGAAACAGTAGGATTGTCAAAGCTGACTGTTTCAATATATATGCATATTTTCATAAATAATAATGAGCTGAAAGTATAAAATATATTTTTTAGAATGTATGAATTTGAAAGACTCAAAGAACTTTTTAAAATTACGTAAGATATCAGACTAAGTGGAAGAATAGGGTAATAAGCAATGGCATAATATAATATGGGCTTCAGGAATTGCAGCCTAAAATTATTTATGGCTAATGAATCTCTAGCAAGTAAATAAAAATTGAAAAATATAATATTATATATATAAACATACTAAAGAGAATGAGTTATTTATTTATCTAGCACTGTGTCTAGAACTAGGTAAATAAATAATTTGTTATGTATGTTTAATATTACATCTAATACTGATGTGCAACAAATTGTAAAAATTTTGCAAACGTCAATTATTAAGACATAGCAAATGGAATTAAAAGTTATTAATTGAGATCTTCACACTCATTCCTCAATGCTTGGAATTTGCCTATACATATACACTTAAATAAGAAAGTTAAGAGTGATTCATCTTTTCAAAAAACTATCTTCTGTTTAGAAAGAAGAGTACTCCTTAAGTATTTAAATCTGTACAGCACATGTAGAGGGGTGATTCCTTAATGACTTAGACATATAGCTAAACAGCACTGTACAGTGCACATATATGTTGTTTCACAAGCCAGTCTACCAGTTAGTTTTTGATGATAAAACCAAAACTGGTAATGTGCTCCCGATTGGCATTTCTCATTTCTTGAAGTTGACCAAATTTCTTAAGCTTAGTCCCAAGTTTATGGATTGTCTGTGGAAAATCAACCTTGCAGCTCTTCCTACTGGGGCTTTTTTTTGTTATCAAAGGGGTTACAACTTTGATCCCATTTGCCCTCTATGCCTGAAACAGGAGGAGTCCATTGTTCATATTCTGGATCAATGTGGATTGTGCACTCACCTTCCAAACCTTGCCTTAAGTAGGATTAATAATTCAGATCCTCCAACATCATGCTCAAGTTTGCATTTCAAAAAAGATGTTTTGGACTAATCAGACTCTCCACTTTCATAAACTTTTCAATGTGGTCAGTCAGATATAGGAATGTTTTTGATCAAGGATCTGATTGTCCTATTGATGAACTTTTTTTTAAAACTCCACAAAGTAATGGAAGAAGACAAACATACTTGTCAACCCTGTTTGGCAGATCAGACTTGGGGCCAGATAAGGCTGTAGGCATATCTTTGTGGCCTATTGCAGCACCTCCAGATCCCATGAACATGCATCGGAATTTATATATTCAATATATATCAGCTATAATTTTATTTTACATGTACTCTCTGTAATTGATTTCTTGTTGTATACTCATTATCTTTAGATATTCTATGTAATTGATTTACTGATATATAGTTGTCCCTTGCTAATGATTCACTTAAGTCAGACAAGACAAGAATTAATCTTATGTATATATTTATCTAATCTAATGTTTTTTGAGGCAGATTGGGTTGTAGTCAGAAACATTTTTGACTGTCTTGTCTTACAACTTTCTAATATTTTATTGACTCTGGACTACTCACCACATTAGTTTTATAGAACCTACATGCCTTGTTATTGATTTACATTTGTATTCTTATTGGTATTTTTTTTTAATTTGACCTAAATGTGAATAAATTTGATTTTGAAACTAAGTATATAGTAATTCCTTGTTTCACTACAAATTCTTTTCTGTAGCATTATTTTTTATTGTTTTGAAATCTGGCATCTACATTTTAACAAGGAACTAGGGTTTTGGAGCAAATTGTCTACAAAAATTACACCAAGCAAATATATAAAAGCAATTTTTTTTAAAAAAAATTCTTTACTTCTTATTTCTTTTTACAAATATTACAAGGAAGGAGGGATATAACAATGCATACAGTCAAAGCATAAAGTCTAGTTCAGAAGGTGAACATTTTACAGAGATTTTATCTCAAAACAAGATGGTGAGGAGAGAGTAGCATTTGAATTAGGATTTGGTGTGAGAAAAATTGTAATAAATATGTAGTGTTGAAATTATAGTTTAAAAAAAGCTAAACCATAGCAAATTTTTCTACACAATAGTGTCTTATAGTGCAAGCTTTAGTAATCACTAGATAATAAAAGGTTGTGCAGCATAATTTCTATCCAGTGACTAACTATCCAATATCTCCAGACTTGTTTCTATCTTATGGATTTCATCAGTGAGTAGCTTTAGATCTGGAGGCTTCTCACAAATGAAATCCATAAGCTAGAAAAAAATTGAAGATATTGAATCGGGGTTATATTGCACAAATTTAAGCATCAAGTGATTATTAGAGCTTACACTAGGTGGCATTATTGTGTGGGAAATTTTACTTTTATTTTACCATTTTGATAAGCATAAGAAAAGATGTATGTATGTTGATTTTAATGGTTAAAAGAAAGGTTATAATTTCTTTCCACTTATTATCCTCTATTACATTGATTTATATATATATAAAATACCATATACATCTTATATAAACACTTTTCAATGCAATTTAGTTTAATAAATTTATTTATCCTTGCTTACAGTTTCAAGTGTTCAGCAGTCATCATCAGAGCTATAATATTCAAATATAAGTATCTATACATACATACTTATAAACAATATAACCATTATAATCAACATTGTTATTTTAAAGTTCATAACATAGGCTATGGTTTATAATCTTTATATTGCTTATAATTATGTATGAATAGATATATATTAATTGTATGGTTTTATATATATATATATTGTGTTTTTCTGAAGGTTTGGGATGATGGTGTTCTAGCTGTATTTTTATATTGGACTATTTCCATCATCTAATATGTGTGTTGAATGTCTTTAGAAAAGTTTAATTTTTAGTTAAATATTCCAAATGCATTCAACTGTTAGTAATATCACAGCAAACAAATGTTAATAATATCACAGCAAACAGGTTAGTATATGCACTAACTGTTAGTAATATCACAGCAAACAGGTTAGTATACGCACGTTTCGAGAGGTATTTTTCTCCCCTCTTCTTCAGGTGTTGCTGGCCTGACCAGTGACAGTACTAGCATGGGATTCGAACCTGGGTCCTTAGATTCTTGATTATTGAAATTTAAGGTAACGCTCTAACCAACTGAGCCATCCTGCCAAAGGCAACAGTATGTAGTAATTTCATATACTTATCTATGAGGTTCCTCCTGATTTCTCCACTTTTTCCTCAGAGCAAAGTTGATTAGTGATTTCCATACATTATGTATAGTCACACTAGGTTGGCTTATGGGATTTTTTGCAATTGTCATGTGAGCAGCTTCTTTAAATTTTCTTCTTTGTACCTTTTCTTCTTTATCCAATATTTTTGTATTTTTCCAATTGAACGTATGTTCATTGGTCCATACATGGTCTGCTACCTTAGACACATCTGTTTTTTCTCTTCTAATCATCAGTTTATGTTCTTGCAAGCGCTTTTGAATGGGACAGCCGGTCTCACCAATATATGTTCTTCCACATTCACATGGTATTTCATAGATGCAGTTTTTTCTTTGCAGCATTTCAAGTTTAGGCTTTGTAGATGTTAGAATTCCTCATAGTGTGGTATGGCTCATATATATATATCATAACCTTAAGATCCAATAACTTCAGATAAGATGGAGACAACTAATAATAATTATGTAGGTATTTTACCTGGATGCCAAATTACAACTGTAGCAACAAATATAGTTTCCACCAGAGATCATCATCATTTAATAAATAAAAAATATGTGGAGGAAAACTTTTCCAAAAGAAAATATAATTTTAATAATATTTTAAATTACAAATAATACGATGAGTTTTGAGTTTAAACTCAGTAATTATTAAGCAAATAAATTCCTCATACATTATTTAGAAATATAATCAAATTTCCCCCACAAACCCACATAGCTATATGATCTCCAGTGGCAAGTACAATAATGTTCTTGATGTTTCATGTGTAACGAATATGAATGGATCAGTAATCCGTGCAGAGAACTCATAAATTTATATTAATAAAAATATTAAAATCTTATAACTTAACCAACACAGAGTAGAACATTTTACTCTCCCCCTCTTTTACAAATAAATTAAATAACCCTTCGTTCTCCACATCGATCACCCTCCACAGTCACAATTATTTTAAATTTAAATATTAGTGTTTAGGGTCCCCATCCCATCTTCAAAATTATGTTTCTTTAATGCTCTACCACATGCACATACAGAAGTGGAACATACCAGTTCTTAACTCAACCACTCTGTACTCTCTAACGCCCTAATAATAGTAATCTTATTCTTTAAACTCTTAAAATTATTCTCATACTCTTGTTTTATGCTTTTATTCTCAGGGTCATGACTTGTGGTGAAGTGCAACACTCCATTATTTTTCCAACTCATTGCCCACCAATAGACACCATTCCAGCAAATACAAATTTAATAGACATATGCTTATTTAAAGCTAATGTCTACTCTTACTAACGCTAATGATAGACTTATAATAATAAATATGATATTTTAACTACTTAATTAATAAAATAATCATTATAACAAATTTAGAATATAGTTTGATCCACTGGGAGGGCTTCCATATATTAAGAGTGAAGAAGGGATTTTATGTCCACTCGTAATATTTATCGGATTGCAATGAACTAAACAATTAAATATTAATTTGATAATTAATCAATTCTCTCATTTGTTTGCCAAGCACACATTAAAATCTTGAACATATCTGCCATTAATTCAAATCTTCGAATCTTAACCAATAAAAATGTATTTTAGCAATAAAATTTTATGAAAATATTTTTCTGAGAATATTTTATGAACAATCTGCATTAGAAATATGTGTTATTTCAATTAATTTCTTCAGGTTCTACTAATAAATTTGCAAACATTATAATTCTGTCAATATTATAAAACTCTAATAGCGTGTGATTTGATATTGGGTAGCTCTACTATTGTGTAGTTTTGGATAATGTGTTTCTGGACAAGGTGGCTCTGGACACCCAAAACATTAAGATATCAGACACAAGTTTAAATTTTAAAATAACAAATATTTATTAACAATTATATAAGAAAACAAAAACAACAATTCAAGCTACTATTGTAGCGATCCCAATCCCAACTTAGAAAAAAACAAAAACTATGAGATACAGTTTAAATTATTTATAAAAGGGGATGAACCGACTACCTAGCCTTCTATCATAAATTTTATTATAAATAGTTTTGGGACTAATTACTGTTTGTAAACTAAGTAACTTATAATTCTTTTGACCCACAATACATCTTTGAATATTTATTTAGTTATATTTGAAGCGGTGCTTCAGTAATATTATATAAAATACCATTATTGCTAATCGTATTAATTAGCTTAAAGCCCATAAAAACTTAATATAGTATTCTGTTCAGTTTATTAAGACATTTATATTTTTAAAAATACTCAAGTTATGTATTTACGAGACTTATATCTTAAATGCAATAAAAAAAATTACTTTAACTTTTAAGTTTATACGTATTTCGTGAACTATTATTCCTATAACTTAGTATTCAAACTCCAACTAACAATTATGTAATGTGTTTTAATAATTATGTTATTAAACACATACGCGCATTTATTGCCATGGCCCAACATTAGTTTACTATTCCTTTCTTACTAGTCCAGCGATGACTTGCTTCTGCATGAACAGGGTATGATGCGTACGGCGTGCCTGAATTTAAATTTACAAATATAAACATAGAAGAAAGATCGGTTCTTACCCAAGCTAGAGCAAAGCTTAGCTACTCAATACATCAATTTATGAATATGATAGATTTAATCCCTAAACAAATAATTACTTGTCACTAGTGTGCAATGACCTCACAAGCAAGAAACGTGAAATTATCATACACTCCTAGGTAATGATAAACTGTTGTTTTTGTAAAAGAGAATAAGTTAATAATAATAACTTCTTGGTGCTAGCATAAACCTAAGAATTTGCCTTCTTCCTAAGGCTAAAGTATGTGAGGAACTCGTATCTGCACATATATAAGAGGCATGCTAAGAACACTGCAAACTACAATCATAAATATTTCTCTTACGAAGCAAAAAAAGAAAATATTGGAGCTGGTATCAAGTCCTCAATCTCCTAAAAATACTTTCAAGTAAAATTATTTATCGTGAGAGAGCTATGCTCCATCTCAATTCTTTTTGAGGTGGTAAAACTACTCTAACCTCAACAAACAGAGGTCATTTGCACTCTCACGTAGCATAAAAAGAGTATCATATTATTGATGCATGAACCGATTAGTCTATTACGACTAAGTAAAAGTTTACTTAGAAATAATTCTCTAGGCTAAGAAATATGCATCATTTCACTTAAATACACATTTTAATTAAGTAATTCACATACCTCCGAGCATAGCAATAAATTACGAAATATGAAAAAATTAAATATACTTGAAAATATTCATTTAAACTATTCATATAACTATATCTTGTAAATCCATTCATACATTACACTCTCCTAGCATTTGTAATACAGAAAAATAAAATATATATGGGCTCAAGAAATATTATAGTAAACCAACTTATTTGTAAACTTTAAATTAGATTGTATATAGGGTCAAACTTCTTCAACTTTTAGCTCTTAACTACTATATCAAAATACAATATAACACTATATAAAAATATAATAATAATAAAAATTTTACGTATTGTCTCTTTAAACCAGCAAGCAGTGGTGGCTATGATTGTTAAAGAGCCAAAGACACCAAAATGTATGGGTACTGAACTGAGTTCAGACCCATATGACTATATAAGCTATTGAGCTTAGATTGAAAATATTTTTTGTGTTTTCAATTTCATGCTCATAGTTTTGTAGTTAAGTAGAGATAAAAGGTGTTTGCTAGAGGGTTGCATTAGATCCTAAGATCTAGATACAGTGCTCTCAGATCCAAAGCTTCTCACTGACGAAGGCCACAAGCCAGAAACTAGTCTGGGGATATTGGATGCGTAGGCATTAGATAGGGATTTTATGCACAAGCCTTCTGGCATCCATTGATTACTCTGTTTAGCACAGGTGGCCCTACTATATGGAGTTTTGCTTTGTTTTGTTTATTGTCTCTTTCTTGGTACACTGGGGATGCTGGCAATTATCCTTCCGCGAAGTGTAAATTGTCAGAAATAATGACATATATCATTTTGAATGGAGAAAATATAAAATGCATGCATGGCCAAAATAAATATCGTTGAAGCTATCCAAAATATTAATGTTTATTTGGAGCTTCAACGAAGTTTAAAAATACATTTAATCTCGTAGCTACTTTAACATCCAGATTTTATAATATTATTCATAATATAATATTCCTACGTTTCTTATATTATTTCTTTCTTAAGACATTTTTACATATGCATTCAAATTTTATTATTTCAACAGTACATTATCCTTTGGGTTTAATTTCCATTTGTTTCAAGATTACATTATCCCAGATGCATATAATAATATTTTATTCATTCATATAAAAATTTTGCATAATTTATTCCATTACTAAATTTCAAAAGATCAGATGCACATTAAATTTACGTTAGTAATCATTTAAAGAAATTATTATTTAACTTCTTGGTTCATCGTATTTATTTTAAAAAGAATTGTTTTGACTAGAATTTTTCCAACTTCATTTTATAGCTATTCTCACGAGAACTCAAAGGTTTACTCGGAGAATTTTCATTACAATAAGTACAAAATATTCTTTTAATTATATTATATGATGAATTAGATATTTAGTAGAGATAAATCGGCATTTATTAATACTATTATTCTTTCAGCCTTTTATAAACTATTTATTCCAGTATGAGAAATTAAATATTTGAAGTAATATAAAATATTAGAAAGTTTGTAATAAAATTAATAATGACTTATTCCAAATAGGATTAAGATTAATAAAGGTTTGTAATACAATGATCCGTCCAAATTTACTTATTAAATTATTTAATAAAAGACAAGTGACAATAAAAGTTTGTACCTGAGATATTCTAGGATCTGTAAATCGAAGCTTGCGAATTAGACGCATTGATTTTAGCATGGTGTGTTGATTCCTTGTAGATTGATAAAAATTGTGCGTATAAACTTTTTTAGTGATCCATTATTAAGATATACAATATACACTTTTTAAATAAAACTAATAATTTAGTCAGACGATAAATCGAATGAAAATTTTTAGCGTGCTCACTTTTTTTTTTTTTTAAGTGTCATAGCATCGGCCGGGACGCGAACCCGCAACCCGGTCAACTGCCTGCTAGTGCAAGGCAGTAACGCTGACCTCTCGACCACCAATGCAAGACTAGCGTAGTTTGCGCAAGATTTTTAGAGAAGACCCCTAGTTCTAATATGAGCTTAGTTTTATTTTATCTAGCCGTCAATCATTATTCTGATCTAACTGTTTAGCTTTGATCCTTAATATTAATTTTTAATTGTTTTATTCAATTTTTGTCTGGACTTTACTTATGCACCAAACTTTCCTTCCCACGTGTGTTTGAGAGATTTGAACAACAACAATTCAAAAAAAAAAAATGTACAAAGAAAATGGTGGAAAATTTTATAAAAAATTACTTTAATAGAAATGAATAGACCAAATTTTGGCTTAAAGATTTATGAGCGAAAATAAGATTGAATTTACTTAATACCCATATAAAATAATAACCCTCTTGGTAAAACTGACTGTTAGCAGCCACAACATTTCGCCCTCTATTTTTAAAAAACTGAACTAGTGTATCCAACTATAAATAAACTATATCTAATTATAAATGTTTTTACATAAAGGTTAATAATAAAAATAATAAACTTACATTTTTATGCGTAGTTTTGAGCTATGCACACGAGGAAATTCACGAAAACAGTGTCATGTTCACGCATACCCCTAAATGCAAATTCCTGCAGGTAGGATAAATGAAAGAAGTACGATTCATTGATCTTCACTATCCATGGTTTGGTTCTGTTGAAACATGTAGCAGATTCTTCCCTGCAAAAATGACATCAGTCTATAACCATTCACTTGCTAATCTCAGTCTCATGAACAATAAAGTGCATTGGCAAATTATTTGCCCAACAAAACGTTATATCAACAATGATGTTCAAAGACAGATGGCTTCGGGGAAAAAATGACCCATTTCTTATTCTGGAGTTTGAAGTTGTTCAAGCAGGTGACGTGTATTCTAGCTTTCTGCCAGAACAGCCACAACATTTAAAATTTCATTTTGGGGGACCAAAGAAGTGATAGAAATTTTGTCTGCAAAAATTACAGGTGCCAAAAGTAGTTCATAATTTTGACAGCAGAGATTTCTTTTGTGACACTTGTTGAGTTTTGACACATAACCTAGCACAAAATTGCTCATAAAACTGTAAGTTTATTTTTTTATTATTAACCTTTATATAAAAACCTTTATAGTTAGATATAGTTTATTTATAGTTAGATACACTTAGTACAAAAAAAATATAGTTCAGTTTTTTAAAAATAGAGAGCGAAATGTTGTGGCCGCTAACAGTCAGTTTTACCACCCTCTCAAAACACTATTGTATGGTATAATGTATGATGTATAAAACCTTCAGATTTCTTGTATAATTAAAATTATATACTTCCCACACACACGAACATGCACGCACATATAAATACTAACTATTAGCAATGTACTTATTATTACTTCAGTCAACAGTGAACTGACTATAATCTTTTGAAATTTAAAGAGCTATTTTTCCATATAACTAAATATTAATCAATCACTAGAATTAGCAAAATAAAATTTTATTTATGATATCAACTTTCATTTTAAAATATCGTTGATTCAATTTTATTTTTATTAGGTTCTTAATTAACTGTTACAAAGTTTTATAACACGCAAGACAATCACCCTCCTTCTCTCTATACATTATAATTTTGAAAAAGTAAAAATGTAAACATACTTTTATTTATACATTATAAATTCAGGATTGACAATGTTTTTATTCTTAAAACGTTGTTAGGCGAGAGGTCAGCGCAGCTGCCTTGCAAGCAAGCAGTTGCTTGCAGACAGTTGTTGCGGGTTCATCTGCCGGCCGATGCTATGACATATGGGGGAAAAAAACTAAATACCAACTTTTATTTAGCTTAACATTTTGATTAAAAAAAAATTTTTTTTCTTTACCCCTCATTAGTTTTTCCATGACAGAAACTAAGGGTTACAGTATATATTTGAATATTGTAGCTCTGATGATGTCTGCTGGACAACTTGAAATGTAAGGAAGGAGAAATTAATTCTATTATATTATATTGTATTGAAAAGTGGTTATGTAAGGTGTATATGGTATTTTATTTATAAAAGAAGGATTGTCAGATAAAATTACATTCTTGAGAATCCATGATTTTAAATAAAAGAATTCTGAATAAATATTGATTACATGTAAAATATTAGATGTCAACTGTTGATTCATGGAGATTTGTTAGTTAATATGAAAATAAAACAAATTAAATTCTAATTTATATTTAAAAAACATTATTTGTGCTTTCTAAAAATAAGAGTCATTGGTAGAAAATATTAGTAGAAGTTTTTTAAGCATAAATACTTATCCAGTTATTTACACATAGACTAGCTATATCATATTGAAATGTTTTTAAAAAAATTCAGTGTAAAATAATTAGCAAGGTTGATGCATAACTTCAAAGAAAATATAAGTTAAAGTTAGTGATTATAAAATAAAATCATACCATGATTACAGTGAACTTGATTCTAGATAGTTAATGAATTAATTATAATAAAGATTAAATGTTTCTTGTTGCAGCATAGACTAAACAAATGTGTTTTCTAAGTAATTCAATGTCTTGCATGGTTTGGGACAATTGTACAGTAACAGACTTGCAGAACTCAAGATTAATCGATCATGGCGCAGTTCCTCCAGTTCCAAGACTTGAATTTCTTATGAATTTCCAAACAATAAGCCACTTTCTTATTTATTTTGATTTAGTAATTCAATGCTGTATGTGATTGAAAAGACTTTAGTGTAATGAATTCAAAAAATAAACATTTTTGAATTGAAAATCAACTTGTTATTTTGACTATAGAATGTCACATGACCTCCCATGCAGCAACTGTTGAAAATACTAAATTAACACCAAATGTTATTTTATATGCTTTCTTAGTGGAAATATTGTTTAATTGCATAAACTGGCACATGATCTATTTTACTTTATTGTCTAAATATTGGTCTAGCTTATCCAACCTTGAATATATATGAGCCATAATTTGATTGTTGTAATAATTTACCCACTATGTGTAAATTTGTACAGATATCAAATGAATTAATGTTAAATTAAAACACTAATCATTATTTACTTGAGAGCAATCTGTTCCAAAAACATTGGAAATTGTAACTCTGTCTCCTTAATATTTTTCATCTAGGTCAATCATTACAGATTACTCAGGTACTATTGTGCCTGAAAAATCATTGGGCATTGTAATATCTACTAGAATGACGCAAAGGGAATAATTCAATTGAAAAGCATCATGAAAGCAGATTTACATTTCCAATGGTCTTGAAAACATTGCTCTCAAGTAAAAAATTGATGATGATTTAATTTAACATTAATAGTTATGCATGCATGAGTTTAGAAGTAGCTGATATGAAGTGTATGTTCGATATATTTATTTAAAGTTTATATGTCAAGATTTATAAAATTTAATATTTTATATTTGTAACACAATTGTAAAAGTTTATATTACATTAATATCTAAACTATTTAACATTTGCCATTAGAAAAAATGATACTAATAATTTAGCAAATGCAAATGAATTAACTTCGATTCTACTCTTTTCATTGGCTGATATATAAAATGTGATAAAAGTCAATATATTTTTTGTATGCTTTTAATATTGGTCAGACAATAATTAAATGCAAATATGGAGCTAAAAAAATTATTTTTAAAGTACAACTTTTTTTAATTTAATTTTTACCATTTAATTTATCATATAAGGTAATTAAAAGTTTTTTTTTTTTTTAATTTTCTAAAGTGCTACTTTTTTTTAACTTTTGAATATTTATAAATAATTTATATTATTTGTATTTATATATTTGACTATTTCCATCATTTACTATTAAGTACTGAATTTCTTAAAAAAAATTAACTTTATTTATATTATGATTTATATAAATACTCCATCAAGAAACCACTCTTTTTTTTTTCATGTGTCAAATGCGTTGACCAGGAAGCGAACTGGGCCAGCTGCTTGGAAGGCAGCTATGCTAACCACTAGGCCACCATTGCTTGATTTAAGAAACCAATCTTTTCTTCTTGTTTGATACCTTTTTCAAACTATATTGCCTCAACAATATGTTGTGGAAACCTGATAATTTATCATAAAATTTAAATCCTTAATGTTATTTTGATAATATTAATATTAAAAATAAGACCAGATATAATTTTACAGAATTTCTTAATACAAATATTGTACAATTAGATGAATTGTTATATAATTTTTGAATGTTTTGTCAAAATAGTGATATGACTTAAAATATATAAAAAAAAAAAACTCGTCAATTAATGTTAATGGTTTTTCAATCCAACATAAATTTTGCACCATTTAATATTAAGTTTTAATGGTAAACTTGATACCAGATAGTATGGAAAAGTTATGCTGTGTTAAAAACCATTAACATTATTAGTGAGTTTTATTTCATATAGAATTCTATCTAAAATACTCATGTATTTATTTCATTTGTAGCATATAAATTTTAGGAACCATAATTTGGTTGCAGTAATAGTTTATCCACCAAGTGTAAATTTTTCAAATTATCAAATTAATTAACTTTAATGTATTTGTCTTGACATCTCTTGTATTCCTACATTATTCTATTCATGTTACTCTTACATAGAATGCTATATCATAATACTCAATCGTTTGATAATAACATAAATCTGTTGGTTTTAATCTTTTTATTTTTACCTCTTAGAACTTTTTTTTAGATGACTGATTGTATGTGTGTGTGAAATACATTTAATGAAACATACCGCACATCTTTAAAAATGTATATTAATAATACAAATACATAGCACATATTGAAATTTATAAGAATTAAATATTATAATAAAACATAATGATTGGTTGCATCAAAGATAATGTGACATTCAAGCAGGTCAAATCATTACATATAATTAAATTATTCCATAAAATTAATCAGATTTTTTTTTACTTTATTAGATTGAGAAATGATTCAAGGTTCAGGAGCTCTTATATCCACTTCTCTTACACTGGACTAAACAATAACAGTAATATTAAAATGACAGATATTTGCTATTTGCCTATATATCTATCTGGATTACTATACTTTAACAGATTTTCTACATTCACTTTTATATTTGTTCTTCCCTGGAAAATCTCTTAACAGGTTGACATTTTGGATTAGGCCTGGTGGCAATTTTGTGAATGTTCAACTTTTGACTTCAGTATAAAATCTTTATTCTATGTTAAAATTCAGTAAAATTGATTTGATTTCTTAGATATGTAAGTTTATAAATAAAAAATATTCTTTAAAAAAATCATATTTGAACTTTACTGATATTGAAAAAATGACTTTATAATGGGAAAAAAATGTTTTTGTTACTCAGTGATGGAAAGGAAAACAGTGATTCCAGAAAAATGATGAAATCTTCTATGATTGAAATTTGGTTTTAAAACACAAATGAATCTCTGAAAAATCTATAAAATTCGGCTTTAACATATTAAAATTGCTTTATAATTGTTAAAATATCTCAAAAGTTTCTAATGCAATGGTATTAATGATAGGTAATGGTGTTATATGATCAATGTCCCAAAGCATGATTACCTTAATAACTATATTTTTTTTTTGTTTAAATTATGGTCAAATTTATGAACTTCTATTTTTTATATATAAAACATATATGAATAAATTAAAGTGTATAAATGTATTATTTTGTTTTTAAAAAATTATACCATTATTGTTATAAAAATAATCAAACATATATAATAAATGATGCAAAATTCATAGTTTTTATTCCAAAAGTTTTCTTGAAGTTCTTTTGCCCAAAAAATACTGATATCTTCAGATTTTTTAAAATTAATAACTCTTAATATTCACTAGAGTTTAAAAAAAAACTTAATAATATATCATTACAGATTGCTATAGGAGAATGATATAAAGTGGCAAAACTATTATACCATCTTTGAAGTAAATAGCAGCATTAACTGTTGGACCTTATATGAGGTGAACAATGTATAGTCTTTCATAATGATAAATTTCTCTATTGAATATGTTTTTGTTCTTATGTTAACATAATAAACTGCTCTTCTGATTTTAGCAATATAGGGGCAAAAATTAGTTATTAACAAACTCAATTGCCAGGCAAAATTCTAGTATGTCTCTTCTAAGTTATGCTTCTTTTTTCTATGGAGACTCCAGCAAACTTTATTTCATTCTACTATTGTAAAAAAAAAATTTTGTAGTGTTTTTTTTTTTTGACATTCTATTGGCAACTGTCCTACCATTAATCTTTTTTTGTTAGGGATACCGATAATCTTCATTTAAACATTTTTAATTTTTACAGTAATGATAGCAGTACCAATTTATATTTGAATTTATTCATTTCTTGTTTTATATCTACCTATTAATCTAATATAATTATTTTTCTATTCTTTTAATTTACCTGCAATTTTTGTTTTATTTCAAGAGTAAACCTTTATATTTTATAACAAAAATAAAAAAAAAATGGAATGGTTTATTATTATCCTGAAGTCGCATCATTCAAACACTGCAACTGATTATCACCACTAGACCTCAGTATTTATAATCACAAATCAAAACAGGTAATATATAATGAACAAAAGATATTTTTGAAAAGATATCATAGCAGAATGCTTTCAAATATATATTAAACCTATCAAATGCACTTTACAACATTTTAATATTTTTGTTCCGTTTTATTTGCCTTAACTGGTACTAGCTATTATACAAAGAAGCATAGTTATCCACCTTTTCAATTTTATTCTCCATTAACTATAATTGCCCTTAGGCGATACAAATTTATTAAGCATTAGTTTTATAAAATTTATTTTTAAATCTTTCTTCAAATTGGATAAACACAGTTCACAAATTCTTGATCCTCAGTTATCGTCTATTGTTGCAAAAATAACAATTTAGATAATTACCATTTATTTAAAGACTTGTTATTTTCTCATCTAAACCTCTAAATACTTTTAACGGAGGTGATATCAATAAATCTCTTTTTATCTTTAATTTTTCAGTTACTTTATATAATTCTATTGTTGAAATAACATACATTTGTAAAATATGTTGATAACTTTATACTAAATCTTTTCAATGTCCTGATTTTGAAAGTTATTAATTGTATCTGACATATATATATATATATGTGTGTGTGTATGTCTGGATATGTGGATCTACATGATTAGAAAAGTGTATGTTATTAACTGAAAGAGTATCTTTAATTCTCTTTTTGAAGCCTTAAGAAAATCAGCAGTGCATCCTTCTAATATCCAACCCATACGTTTTTATCCTACAACTATTATAACTATAGGATAGATATGTCCCATATATATGTATAATCAGTGCTTAGTTTATATGGAGAAGATTGAAGTCTGTCCATTCAATTTTAAATTGAAGATTGTTATCTTAATATAAACTGAGCACTGATTATATATTGTAACCTAGGTGGAACTAATTAAAAATTCTCTATTTTCTTCTAAATGACTTGATTATCACAGCTAGTACTTTGTATACTTGATACTTGTATCCAAATTAATTGAATGATGAGATTATAATATAATTCCTTTTTTTTGCCTTACTTATTGTATTTTTTTCATATATTGGTTTTGCTCTGTTTCCAAACACTAAGTTAGATAAATTGTGCTTAACCTACAACAAAAAAAAACCAATAGTATATTAAAATAATTATTAGTTTTAAAATAATTATTAGTTTTTCTCTTTAAATAATCCTAAAGATTATTTTGGTTTAATTAAATAATTTATTTAATTTCTGTTTAATTAATTGATAGAACATGATAAGATACATTTTTTTTCATTTTCATTTTTTTAACAGGTATGTAAATGAGAAGAAATTTAATTGGCTAAGAAATAAAATAGAAATAAAAGAATTTTTTTCTGAAAGAACTGCTGTAGTGATAGCAAGTGTATAATAAAATAATAAAATTTATTTTATTTATTTATTTTTACTGTTAAACATATAATAAAAATGAAAACTTCTCTTTTAAAAAGGAGAGAATGCAAAGATAAAGAAGAAAGTTAAATTAAAACTTCTTTTAAATAATTTAAGTTGCAATATTATTAAGGGTTACAGCAAAATGTACAGCTAAAACTTAACTAATCTGTTCAGGTCTTCCAACCATGTGTCTAACTGCTGATAATATTCCACAAAGTCTACAACTGAAATGCATGTGAATTATTATTAACTGACAACAGTTAATAAAAGGTCAGTCTCCTTGAAATTTCTTATTGTTTACAAACTATCTTTAGCCTTGGGTAAAATTTTACTTACATAACTTTAATATATGGTGTTACATATGTGTGAAATGAGATATATTTAACCCAGGATAAGTTTACTTTCATGAACTTTAACACATAAGAGAGTGTTCTATATGTTGTGAAATGCTGTATTTAACTTGGGATATAATGTTTTACTTTATGACTCTAACATCTCCAGTAATATTATATATGTGTGGAATAAAATGCTGTCTTAATATTTTGTACTAGTAACTAAACAAAGAAGAATTAATTATAATTCTACTTTGAACTTATATTAGAAACAACATTGTGAGTTATCTTAGTAAAACTACAATATAGTTGTTGAAAAAAATGACAGCTAACAAGGAACTATTTTGGCTTTTATAGCACATGTGTGATAATTATTTGCTTGAACTATCATTCTTTGCCATTGGCACTAATAAATTAAAGTAATAAAATGTTTTAATTTGGAATAACACCTAAATTAAGCTATGCAATTTCATTAATTTTGAGGATAATTTGATTAAAATTTAGACATATCCTACTTCTCAAAATATCTATAGTCTTCAGAAAACTTATGTGTAGATCAACTAATTGGCACATATTTCTTACAAATGGAGAAGCATACAATCAGTTTTTAAGATGCTATGTTATAATTAAACAAATATATTTCATTTATATTTGTCATTAAATTTAAGAACCATGCTATTTATTGATTGGTTAATAGCCAATAGATTTAAATAATATGTATTTGAACCTAGTGTTGTAATTTTATGAACATGCATTTTGTGTTTTATTAGTATTTTATTCTCTTATAAGTATGTTAAATTCATGATACATATATAATCTTTTGTGTATAAAATAATTACTTGTTAACTTAGATATAGAGAATTAAAGAGAGTCAATTTTGGAAACAGCACCTGTGTAAAGATTTAATGATTAATTCAATGTATCTCTAATACATCATCACCACATGGCCAATCCTGTACAATTTTTCAGGATTCTATGCTTATACTCATATTGTAATATTGGGTAATATTCTTTCATACCATCTGGTCTATGATTGGCCATTATCTCAATTGTTTTTTGTAATAGTGTTTTCCTACATCTTTTGGTCTTGATTCACACTTGTAAAATGGCATGTGCCTTCCAATTTAGCAGATTGATGAGTGTAATTTATTTCTATTTTATTAAAGAAGTGAGTGTTAATACTATTTTTATTGTTATATGGCTTTTTCTGTGCTAGTGGTTAATCCACAGAATAATTGTTTGATATTATTTTGCATATCCTTTAAGTTTGTTCCAGTGATGATGGTTAATCTGCTTCTAGTTGTTCTGATGATGGGTAGAAACCCACGTGGTACTAATTGTTCATTATTCCTTAGTGCAGGTGAGTACATTCACAGATATAGCATTGCTCTTTGTTATATAAATGTATGTTTGAACAGAGTCTCCATGCATTATATGCGTACATTGTTTTCCTCATCTTAATGTTTGCCTCACATATTCTGTCATCAGCCATAAAAGGGCATTCAAGTGAATTATTGTCATAATTTATTATAGGTCAATTATATGATATTCCAGCTGAGTTGGAGTTCAAATTCCCTCTTTGATTTCATATCTTATCATAGTCAATTTTCATAGGTTTATTAATAGCAATTGTTGTCAGTATTATTATAATTTTGAAGTATAGGTGCATTGGTTCTGGTTTTGACATATTGGAGTTGCCATTGACTGGGTATTTGAATCTATTCTCATCCCTATAAGGGCCTAAATCAGTACATTTGTAATAAAATCTTAGATTGTATTATCTGAAACTAGTGCACATATCCATGTACAGAACTAAGTACATGTGATGATATTTTATTTTATTTTTTATTTATTTATTTAATTAATGTACATTATCCATGTAGAACAATTACATGTGATGATATTTTATGTTATTTATCATTTATTTAATTTATGAATATTGTTAACCAATTACTATTTAAATGTTTATTAAGTCATAAATAAATGTTAATTTATAATTTAACCTATCTGTGCCATTGCTATTTGTCACACATAGAGTCAGAAATCCAACATAGTAAATAGATAGTAAATATTAGAGCACATATTGTCCCTGATGATGTATGCAAGACCTACTGAAACATTCAGAGAATATTTTAATGCTTTTGTTCTGGGGGTAATTCATGATGTATAAGATAGAATAAAATCCCATTTACCTTCTACATCACCTCTGCTTTGCTTTGTTAATTCTGGAATATAATCCAGAATCTGTTACCTCTATTGATATTTGTGACATTAATACTTAAATTAATAATAAATGTGCTAGCCAGTATAACAATTGAACCTATTCTCTAATACTATAATAGGTATTTTATTTATTCCACTAAGAGTTTCATTGCTATTGATTTGATTTGTCATTTGAGTTAACAAAGAAAGAACTTAAAGTACATATTACTCACCTACCATTGCAAAGCATTACCTTATAGAACATTTCTATACTTAGAGTATGAGAACGTCTGAGCTACAGCCAATTATGTCATGAAGTTGATTAGATTTATCACTAATCTTATTAAATGGCCCATATTTACCATGTAATGACTAGCAGTTTTATAGATTATGCCAGCTTGTCCATGGTCGGCTATCAAATCTCAAGTAAATAAAATTTCAAATTAAGATTTGGGGATATAGTTTTTAAAATCCAGTTGTTAAGGAGAATTATATTTAATTAAAGATTCATACAATTTATATTAGATAACTTAATGTATCTTCAAGGAATGCTGCAATAGGTCTTCATGGTGTACCCTGGCTGTGACCAGATTATGTTGTAACAGCTTTGCATTGGATCATTTAATTTAAGCCTATTACAGTCTGACATAGGACTTTTCAATCACAGTTTTTAGCTTCCCATGTGAGCCAATTAGCTGTTGACTAACTTTTTGGTTACAATATATATGCATGGAAGATGATATTCTGGACCAATCGATGAGTACTGGTTCAGAAGGAAATATGTATACAATATTATAAATGAAATGGATGGATTGCTAGCCAACATGCATCAACCAGAATAATCAATTTATCTTTAAGTTTAAAATAAAGAAAATGTAATGTTTTTTTCGATGTCTTATGGTTTTTATGACTTGGATTTTCTTAAAGCAGAAAGATATGAGAATGTTTTTTGGCTGCCCATTTCTAATCACATTTATGATCATAGAAGACAATACTAAATTATGACACTCATATTCTGGTGACTGTAAAGTCATCAGTCAAAGTAGCAATTGTCATATGGGAGCATAGGATACTAAAAGTCACCACATTATGAACATAAGCTGTCATTCACTGTTACCCTTTAATTAGCTACCTACAACTATAGATCACTTCTAAGTAATGCCACATTGCATAAATTTGAAAAGTTCTTTTATATCAAATAGGATAATAAAGCATTTTGTGATGTTTCAATTTGAATAGTGGACATATACATAACTATAAAGATACAAATATAGGAATCACGTGTGAAATGTAATTCTTTAGGAATAAAAATGAAGAAACAATACAATGGAAATTGATGATTTTTTTAAAGGGTGGAGTAATAAGATTAATTATTTAATTTAATGAAATATTCCAAATGAAGATAATTTAAGTATATGCTTCGACAAGTTTTTATTTTGATAAAAGGAGATTTTTATAACTTTCTGCATAATACTTTTGATCAAACCACACAATATTTTAAAAATTGTCATAGAAGGTTTTGTTTTTATAACAGGTAAATTGATAAAAGATGAGTATGCTGTGAATTATTTTGGATATGGAGACAGATGTGAAAGAGGATACTGACTTAGGGAATTCACAGAGGAGAAACCCTTTATATCATCAATTCTTGTTTTTTAAAGTAAAATCCAATGTAGATATAAACAGAAAGTATACAAATAAAGAAAATATGTACTTCAAGATCAAAGATAATTAATAGATTCAACATAAGAAATAATCATCAACACATGTGTTAATGCAAAGCTAGAAATACAAGATCTTTCTAACAAAGAAAGTATTAATAGTTGATATGTTTAATCATTACAAATATTTTAATAAATACAATCTTTTAAAGAAAGAGTGGGGAAAGTCCATTTGAGTATTTTTAATAATATTTGCAGGTCATACAAAATTATCAACTAAAATATTAGTTTGCTATATTTTAATTTAATTAATTTACTCTTAATGTGATGACTGAAACACTCTTTTTAGTGAGTCATGTGATGTTAGCTGGTATTGATAATGGTACTACTTGAAACTGCTTTTCCAGTTTTGTATTGGTCAATCTGGAGTACAGTGCCAAGTTATGAAAACAACTGTTCACAGCAATAAATTGTTTTGAATATAAATAAGACTCTTCCATAGGAAAAATTTATCATAGTATATGTAGAATTTATAGAGCTCAACCAGTGGGGAAATGCTGTAATTAGCATAAGTTGGTATAGCAAAGATGTTCAAATCCATTAGTTTACTTTTCATATCCTTGAACCTTTTACTAAATGCCTCAATTAGTTCTGCACATTCACCAGCAAAACCTCTACCCTTCCAGAGTGGAAAAGGGCATTATGTTACTCTTTTAGAATTAAACTTTCCACAGCTTAATTTAGCTCCAAATTATTTTGTGTTTGAAAGCAGGAAGTTAGTTGCAGCACTGAAACTTCATGATCACTATTGAAAGATACTTAGTAATGTCTATTGTGTATGTTAAATCATTTGCTATCATTGAATTTCCTTTCATAGATGAACTGTTTTCATTCATATCATAGTTCCTAAAACTGTGTGACTTAGCCACTGAATTCAGTGATAAATAAGATTGCAATGCTTTTAATCAAGATCATTCAGTAACTTATGCATGACACAACTGATAACATAATATTATTGAGCTGCAATGATTATGCATAAAGACTTGGATCAATACTGAGATGATTTCTTTTTGACAAATCAATTAATTCCTTCTGCAAGTCATACATGGCAGGAATATTATCTTTACTAAGGCAAAACTCTCCATACAGTACTGCCATTCAGTGCAAGCCAGAGTAAGCAATGGATGGCAGAAGGCTTGTGCATAAAATCTCCATCTAGTGCCTACTCATCCAATATCCCCAGACTAGTTTCTGGCTTGTAGCCTTTATCAGAGCACTGCACAAGTCTGAAACTAGTCTGAGGCCATTGTATGAATAGGCACTAGATAAGGATTTTATGCACAAGCCTTCTGGCATCCATTGCACTGAGTGGCAGTACTGTGTGGAGAGTTTTTCCTATTTTAATAACAGTTATAAGCAGGCATAAGAAATAGTGATCATGTGATGCTTATTGTTTTTACTAAGGCCTTTTAACTTTTGAAATGTTAACTTAATTTTTTTCATTGATAAAACAAGGCATAACCTCTTGTAATGCTTAACAGTAGATCCATACATGTCAAACTCATACTTACTCCTCATATAAAAATGACCAGTTAGGTTGTATATATTATATCAACTGTCTTATCACAAGCCAGGGAGAATAAATTTTGTTCTTAAGACAGTAATCTGATCTGAGATGGTTCAAGAAGAAAAAATAGCACTCTGACAATTTTATTGCCTGGTGCTAACATCTCTATAGCAGCATCAACTCTTCTTTTATATGAGGCCTCAGATTCTTTGTGATTAGCTCACTAATTACACAATTAGTCTCAATATCATCATCTCTATCATAATAAGACCTAAAGAAAGTCACCTGTTATGATTTTAAAGTCTGCTGAAAAGGATTAATTTTATCTAAATGCATTTAACCTCACAACTCATCGAGTTTAGCATATTTGGAGCTGTAATAATGGCTCAAGTTTGGAGCTTTTTGTTACTGCTAATGTATTGCCATAAACTAGGCATACTGGTTTGCCTTTAATTTCAACAAAACAAACTATCTATTTGTACATTTTTTTGAAAAAACTGAATCGTTTCTTTTGTAGTCACCATTATTAGTTTGTAACACTGATTATGTTTTAATAATTACTGTGTGTATGTTGTCAGCAGTGAGATACCTTTGCTTTGTCAGTGTATTTCATTAGTGATGAGATTATTTTGCTTTGTAGTTGCCATTTATAGAAATGTCACACCACTTAAGACTTAATAAGTATCTAATTATGAGATCATTTTGCTTTGTAGTTTACTATTTGTAGGTTATCTCCTAACTTAAGCTTTAATAGTTATCCAGTGAGTGTAGCAAGCAATGAAAATAGTTTTCTTTGATCACTGTTATAATCCAACAGTCTGAATTCAGAGCTTATTCAATGTTGCCACCAACTCTCAGTGTCTTTTTTATGTACTGTGTCACATACTATAGCTTTGAAAAGCTATTATATTTATTAAATTTCAAGTCCTGCCTGCATTTATCTTGATAGGTAAATCAAAATAATTTCATAGTTCTTACAAGTTCTGTGGGCCAGACTTCCTCATCCCTGCTTTGAGATATTAATAAACAGAATTGATAAAATGATTCAGATAATCATGAATTAATAAGAAGATAATTGATACTTTATGAAGAACTGCTATATAAATAATTGATACATAAAAAACAGCAATTCAATAAATAATGCAGAGTTTAGTGGAAAAAGTATTGTGGGGTTATTTTATATCAGCCATCTGGATTTTTGTAAAGGGGTATGGAAAAGAATTGTTGATGGTGTAAGAAAATTTAACAGTGAATGGAAAGGAAAGTTATAGATAAAAACAAAATTTCAACAATGTAATATAATATTTTATTATGATAAAAATAAAACATGGCAATCTTACTGAAAAAAAAAAATAGAATGATGTGATAAATGACAATGAATAACAAAAATTAATATAGGTCTCATGATAATAACACTTTTTAAAAAATCATATTTTAAATCAAGAAATGGGATGTGCTAATAAATTTATAAAAAAATAATTTTAAGAAATGATGTTTAATAAAGATGAAAAAATATTTTAGAAAATTGTGGATTTATCTGTGGTCTGTCAATTTTGTAAAAGATCTTTACAATTATTTTATAGAGGATATTATATTAATTACTCTTTCTTCTTGCATTGCCAAATGTATACCATATAATACTAAATTATCTATGCACTTTACTACTATTACACAATGTTTTATTTATCACCCTCTTTTACAGTTGAGCAGTTAGGAGATATAAAAGTTCTGAAGAAGATTTTTGGGGCAATTGAAAATGTAAACTGTAAATGAGGGTGGTAAATAAAGCATTGTGTAACAGTAATTAAGTGCATGGATGATTTAGTATATCCCTAAAAAATCTGGGTTTAAACCTGCCTGTAGAACAGGTAGATAACATACAAATATTAAGAAAAATTGTGAAAATAATCAATTAGTAAGAGTTACTTGTTTTGGATATGTAATTTAAAATGCATTTGATTTTATAAGCATTGTAACAAAAGCTTTATAACAACAAATCAAATTTTAAAAAATATTTATCAAAATTCATCAATAGTAATTAGAGTGCATAGTTCCAATAAGAAAGAATACATAGTGATATGAAGAATGATTTCATATCTCCAAATATTTGACAAGAATTTTATAGGAAGTATTTTTTGAATTAAAATGGAAAGCTAAAAGAATAAAATTAAATACAGATTAGTTAAATTATTTAGATTTTTCAGATAATGTAACTGATTTTGCAAGAAATCCAATGGTTAAAGCTAGAATATAGAAATAAAAAATAATATTAAAAAAGACTAAAATAATATTCAATGACTTTTCATAAAATGAGAAAAAAAATATTGATGATAATGAATTAGAAGTTATCAACTATGAGTATCTTGATAATATTAATAATATCTATGAAAATATATTAAGCTAAATCATTCAAAGAGTTATATTTAGATGCAATGATTTTGGCAAAAATAATATTAAATGAAAATATGTTTGTGCACATAAAAGTATGGTTCTTAATAATATGTTTTAATAGTGCTCACATAAAGATTTGAAACTAGAACTTTTAATAGAGAAAACAATGCAAAGACTACATACCACTCAACAAATTATAAAAAGATGAATATTGGAAATAACAAGAAAAGACAGAGCAAAATATATTGGAGAAAAGCAAACATTATTTAATATCATGAAAAAATTAAGAGGCTGAAATAAATCTGGATTGGACATGTTGTTAGAAGAAAAGAAATAGATAAATAATTGAAATTTTAAACTATTCTAATAGATTGTTAAAGTCCTAGATATGTATAAGTTGGAAAACTGAGATAAGGAAATTTACTAATAATGTAAAGAAGAGAAGTTATTCATTGGGAAAAATACATTAAACTTGAGATTTTTATTTTTTTTTTGCATCATAACAATAATGTTTAAAAATAGAGATAATGAAAACTATATATATATATATAATGACATTTATATTATGTGTGTGTAGATTTTAAAAAATAATACAAAAAAATTTTAAATGGAAGTTTTGAAAATGTCAAGAAATAAAAATTATATCTGCTTATATTAAACTTTATATTAGATTTTTTAAATAATATGCATATAAAATTATCATTTTCAAAAAATCAAGTCTTTTCAATTTTTTTTTTTTTTTGGTATTTTTAATTAAAATGATATGAATAAAAATAAAGAATGTAAAAACAACTATTATCACATTAGACTTGCAGATTATCAGAGTAATAATCAGTTATTTTAAAACAAATTCAATTAAGCAAAGGTATTTGGAAAAAAACAGTGATTGTTTGGCGGATTAAATGTGATTTTTAAGTAAATTTATAAAAGACAAAACAAATTAAAATATTTTAATTATAATAAAAATTGCAACTAAAGTAAAGTTGAATAAATTATTGTTACAGCTAAGTGAAAGTTAAAATGTTATTAAGGGATAGCAATCTTCGGCCCTGAAAAAATAGCTTCTATTGAAGAAATGGTGATTGGATCTCCATTGGCAAATGATGGATTATTGATTATTATGCTGGAAAATTATAGAATTTATGTTATGTATGCAGGATTCGAACTCAGACTTTCACACGACCCTCAACTCTCCATGCCATCTCATATCACTGATACACTTGAACACGTATATGTCGAAAAGATAAATAATCACCAATATATGTATTTCATGCTAAACCAGCAATCATCAGTTGGTCCAGATTACTATCTCCACACATATATACAATCAGTGCTCAGCTTTATATTAAGATAGCCAATCTTTATACTTTAATGGACAGGCTTCAAATTACTCCAACTCATAATTATTCAGCCTTCATTTTCATTGAAAATCTAATGATGGTACATTCAAACCCACATTAGTACCAAGATTGTCATCCTACCTATACTGATATTAAGTCATTCTGACCCCTCATGTACAGGAGAATAATCCATTTTTACATACATATGTGAAGATGGGCAGACCTTTGATGCACTATGTTTCAATATGTAAATTAATATACTATACAGGCTTAAGCCTGCATATATATATATATATATATATATATATGTAATGTATGCAGGATTCGAATTCTGACTTTCACACGACCCTCAACTCTCCATGCCATCTCATATCACTGATACACTTAATCATGTATATGTCGAAAAGCTAAATAATCACCAATCACCAATATCCATATTGAAACAGTAAGATTCGTATTCGAATCTTAAGTTTCACCTTTTTCTGTCGTCTCTCACTGACCGATCTATCCCGCCCAAATTTAAACTTTTTGGTATCGAATTGTGTGTGTAGCAATCTTAGAAATGTATAAATATGTGTAGAATTCAGCATAAACATGCACACATTTCGATCTCAAATTAAACGCAATAAATAGGGATAAAATGATATAATTTAGATTTCTTTTAGTTATATAATTTAGTATAATTTTAATCATTTATTTTGGATTATAAAGTTCGTATTTATTGCTTTGTTTAAATTTCATTTAATAATAATTCTAAAAAAATCTGATGTAATATTTAATTAAAAGTTAAAATAATCTTATGCTCCCTTTTGTCTTTGAAATTTAAAAGCATCGGTCAGTGATAGATAATAGATTAATTAAAGAAAAATTCCCCAAAATATAATTAGTAAATGTAAAATGTAAACAATAGAACGGCAGCTTTCTTTAATTAAAAACCAACAAAATGCATTGATTATCCTCAGGGCAGATTAAGTAGAACCTAAAAATATCTTAACAAAAATGTGAAAGATCAAGATAAAAAAGAGACCATCTTAGACTTGCTTGAGACAGCACTTAAACTTTAGCTTTGCTCTCAATCACTGAGAGTCTACAAAAATAATAAAATAATTTGTTCCTGCCAAGGTATGACCAAGTAAAGCACCTAGATTATTCTCCATCAGGAGATGGCCTATCGGATGCTGAACTTTCCATTGCCTGTCGTAAATTCACCAAGAAGATCTGATGCCTGAAATAAATGAAAAAGCTGCTGCTGCTGTGAAATTCAATGAAATATCTAAATACAAGAAACTTGCCACTCGTGAACTTTTTGCTGCTAAGCTAATGGAATCAGAAAACTTCTTATAAAACAGGTACCTGTCTATGTTCAAACTCTAGAGTACTCTAATAATATGCTATAGCTCTTCTTCATAATACCTATCTAACTTATAAAATGTAAAAACTACCATTTGTATAACTAAATTGAATAATTAATGTAATGTGTAAATTTCTCTACTAATCTAGCTTACCTCATTCTATCTTGGGTGCGTATTTCTATAATCTACATTTCTATCTATAGTTATTATTTAATTATTGCATGCTCATAATTATTTCAATTTTCAAAGTTCAAATCTATGATCGCTTAAAACAATGAATGCGTGTCAAATTTTCATTAATATTTACTTTCTTTAATAACTTAACTTTCATATAAATCGACACGCATTCAATGCTTCATTTATTGTAATGCAGGGGTCTACAACTTCACAAATGGCTGACGTATTAGTTATAATAATTCCCAATTTATATATATATGTTTTGTATTTACTAAATCATCATGAATAATTCCAGAAAATTACATTTCTTTGAGAGTCACCAACGTTCTTTAATAAATGTTGATAATGTAGGACCAAGTTAGAAATCAGTTGAAATCTCATCATAATCATTTATACAGTATACATGTGTTACGTTTTAGAGACACAATGATCTATTCTGCCGTAAATATTCCGGATTCTTCAGGGTTGAAATTAACCCCCATTGTCCTACACAAGTGGACATAATAAATGCTCCCATAGGATTTGACCTGTCATGCAGCCAGCTGGCAAATTGCGACATGTACCGCTTGTCCCTGGTTATGCTTATGTGACACCTTACTTCATCGGGCCATGGCAGAGACCAGCTCGACAGTTTTATAAACTCATTCGCAGCATTGCAGTTTCAATATACTGCCATTCCATATCGCCTTTCTAAAGCGTACCACGTGTTCCTTTGCTCAATTCTATTATTCTATATATCACTCCGCCTCTGCATTATCTTCATAATTCACTCTCAAATAAATGTTTGCCCTTAGTCATAAAATAAATAGTTTAATTAAATAAATATATGTCCGCCGCTACTTTTAAATCTTACTTTAGACTCTTGCATTGCAAAGGTATAAATTCCCCAAGGCATGCATTAGAAATACTTACTCGAGAATTTTAGGTAGCTAGATTAAGCCTTCAAATAAGTGAATTCCCTTTGTAAACATTACAGTATCGGAAATACCGCTACTGAGTTCGCAATATAAAATAATGTGTAAATAAATAAATGTATTCTTTAAAATATAATCATGTTGCAAATCCCACTACTGAAGCTGTTAGTCCATAAAATATTATTAATGATTGTTTTATTAAAATGTATTAATAAATAATTTTAAACTATACGTCTGCAATTACATTTCATTTATTCGATACCCATTCTATCTAATATTTCCTCGATTATGTAAATAGGAATGTTTAAATAATATTAGTTTGATTATTGGCTAACTCGAGAATAAAATCATGAATCTCTTGCATCTCCCTGACCACCGTGCCTAAGAAAATATTTACTAATGTCGCATCAGATGCGTTGTTTCGTGGATTGTATTGTGGAACCGATAAACTATGTTCGAACTCAGTACCACGGGTGGCTTCGCTACTCGATGGTGCTGCTGTTCTGTATGGTGGTCGAATTCTGCACTATGTTTATGAGTCACATGTTTTCTGACCGTTACAATATTTTATGCTAAACCAGCAATCATCATTTGTTAGTAAATAACCGAAATTAAAATTTAATATTAAAATTATATGATATTGGAAACAAAGTAATAACTATTTGAACTTCATGAAAAGATCATTATCTAATTTATTGTGATTATAAATTTTATTAAACGCCCATTATTATATTAAGTAATAATTTACTAAGGCTGTAACCTTAGAAATAAGCGTCTGAAAAATACGAAGGTAGGGACCTCTATAGGTCTTAAAAACACAAGCTTGTGTTTTTAAGACCTATAGAGGTCCCTACCTTCGTATTTTTCAGACGCTTATTTCTAAGGTTACAGCCTTAGTAAATTATTACCTAATTTATTGTGGTAAATCTGCTACCACAATATTTATTGATATAATTCTATTTCATTTAAATATGTCACTATAAAATTTAAATAGAGGAATATTTAATTTTCATTAATTATATCAAAAGTTTAATATTTTTTATTTATTATTTTATGCTTTGTGTAATTAACATGCATACACATACAAAATAATCAATAGTAATTTTTAGAAGTTAAAGTTATTTGTATCATTTATTGTATTCAGATGTGTTTATGTATAAATGCTAAACAATTTCATGTTTGTATTCTAAACTGGATCATTTGAAAGAAATCATTTTTACATTTCAATTAGTTAGAAGAAAAAACAGAGGAAAGAGGAAGTGTTTTCAATTTAAGTCTCATAGTTTTGTAGTTAAGTATAGATAGAAGGTGGCTGCTGGAGGGTTGCATTAGATCCTAAGATCTAGGTGCAGTGCTCTCAGATCCAAGGCTCCTCACTGTCAAAGGCCACAAGCCAGAAACTAGTCTGAGGATATTGGAGTAGTAAGCACTAGTTGGGAATTTTATGCACAAGCCTTCTGGCATCCATTGATTACTCTGGCTTGCACTGAGTGGCAATACATATAGAGACTTTTGCCTGTTTTAATAACAGTTAAGATCAAGCGTAAGAAATGGATGATCATGTGATGGTTTATTGGCTTAAAACCAATCCTGCCTAATATGATAGTGGTGACTATGGTTACTAAAGAACCAAAGACACAAAAATGTATGGGTAATGAACTGAGTTCAGACCTATATGACTATATAAGCTGGTGAACTTGGATTGAAAATATTATTGTATTTTCAATTTAAGTCCCATAGTTTTACAGTTAAGTAGAGATAAAAGGTGGCTGCTGGAGGGTTGCATTATATCCTAAGATCTAGGTGCAGTGTTCTCAGATCCAAGGCTCCTCACTGACAAAGGCCACAAGCCAGAAACTTGTCTGGGATATTGGATGAGTAAGCACTAGATGGGGATTTTATATACAAGTCTTCTGGCATCCATTGATTACTCTGGCTTGCACTGAGTAGCAATACATATAGAGAGTTTTGCCTGTTTTAATAACAGTTAAGAGCAAGCATAGAAAATGGTGATCATGTGATGTTTATTGGCTTAAAACTTGATTTTGCTTAAATAACTCAATCAGAATTATTTATTTAATCTAAATTATAAGTAATTATATTTTACAAATTGAAACTATTATGAATTATTATTAATGTTCATTCTGAATAACATAGTATGAGTTTATTAAATTTTTTTATGAATATTTCTATTGATTTTTTAATATTATGTTGTTAGATTTCTTGAACATTATGTTGCTTTATCTAAAGGTATTATTCAATTTAAAATTAGCTCTGGATATACATGCAAAAGGAGAAATATTAAGGAGTTTGATAGGCATATTATCTTCTTGGAATTAAACAAAGAACTGATATTTTCTTCCAGCATCTTAATTTATAGTTTTATTAACAATGTTGTGGATATTTTGTGCAATGAAAGGAAACATAAATATCTTCATTATTTTCACCCATTATTGATTAACTGCAAGATGAAGGTCTCTCTAAATTCAATCCATCTCCAATTTCTTCTTCACATCATTCCAGCACACTTCCTTTTCTTATCCATCCATCTCATATGTGGTCTATTTCTAGCCTTTTACAATATCTTAGCTGTTGTGATTGTAACTATTTGTTATAAAAAAAAATTGTTCTCACACATATTTATTTTGCCTTCAAGAAAACTTAACTGATTTCAGTTAAAAGCTATTAGGCAACTGAAAAGAAAGACCATGCTGTTTCTTAATCTTGAACTTAGAAATAAAAAGTCAGTAAACTCACCATGCTGGCTAATTCTCATTGGTAAGCAGCCCATTTTTGTTTGTATACTCTATAAATAATCACATAGTAATAACAGCTTCAGTAACAAGAACATATAGAATGGGCATTAGGGATTTTCCTTGCACAGTTTCTTTAAAGCTGCCAATATGAATTAAAAGTTCTCCATTCAGTTAATAGTAAATTCCTTTCTGCAGCCATATATATATATATATATATAGAGAGAGAGAGAGAGGTAGGTAGGTAGGTAGGTAGGTAGGTAGGTGGGAGGTGGGTGGGTGGGTGGATGGATGGATAGATAGATAGATAAATAGATAGATAGATAGATAGATAGATAGATAGATAGATAGATAGATAGATAGATAGATAGATAGATAGATAGATAGATAGATAGATAGATAGATGGATGGATGGATGGATGGATGGATGGATGGATGGATGGATGGATGGATAGATAGATAGATAGATAGATAGATAGATAGATAGATAGATAGATAGATAGATAGATAGATAGATAGATAGATAGATAGATAGATAGATAGATAGATATTATTTAGACAGGAGGCAAGATTTTAATTATTCAATTTTGAATTTTTTCATGAGACAATTTAGACAGAATAAGTCAAATTTCTATTGTAAAAATTATGAAAGAAAATTAAAATGGTTGTTTGGGAAAATGAATAAAATTTATTGTAGTGATAATGGGTATGAGAGTAATGTTTCTGGTGATAGGGTTGTTAATCTTTCTGATATTAAGTTAAATGAGAGAGAATTAGATATTCTTGGTAAAGGCCCTAATTTTGTTCCATTTCATTCAAAAATATATAGTTTTTGATACAATTTCGTCTATTGAATCTAGTAATTTGAGTGATGAGCAGAAAGTTGGTATTCAATTAATTTTAAATAAAAGTTTAAAAAGGAAAGAAAAATTGTGGTTAATCCTGCTGAGATTAGACATCTTAAGAATAGGTTAATTGCTAATGATGTGATCATTTCTTATGAAAAGAAAGCTGGTAGGTTTGTCATTATGAAAAGAGATGAGTTCAAAGAGAAAATGGATAGAGAATTAAATAATGGTAAATATATGTTTTTAGATAAAGATCCAGGTAATGTGATTAAAAGAAAGTTGATAGATATTATGAAGAAAATGGTAAATTTAAAATGTTTTAATAGAGTAGATTATTTAAAATGTTATCCAAATGATGTCATATCAGCTAAGATGTTTGTGAATATTAAGACTCATAAAGATGGTTTTCCTTTAAGATTTATTTTTGATTTTACAGGTAGTGTTGTAGAGAGTATTTCTAGATTCTTGAATAATTTTTTAAAACAATTTGTTGATTTTGGTTATTACACAGTTTCTTCTTCTTTTGAGGCTTTTGATAAGATTAATAATTTTAAAATGGAAAGTAATTGGGTATTTGGCAGTTTAGATATTGAAAATATGTATCAGTCTGTTAATAATTATTTTCCTGAAGATTTATGATGATGGTATATTAGATGTGATGATAAAAGTGTTTTTTTGTAAATAATCTACTAGTAATTTGCCTTGGTGCTACAAATCTGTAATATTAATTTTTACATATATATTATTTTTATGCCATTTCTCTTTTTCAAAAGTAGCAAGACTTAACATTAACTTTGCAACTTTAATTTATTTATTTACTAGTATTCTCAATAATTCACAATAGAATAAAAAATAGTGTACTCAATGAATGTTAAAAGAGCTTATCTTAGATCTGATGTGATGCATTGTGATTTCTTCTTTATCGGAGTCAGGTATCTCTCAGCCACTTTGCCCAGAGAAACCTGTTAGCCACCTTACCTTACCTTTCCATTCCTCACCCTAAATTTTTCCCATATTCTTCTCTATCTTGCTCCATCTCATTTTCACAACATAATCTTTGTCAACTCCATGCCTTTATGTCTAAACCCCTTTATCTTTTCCCAAACCCAGCATAAAAACCCAAAAACCCACTTTCTATGTAATCACTTTCCTTATAATTATTCTTCCACAACAACTTCATTATTTGTACTCTTTCTGCTTTCAGGCATTTACATTCAATTAATAAATGCCTAATATTTTCTATGACTTCCTTACGCAACTTTCAGGCTAAATCCCTCACATTTTTCCATTTATGTATACATTTGTTTGTTGCTAAAGATACAGTTCAAGCCTTAAACAGTAAACTACATCTCTTGCTATTATTATAAATTAACTTGCACTCAATATTCTGTTTACTTATATATATATATATATAAGTGTCCATATATATTCAATGGATCATTAGTAAGAATGGATTTCCATTCTTGCTATTTAAAGGTGTGAAGGTTGCCTTGACAGCAGTTAGAGATATTGGTTGCTATATTTACTGTGAATGTTTAGGTGGTTACTGGTTGGAAACTAATTATATCATTATCCCAGATTAGCTTTAGGCACTATTTCGCTTATTATTTCTAAATAATACATGGGCAATTTAAAAGTATTGCATTAAATAATGTTTTAGATGACTATTTATTAGTCTGCATTATAGTGACATGTTTATTTCATGTTTAAAGAGGTTTATTTAAACTTCATTGTAACAATATTTCATACTCTGTAGTCAAGTTGCAATCTTTAAGTGTCCATATATATTCAATGGATCATTAGTAAGAATGGATTTCCATTCTTGCTATTTAAAGGTGTGAAGGTTGCCTTGACAGCAGTTAGAGATATTGGTTGCTATATTTACTGTGAATGTTTAGGTGGTTACTGGTTGAAAACTAATTATATCATTATCCCAGATTAGCTTTAGGCACTATTTCGCTTATTATTTCTAAATAATACATGGGCAATTTAAAAGTATTGCATTAAATAATGTTTTAGATGACTATTTATTAGTCTGCATTATAGTGACATGTTTATTTCATGTTTAAAGAGGTTTATTTAAACTTCATTGTAACAATATTTCATACTCTGTAGTCAAGTTGCAATCTTTAAGTGTCCATATATATTCAATGGATCATTAGTAAGAATGGATTTCCATTCTTGCTATTTAAAGGTGTGAAGGTTGCCTTGACAGCAGTTAGAGATATTGGTTGCTATATTTACTGTGAATGTTTAGGTGGTTACTGGTTGGAAACTAATTATATCATTATCCCAGATTAGCTTTAGGCACTATTTCGCTTATTATTTCTAAATAATACATGGGCAATTTAAAAGTATTGCATTAAATAATGTTTTAGATGACTATTTATTAGTCTGCATTATAGTGACATGTTTATTTCATGTTTAAAGAGGTTTATTTAAACTTCATTGTAACAATATTTCATACTCTGTAGTCAAGTTGCAATCTTTAAGTGTCCATATATATTCAATGGATCATTAGTAAGAATGGATTTCCATTCTTGCTATTTAAAGGTGTGAAGGTTGCCTTGACAGCAGTTAGAGATATTGGTTGCTATATTTACTGTGAATGTTTAGGTGGTTACTGGTTGGAAACTAATTATATCATTATCCCAGATTAGCTTTAGGCACTATTTCGCTTATTATTTCTAAATAATACATGGGCAATTTAAAAGTATTGCATTAAATAATGTTTTAGATGACTATTTATTAGTCTGCATTATAGTGACATGTTTATTTCATGTTTAAAGAGGTTTATTTAAACTTCATTGTAACAATATTTCATACTCTGTAGTCAAGTTGCAATCTTTAAGTGTCCATATATATTCAATGGATCATTAGTAAGAATGGATTTCCATTCTTGCTATTTAAAGGTGTGAAGGTTGCCTTGACAGCAGTTAGAGATATTGGTTGCTATATTTACTGTGAATGTTTAGGTGGTTACTGGTTGGAAACTAATTATATCATTATCCCAGATTAGCTTTAGGCACTATTTCGCTTATTATTTCTAAATAATACATGGGCAATTTAAAAGTATTGCATTAAATAATGTTTTAGATGACTATTTATTAGTCTGCATTATAGTGACATGTTTATTTCATGTTTAAAGAGGTTTATTTAAACTTCATTGTAACAATATTTCATACTCTGTAGTCAAGTTGCAATCTTTAAGTGTCCATATATATTCAATGGATCATTAGTAAGAATGGATTTCCATTCTTGCTATTTAAAGGTGTGAAGGTTGCCTTGACAGCAGTTAGAGATATTGGTTGCTATATTTACTGTGAATGTTTAGGTGGTTACTGGTTGAAAACTAATTATATATATATATATATACATACTTAAACTCTTTTTACTCTCCATTCTCTATCTCTCCAATTTATTGTTTTTTATTAATGCATCTATTCTTTTATCCATTTCTTGCCACTATAACACTTAACAATTCTCCTAACACAATCATCCCATATTTTTTTTATAAATATACTGACATAAATTCTTTATCCAAATCTTCTACATACCATACTACCTTTCTCACCCATCTTGTTGCCTGTCCTTTACTCATAACTCAATATGTTGATATGGTATGATGTGATGCATGGTAACTTCTCCTTATACTGAGTCAGGAATCTCTCAGCAACAATGCCCAGAGAAATCTGTTAGCCACTATATCTTCCCTTTCCCTCTCTAAATTTTCCCATATCCTGCTCCATCCCACTTCCACAACATAATCTTTGTCATCTCCATGGCCTTTATATCTAACTTCCCCTTATCTTTTCCCAAACCCAGCATAAAAATCAATAGCCCACTTTCTATATAATCACTTTCCTTATATTTATTCTTCCACAACTTTATTATTTATATCCTTTCTGCATTCAATTAACAAATGCCTAATCTTTTCTATGCCTTCCTTACACAACTTTCAGACTAAATCACTCATGTTTTTCCATTTATGTGTATAATGCCCTGTTGCTAAAGATTCCATTCGAGCTTTCCTTGCTATTATCATAAATTAATTCACACCTAATATTCCATTTATTTCTATATATATTTAAACTCTTTTTACTCTCCATACTAGTTCTCCATCTCTCCAACTCCCTATTCTTTATTAAAGCATCTATTCTTTTATCTCATTCCTTACCACTATAACACCCTACAATTCTCCTAACACAATCCCACCTTTTGTACAAGTATACTGACATAAATTTTTTATCCAAATCTTCTGCATATTACATTACCTACCTCACCCATCTTGTTAACATCTATAACCCAATTAAATACAATTTTGGCTATTCTTTTATTATTCATAAACTGCAATCTACTGAACATTTTCATTTTGCTTTTCGCATCTCTCATATTAAAACTTGACCATCCCATTTTTTCTTGAATTCCCTCCTTTGCCATCCACGCATCTGCATCTAATGCATGTTTTCCTACTTCTCTTTTTACTTTTTCCAAGTAATCTAATACCCCTTTACTAACACATAATGCATCACTATCATATGTTAACTCTGCTACTGCCACTCCTTTCCATACAATTCTAGATACATCATATTTATTATATGATATAATAATATTAGCGATTAAGCCAATGCACATGCGTTTTAAGATAAATTATAAATGAATACTCTCAATTTTTCCAGACACGAGATATAATATTTTAGAAAAAATGAAATGAATCACTCATGTGCATTGGTTTAATCGCTAATATTACTATTACATAAAAAACATAGCGCTATATAAAATAATATCTCATTATATATATATATGAAAACACTGTTAATTTCTTTATAAATCCCTTTCTTTTCTTTGCTTCATTTAACAATTTTTTTCTCCCATTCATCCAAGCAATTTTTCTGATTACTTAAGGTGATTTCCAAATAGTTATTTGTATTCACCACACTTAATTTTACATTCCCCAATAAAAATTCTTTGTCATCTCTTTCATCAGTATTAATCATTATTACTTTTGATTTTTCTTCACTAAACTTAATCCTCATTTCTTTACCCACCCTTGCACATGTCCTCAGCATAACTTCCATATCTCCCCTTCTTTCTGCGCACAAAAACACATCATCTGTAAATAAAAGACCAGATAATGTATATATTCCCTTGCCACCTATTAATGGTATCTTTATCCCTCTTCCTAATCTTTTTATTACTCTCTCCATTTCTCTCAAATACAACAAAAACAAAATAAGTGACATAGGGCATCTTTGCCTTAGTCCCACCCCATTTTTAACTTTAAGTGATTTTATATTCCCTAATTGATATATATAGTAATTATTTTCATATAATTTTTTTATTAATATCTATATATTCACATGTTGAATAGTGGTGACATCTTTTAATGAAAAATAGAATTATGTGTACATTGTACGATAGTACGAATCAAAAAAAAATTATATACTGTAACTACATCATTTGTAATTATTACAGTTTTATATTTATATATTAACATCTGTGTATCTGGTAACTGTGTAAATGATAAGTTATTGGAAATAAATAAGTATTATTTCTCCAAACAATATTAATGATTACTTCACATTTTTTAAAATTAATTAAAATGTAAGCAACCACTTACTTAATATGCTAATAACTATTATAATCAAGTTACCGCTTACTCATTTTGAATTTAAATAATTATAGTTTAATAATAGCATAATTAAAGGCTTTACTAATACTCTATTTTTATTTATCATATGGCCACTTAATTATAATAATTAATTATAGTATCATTATTTTACTCACTAATAAAATATTGGACTGCCTCGATAATTTTCAAGTGTTACCATTTCCAAACACATCTGTCAAAATTGTGGATACTAATAATAAAATGTCTAATTACTCTTTAATTTTAAAATATCAGTTAATCTCTATAGCTTTATGATTATAATTTTAGTTTATTTCAAAAAAAATAGTGAGTTATTATAATCTGATTTTTAAACTGATTTAGTCTACATTCATATTATTATTATTTTTTCTCATATGTCATAGCATTGGCCTGGACGCGAACCCACAACCGTCTGCAACCAACTACTTGCTTGCAAGGCAGATGCGATGATCTCTCGGCTAACAAAGCTTGACACATTCATATTATTTAACTCGATGTTTTTGAACAGACGCCAAAAATCATAAATAGCAATGAATACTATATATTTGTTTTGTTATATATATATATATATATTGTAATGGATTGAAAAATGAGATAAGTATATTTGAATTAAAAATGTAAAAGTTTTGGAGTATAGCAAGATTAATATATAAATTCAATACAGATTGAAAAATAAAGTTACTAGAAATTCAAATAAAACATATAGAGAATTCAAATACAAAGATTTAACTTAACATTCTTTTGGTGATAATGATTAAGGAATCTTGCATTGAAGATTAAATGTCACTATTCCAAAATTATTTTAATTTTTTTTTCTAGATTCAATTTAAAATTAATCTTTCCAAGCCTTTTAAGTAGAAAGCTTACTTTTGGAAATCTTAATACCCATATAATCATTTTACATTATTACTATTATTCCGGACATGTCTCCCAGTGGGTTACATGGCTTCTCTAGGTTAATGGATATTAATAGCATATGTTTGTAATGAGTTTGAAAAACAAACTAAATACAATAAATAAAGAAAATAAAGATAATTATTGCTTATATTTTTGCAACTACTAACAGATAAATACATTAATACCATATAAGCTACTGAAAAGAAGACAAAAAATAAATGTAAATATTAAAAATTAAAGCCTTGTAGATAAATATAAGGATTGGATCTTACTATAATAAAATGTTTTAAAGATTTAAAGTTTTAAATTATGATTTTCTGCAACTATACTATGTATGCACACATATTTAATGATACTTTGTAGCAATCCTCTTCAGATAGTGATAATAGAGTGTAGATGAGTTCTATTAGAGAAAGATATATAGTAGATTTTATGGCAGAATCCACTTCTTTCCTTAATGCATGATTTATGCATGTTCAATGTTTGTTTGGATACAATTGTGTGCCTGATTAAAGTTTTTTAGTCAGCTATGTTGCTGAGGTGGATGAAATATTGAAAAATTTTTTAAAACCCTCAGCAAAATACAAATATTAGAAGCTATTCTGAGGGTACTGTTTTTTAATCAGTGGTTTCTTTAATTTTCACGGAACCAATTCTATACTGCTTTATTCTTGAGCCAATACTGAGACTAAATTACTGTCATTTTTCTTTTCAAAACCTATTTATAAGTTCCCACAACATACATTTAACATCTAACAAGTAATCAAGTCAAGCGTTGTCACAACATACATTTAACATCTAACAAGTAATCAAGTCTGTACTTATTTATATCAGGATGTTTATCAAAAACATCATTATCAAGATCTAATTAGTATATATATTTTCATTATGTTTTTTGTTTCATAAATACATTCTTCATTTATTAAATTATTTTATAAATAATTACATAATAAAAATAGTTTTTTAATTATTTACAGTAATGATAACAAAAAAAGAAAAATTATAACTGAACTTTGAAATTTATTTTCTAACTTTTGGGATTTTATAATTTTTAATAGCATATTTAGATTTTTCATTCAATTTACTACAAGAAAAGGCAAATTATCTTTTAAACCCTGATCTAGCAGGCAAATATGAAAGGTTACAAAAGATAAAACATTTTTTTAAACTACACAATTCAAATTCATTTGTGTGCACTAAAATTAATTTTTCTCTGTGCCTTACATTATACAAGTTGTCATTTTATTGTTTTTAGTTTCATATATATTTCTTTTATAAAATATTTAATAGGATGACTAACTTTTTATATCAATTTTCTTTTAATGTATTAAATATCTAATAGTAATATTAACTCTGCAAGCTATTTTTTCTTTAATTTCTTACATTTGTATAGTTAAGCTACATGAATATTTTATCTGGTATGCTGCACATGATCACATATAAATCTATAAATTTACTAATCAATCTATCATAGTATTTATTATGCTTTCTTAGCCATACAACTTTATAATTTAACTAATTTGAGCTGCAATGAAATGTGTTCTATTGTAGTATATAGTGCAGACATTTTTAATATGTGTGCATTAGTATATAATGCATGCATGTATGTACAATTTATTGTAAAAATTATACATATTAAGACATCAATAAATATAATTTACAAAAATAAAATTCTATAGTTATTTTTAAGACTTATCAAATGAGTGTATTTAACAAGTATACTACGTATGTATAATAAGTAAATGATAACTTCTTTTTTAAAAAAAACATTTATTATTGTTTTAATTATTATTATTTGTTTTTTGTTTTTTTTTTGGCGAAAAAAAGTATTGGTAAAATGTAAATAATTCCAATCCTACGCATTGTTAAATTTTTCAAATTTAAAATATTATATTTGCATGAAAAAGATAACAGAAGCTGTTTTCTTGTAATGTTCTGTTATTATAGCATTAATAATCATATTATAAAATTTTTGTTTGGTGCAAAGGGAGTGTCCTTTAAACTACATACACTACATTGTATTTAGTTTACAAAGATTTTCCTATATAATTAAGAATAATAGGTTAGAGATAAGAGGGTCCCTCTTATCTTTATAAAGTCGAATCTCACGTTATGATGGTCTCTCTTGCTAAAAATTAAGCACTCAAGGTGCATGTACTAAGGTTTTAGCCTTATATAAGTATTTATTAGATATTAAATTTATAGTTGGCCCATACATTAAAGATACTAAGTGTCCAGAGAATTGATGATAATCAACATGTTTTAGTATCCCTGCATTATATTTTTTAATTGTTATATTTGTATGGATTACTATTTAAGGATGTGCATCCAAATTAATGTTTATATAATCAACCTTACATTTGGCAAGTGTTAAATAATTAGCCTGTTCTATCATAGATCCATTTCAAATGCATTCACAAAGTTGATTGTTGATTTATTTTATTGTGGATCATTGATGATGATGAATGATTATTGTTTTTGTATAATACTGGTGAACTTATACTTACTGATAGTTAGTTCTGTGTTGACTTCTCATGCACTTTGCTCATAATATTATTTATTTAAAATATCTTATCCTTGACTTGAGATTGATGATGAATGTCATCAACCCAGGTTCACTTCTGAAAAATTTCATATTGTTACTATATATATATATATATATATATATACAAAAAGTATGCATCATTACAATATTTTAACTATAAAATAATTATATAATCAACATATAATATTAACCTAAATTTAAGTATAATTAAATTATATATGTGTATGTAAAAATATATATATTTATATAACGATAAATTTAAGATTTACTATTCTAACACAAATATAAGATTAAATATATGGCTTTAATTTCACTTATACATATAGAACTTTCCAAATGTAAATGAAAAAAAAAAAAACAGATACCCACACACTCTCTAAGATGCAATTATTAAATGACTCATGATCCAAAACTACTACATAAATAAATACTTTTTTTAGGAATTTTAATTTTTTTCATTTAAACAATTTATTTTCTAAAGTAATTCTTTAATACACCTATGTGAAATTTTGTAAACATTTCCAAAAATATTCTTGGTGTCAATCTTTTTTTATATTATTTAATAAAGAATTTATTATTAAACTCCTTTTCCATTCAGTTTTCTATTGGGTAGTAAAAAAATTGCACAGAAAATATGTCTAATGGTAAATTATTTATTAAATAATACATAATGCAAAAAAAAATGATATTAAGATTATTCCTGTAGGAAAATATAAATTGTTTCAATAAAAACATTAAAATTTTAAAAGCTGACCTAAGAGCTGATACTTCTGTATACTGATGGAAATAGTATTGATGGTGAATATTTTTGATTAGGTGAGATTGTTTTCTTTGAGAATAATGAGATGATATGAAAAGTTTATGCAAACAAAATTCTTGTTTGTATAAATAGTAATTTTACATCACAGAGTTTTTCAAATGTTTTTAAATTTATTATTATTAAGTGCTGAAATAATTGTAATTATAAAAGAACAAATAAACCTCCAGACATATGCTGTTTATAAGCATATATTAAAATCTATTGTTAACAGTAATAAACTCTCCATAAAGTAGTGCCACTCTGTGCAAGCCTTAGTAATCAGTGGATACAAAAAAGTTTGTGCATAAAATTCCTATCTAGTGCCTCATGCAATATCCCCAGACTAGTTTCTAGCTTGTGGTTTTCATCAATTAGGAATCTTATACTTGAGAGTACTGCATCTAGATCTTATGATCTATTGCAATCTCCAGCAGCCACCTTTTACCTATTTAGTGAACTATAAAGCTAGGTGAGATTATAGTTCACTAAATAGATAAAAGTTGGCTTCTGGAGGTTGGAATAGATCCTAAGATCTAAATGCAGTACTTTCAAATACAAGATACTCATAGTTGTATTTGCATGTTAGACTATTTTCATCATTTAATATGAGTATTGAATGTATTTAGAAAAATTTAACTTTATTTAAACATTCCAAATACATTCAACTATTAGTAATAATGCACAATGTTTCAAGATGCATTATTCTCCCCTCTTCTTCTCGTGTTGCTGGTCTGACCAGTGACAGTACCAGCATGGGAATCAAACCTGGAATCTTAGATTTTTAAGTATTGAATTTTAAAGTAATTCTCTAACCAACTGAGCCATCCTGTGAAAGGATCAGTTGGTTAGAGTGTTATTTTGAAATTCAATACTCAAGAATGTAAGGATCCAGATTCGATTCCCTTGCTAATACTGTCACTGGTCAGCCAGCAATACAAAAAGAAGAGGGGCCAATAATACTTCTTGAAACATTGTGCATATACTAACCTTTATGCTATTACTAACAGGTGAATGTGTTTGGAACATTTAAATGAAATGAATTTTTTTTAAAGACATTCGATACTCATATTAGAAATAGTCCAACATATAAATACAACTAAAACACCATCATCACAAACCTTCAGGAAAACATATGCTCCTAGCTTTATAGCTAATTAAATAAGTAAAAGGAGGCTACTGGGGTTGCCATAGATTCTAAGATTTAGGTGCAGTACTCTCAGATTCAAAGCTCCTCACTGATGAAAGTCACAAGCTAGAAACTAGTCTGAAAATATTGAATGAGTAGGCATTAGATGGGGATATTATGCACAAATCTTCTGGCATCCACTGAATACAGAGGCTTGCACTGTATGGAGAATTTGCTATTACTAATAATAGCTTGTGTTAGCATAGAAAATTGTGGTCATATGTTGTTTTTGTTGTATATTAAAATATCTGCACTTTCATCACCAACAATATTTTAAAAGCACTAGTAAATTCAGATAATGTATGTGTTTCTTGAATATACACTTGAAAAGACCTAAGTATATATGTGAAATTATTGATGTGTATTTTAAGTACGTTAATATTAATTTTGTATGGTTTTTTTTTAAATTTTAATTAATTATTACTTTAACATTAAGTATTGAATATATTCTGAAATAATATTTGGAAACAATATATATTGTACTGGTCACTTCTTCACTTCCTTTGTTCACCAAGGGTGTCACTAGGTCACTTATTACCTAGAAAATTTCACTTAGGGTAGGATGATGATAAATGCTTTCAGTTAGATCCAGGGGGGGGGGGATGGGATCTTTAACATTGTTAAGACAATTGAGAAAAAAAATACAGAGACAAATGTCAGCCAAAATAAATTTGAATAATTTCATAGTTTATTAAATTTACAATAATCAATTCTGAGCAAACAAATTATGAAAGAATGTTCTAGATTTCTATAGCATATTTATCAGAGAGTATACACAAGTTTTAAAACATTAAACACTTTGGCAAATACATACGTTTCTCACATAAGGTTTAAAAAGGGGATTTATAATATCTTCTTGCTAGTGATTTATAAACACCAATTTTAGCATTTCTATTTAGAGATTGCAAAAGTAAAGTAGTCTTGTAGGGAATACAATGAAACACACAGGCCACCTTTCCTTGGTCTGGAATAAAGCATCATATGTCTGCAGAACAGTTCGTTATTAACCATGTTCAAGATGATCAAAGTTGACTCCAATATAAAACATGAGAATGTAACAAGAAAAGATTATGGTTTCCCATAATTTTAAATAGAAGAAAACAAAATCTCCGATTTAGGAAAAACAGAACAATATACTCAATAAAACACCAGCCAAAAGATTTGTGGTCTTCAGGAATATACAAACCAAAACTAATTGTAACATAAGGGACAGATGAGTTAATAGAAAATTACTAATATCTGCCCAGGTATTTCTCAAGAGTTAGTAACATAAAAAAGAAAGAACATGAAGTAAATAAAATAGACACTCGCAATACACTCTCAGATAAATAAATATGGAATCTTCAAACTAAAAACCCAATATATACTCTTAAGTACAATAATCAGAAAATACATAAAATAATGAAAATATTGAAGGAACATGCAAAACTTATACTAAAAACAGATTGCTTTAAAGATTACACTGAGACTTTAACAGGGATTTAAACCCTGGTTAGAATATAAAAACATTTTACCTCAAGGTATAAGGTTAGGTTCAGTGAATGTCTTTCAGCAGCACACACAGTTTATTTCACTTTAAAGTTCCTATAAAGATTATGGTTTCCATTTATATGTTTAGGAGTCTGGAGGCAACCTTAGGAATCAGTTCTTGTATGGGCTTTTAAGACATGATATTGAAGAAACAACTCAACATCTGGGGTCAGTCTTTGGGTTCATTTAACACTGCATGTTGTAGAAAAGATTCATCATGGCATGTAGTTTTGGCATTCTACAGAGATGATCACTATTTAGAAAATAGTAGACAATAATACAATTTCAGCAGAATTTCTTATTAACAGACAGCAAAATATGATATTAACATTGGTGATATATAGATGCAAATGGAAATTTTTTAAAAATAAGAAAGTACAACAACTAGCATAAGAATCACTATTAGCATACTAGAAGCTGAATCAATACTCAACAAGCAGAGTAAAAATGAGTTGCTGAATAATAATCAGTCTGAAACCCAGAACTATTTATCTACACTCTTATTTCCTATGTCATCTTTAATTAGAACTTTTTGCCTTGGGCAAATCACTATCTCAGACTTAATCTTAATTAAAAATCTGACCAGGGTTCCTATCTTATCCAAAATAAATTTAAAAAAGTAAATGCTAAATTAATTCTCAACTTTTCTTTTTAAAAATCAATTAAAATTGGATTGTAATCAAAAATGAAAGAAACAGAAATGCAACCCAAAATTTTTTAAATTAAAATTAAAATGCTTTTCTTTTTTCTTTGCAAGATTAAAACTTTTTAAATTAGAATGTTTTTACACAAAAAAAACTAAGTGTTGAAAGAAACTTATTTTTAAACTAAAAAGTAAAATTAGAGAAATTTAAAATATATGTACATTATAACATATAAAACTTTCAAATAGTTTTCTTTTAAAACTTTATAAAAACAAAAGTTAGTTTTCATTTTGCGATGGAACTTTTGAAGTGGATAAAATATCTGGTTCAATATGTAATATTCATTTCTTACTTTTTTCATTTAATTTTATTTTATTCTATACTATAAATATATAGAAATAAAATCTTAAATATATATATATATTGTAGAAGACTGCTGGTATTAATATAATATATATATATTTTAAAAAATAATTGAAACATTAGTGTGTATAGTTTATGGATAAATAAAAAGAAACAAAGAATATAGAAATAATAATAAAAATATCGTAGCATAAATCTATGTATTTTAACCATGTATGTTGCTAGTCTGCATATAATACATAAATTATCACTTACATAAACAAAGTGTCAACAAACCTGATAATCACTAAAATGATCAATATCTCTTATACTAGAACATAATTGTTATTAAACAAAGCAAAACTTTCCATACAGTAATCCCACCCTGTGCCAACAAGAGTCATCAATGGATACCAGAAGGCTTGTGCATAAAATCCTATCTGATGCCTACTCATCCAATATTCCCAGACTTGTTTCTGGCTTGTGGCCTTCATCAGTAAGGTGCCTTGGATCTGAGAGCACTGCACCCAGATCTTAGGATCTAATGCAACCCTCAAGGAGCCATCTTTTATCTCTACTTAACTACAAAACTATGAGAATAAAAATACAATATTTCCAAGCTAAGCTCAATAGCTTATATAGTCATATGGGTCTGAACTCAGTTCAGCATCCATACATTTTGGTGTCTTCAGCATTTTAACAACTATAGCCACCACTATCCTATTAGGCAGTATTGGTGTTAAAGTGCTAAACATCACATGATCACCATCTCTTATCCTAGAACATAATTGTTATTAAACAAGGCAAAACTCTCTATGCAGTAGTGCCACCCTGTGTCAACCAGAGTAATCAATGGATGCCAGAAGGCTGGTTGGCACATGGTGGCAATACTGTTACTGTATGGAGAGTTTTTCCTTGTTTAATTATGATTATGTACTAGTATGAGAGATGGTTGTCATGTGATGTTTAGTGGTTTAACACCAATTCTGCCTAATAGGATAGTGGTGGCTATGGTTGTTAAAGAACCAAAAACACCAAAATGTATGGGTGCTGAACTGTGTTCAGACCCATATGACTATATAAGCTATTGAGCTTAGATTGAGAATATTAGTGTGTTTTCAATTTTATTCTCATAGTTTTGTACTTAAGTAGAAATAAAAGATGGCTGCTGAGGTGCAGTGATCTCAGACCCAAGGTTCCTCACTGATGAAAGCCACTAGCCAGAAACTAGTCTGGAGATATTGGATGAGTAGACAATAGATAGGGATTTTAGCGCAAGCCTTCTGGCATCCATTGATAATTCTGTTTGGCACAGGGTGGCACTACTGTATGGAGAGTTTTGCCTTGTTTAATAACAATTATGTGCTAGTATAAGAGATGGGTATCATGTGATGTTTATTGATTTAACACCAATTTTGCCTAATGGGATAGTGGTGGCTATGGTTGTTAAAGAGCCAACAACATCAAAATGTATGGGTGCTGAACTGAGTTCAGACCCATATCAGTATATAAGCTATTGGGCTTAGATTGAAAATATTATTGTGTTTTCAATTTCATTATCATAGTTTTGTAGTTAAGTAGAGATAAAAGATGGCTGCTGGAGGGTTGCATTAGATCTTAAGATCTAGGTGCAGTGTTCTCAGATCCAAGGCTTCTCACTAACAAAGGCCCCAAGCCAGAAACTAGTCTGGGGATATTGGATGAGTAGGCACTAGATAGGAATTTGATGCACAAGCCTTCTGGAATCCATCAATTACTCTGGTTGGCACAGAGTGGCACTACTGTATGAAGAGTTTTGCCTTGTTTAAACCTGATAATCAAAATGCAAGCAATAAACAACTACACATTATGATAAAATTAGCCAACCATATTATCTAAGACAACTGGTTTATGGATTGCAACATTACTCATCTGCACAATTTGATTGGCTGATTTGTTTAAACTTGATTTGATTACTCACAAAACATAGTTATTAAAAGTGTTTTTTTTTCCATCACATAGGATGTATTTAAGTGTGCAGGTGTTTTAAATCTACATCATCAAAGATGGTTGCAATTCCTTGGTGTAGTTTATTTAGTATTTTGTTAAGGAAGTGCATCAAGGAGCTATAAATTTAAGCAATATACAAGCAGTGAAAATATTTGCACTTTTACTTTGGAAATAAGATAAAGAAAAATGAGAAAGAAAAGTTTGATCTTGTCTTTAATTCAACAAAAAAAGTTTGTTTAAATAGTAAATATAGCTGATTTTTGATCAGCTTAATGTATGCCAATGATGCATAATAGAAAATAAAAAATTTATAGTATTTTGTGCCATTGCTAAAATGAATATTTGAAGGAATAAATCAGCAAGTGTTGGTGGCCTAGTGGTTAGCAAAGCTGCCTTCCAAGCAGCTGGCCCTGGTTTGCTTCCCAGTCAATGCTTTGACATATAAAAAAAATCAGTAATCCAAGATTTTGTATAAAAGTATATGTAACAGAAAACATGACTTCAGAATTAGAAAAATAATATTTTTAATGAGTAAGACAACATAAATTAATAATAAAGGTGAGATCCAAAAAGAATTTTCTGGAACATCTCTGATTAATACAAAAGAAATAACCAGCTATGTATTGTTTTTGAATAGAAATTGGTAGGTTAGATAGAAGTTTATTATGAATATTAATCTTTTGAAGCTATACATATTAGTGTTGAAAAGAAATAGTTCCAGTTAACTATGTCAAAAGCAGGTTTAAAATCAGTTTTTACAATATTGTAATAAATAAATTTATGCTGCATTGCTTGTAACATTAATTAGTATATTTTGCATTATTTTGTGCTTCTAATGTCTTAGTTTATAAATTAGAAAATTATGAACCATCAGTTCATGGTAAATATTTTTAATGTGTGGTGTTTCAATGTAATGGATATGATCACACTAAAAAAATAAATATTTTCTATTAATACAAAATATTATCAATGAAGAAATGAGGCAGAATTATATCATAAAAGCAAAGCTTGTTAAAATGTCTATTTGTAGAGAAAGAATACTTATCGAGTGAAGTATATATCATTCACTACCAATAAATAATCTTTCCAATTTTAATGTTGATGGGATGAGATTTAGGAGTCTATAAATATGATTATTCTTCTTATCAGGCTAAAGACATCCACTTAGAGTTTGGTAAGATTAAGATACCTAGTGAGTTATGGATTGTAAGATTTCTATATATGCCTTTAATTTATATCCATGCCAAAAGAGAGACAAATAAAGATACAAAGAAAACAGAAATTTAAGTCTTTTCATTATATATTTGTAGGAAAAATTTTAAAAGGCTAAGTTAAACTCTAATATGATTTAGAAAGACTGATGTTAGCTTTTTATATGCTTGAAAAAAGAAAGAAATGGTATATGAAAAAGATAGTAATACTTCTGGAAAAAATAACAGTGTTAAAAGAATACAAAAAAAATGCAATAACATAAACTGATCAGAGTGATGTTTTCCTGAAGTTTTGTGATGATAGTGTTCTAGTTGTATTTTTATATTGGATTATTTCCATTAACTAATATGTATATTGAATTTAACTTTATTTAAATATTCCAAATACATTCAGCTGTTAGTAATAGCACATCAAACAGGTTAGTATATGCACAATGTTTCAAGAGGTATTATTCTTTCCTCTTCTTGAGCTGTTGCTGGCCTGACCAGTGATAGTACTAGCATGGGATTCAAACTAGATTTTTGAGTATTGAATTTAAGGTAACACTCTAACCAACTGAGCCATCCTGCCAAAGGCAACAGTTTGTAGTAATTTCATATACTTATCTATGATATTCCTCTTGATTTCTCCACTTTTTCCTAAGAACATTAAAGATTTTGGAAATTAGTTATAATCTCAAATATAATTATTTCTAAACTTGAAAAACTTTACCTTGAGTTGCAATAAATAATAAAATAATTAATAGATTTGTTGTCAGGAGATCATGTCACATTCAGAAATAATAGGTTAAGAATCCAGGACACTTCAATTTTCAAATTCATAACTCTGCCATTGCACTAACCATGGTTACTTCAAAATAAAAAGTAAAAATAAATCTTTGATTTTAAAATAAACTATTACATAGTGTTGTGTCAATGCAGTAGTGTGACTGGAACTAATATTCATTGTCATAATACAAATTGTACTAGAAGAGATTAAATTAGATGAACAGTTGAAATTTTATATTTCCAAGAGATAGTAAAAGACCTAGAAAGAGACCACATGTGAAATGGGTGAATCAAATAAGGAATGGTGCTTGAATGCTATGGAGCAGAGAAGCTAGAGATTGATGAAGATAGATTGGACTTAGAGAGATGCTTTCCTGCAGTGGATCAATAACTGTTTAAAATTATGATGGTGAATACAAATGTATTCACCATTTATATACAATATTTTGCCTCTATTATAGTTGGTGAATTATATAAGTTTAGCTATAATGATATAACTAACCTTTGAGAAGGTTAAAGTGGCTTCCCTGTCAAGATCCTTGCACTTCAACCTACAGGTGATTTGCCTTCTGTGCAGCTATAGTGGAATTTATAATGGGAAGTTTCCATTTCCAAAGTTGAGCTTGCCTCACTGTAGCCTATAATATTGTTGACACATGTGTTGCTGTTTACCTTCTACATAGGTGTTTAAAGCTGGCTGTTTCTGTTCTCAAATGAATCCCTACATATAACAAGTTCTTGATTTTTACCGACTTAGCTTTCCAATTTGGCTTCTTTGTGCCATTTGCTGCTTACTTCTTTTATTATTGCTTCATTGACCTCGATGTGATTTTATAAGTAAATTATTTGAGGGTAAGCTTAAAACGAGTTAGAATAGGTTCACAACTTAAAGTATTAACTAAGTACTACATAAATAAAAAAAACTTTAGAATTTACAGACAGTTGAATTATTTTAATATTTTACGGGTGATTTAATGGTGATTAATCTGTTTACTTTTGCACAAAGTAATTGTTTTTTTTAAGTAAATTTTTTTTTCAATAAAATGATTAAGGATAAAAGATTCAGAACTATTTGAATTTTAATGTGACTTGTTCTGAGTGTATTTCAATAAAACGTTTAACTTGCCTTAGCTTATTAATATTGTTTATCCATCTAACATTAAATTTTGAGATTCATAATTAGACCATATGTTAATTATCAAGGTTTTTAAATCCTTTTTTTTTTTAAAAGATTATTATTTACCAAAACTTTCTGTATTTGTTTCGAGTCAGACCATAGAGAAAGAGAAATTGCAGAGTTTAAAATATGAAAAATCTGTTTCCATATCAGGCAAATGTTTGTGGTGAAGTTTTGATTAATTTTCTTTATTTATTCATGTTGAGTTATGATCAATAGTGAAGTTTTTATATATATATTTTTATACCAGAAAAAAAATAAAGTAAAAGTAGTAACTATCATCAATGATGTAAATATATAAATTGTTAGTGAATGCTGTTATCATTTGGTAATGAAACACTGAAGATATTGCAGCTGCACTGATTTGTGTTTTGAGTTAAACTGAAAACATTGCAATGGTCATTATTTTTAACTTTCTGTAATTTAAAACATTTTTAGTATCACAGTTTGAGACAAAACTGTCAAATCTAACATAATGTAATACAATGGTTTATGATCTCAGAGAATTATTGTAATAGATATTTAATGAAGTGTGGCCTACAAGAAATTTTGCTAATTTCAGTGATTATTAATGCTCTGAGTGCAGTGATAGCATGATAAAGTCATGAACACAATTCTGTTACTTTCATACTCAAACATCATATGACATCCCTAGCAATGAAACATTTAATTTTATTTATTTTGTAATGATTATCAATTATTACTATATTGATTACAATTGTTATATAAAGAGCTCGCAAAGAAGCTCTTAACAAGCCTTGCAGAATATCCCTAACCCTAGACTGGTTTCTGCTACTGGCTTCCTCAGTAAGGTGCTAAAATATTCAAGCATTAGATTACAAATATCAGGGCAAACCCAGCACTTTTATCTAATGGATAACTATTAATTAGAAAATCTGAAATTTTCAGACATCCATATTTCTTCCAATCCAGCTATCTAACTTAAATAGCCATATGGGACTGAACTAAGTTCAGATACACCATATATTAATAGCTTTAGTAATATAATATAACTTAATAGTTTTCCATTAGATAAAGTACTGGGCTTATCCTGGTATTTTTAATCTAATGCTTGAGTATCCTAGCACCTCACTGAGGAAGCCAGTAGCAGAAAAACTGGTCTGGGGTTAGGGATATTCTGCAAAGCTTGTTAAGAGCTTATTTGCAAGCTTTTTATATAACATTTATAATACAAGCTTGTTTAAATTAGGTCATGTGACATCTGACTTGATTTTTTTGTAATTGATTACAATAAAAATAACATTAAACATACTTTCACAAGCTTCATTAAAAATCAACAGGGTGTTAATAATGCATTTTTGAGACAATGTATATTATTACGATGATTGATCAAATACTTCTCTTTGTCCATTAGGATAGAATTGTACATTTGTAAAGCTTTCAGACACTTGTGTGATAACTGAATTACTATGCAAATCTTTTTAATTAAACTTTTTTAAAAAGTTATCACAATGAGGGCTGGATCAAAATGTCTGGTTGCCCATGTGATCGTATCTTTTAACAATGTTAAACAGTATAATGTCAATTGCCACTTTTTTAAGAAACCCACTTCTTCAGAAATTAATAAACTATCTAAAAACTAATAAGGATGTATAAGTGAATGAATAAGATTTACCAGTGTTAAAATTAATAAATTTAACTAATGTATTTCTAGAAAAAGTTGCTAGTATTAGATGTGATATGTTGGACTATTTCCATTATCTACGAATGAATGGTGAATGTATAAAAAAATGTAAACTTTATTTAAACTTTCCAAATACAAACAACTTGTTAGTAATAACACACAAATAAACAGCAGGTTAGTAATTACACAATGTTTCGAGTAGTATTATTCTCCACACTTCTTCATGTATTGCTGATCTGATATGCACAGTTACAGAATTTACATAGAACTCAAACTCGCACCTTTAGATCCTTGAATATCAAGCTGGTTAGAGCATTTGCCTTAAATTTAATATTCAAGAATCTAAAATTGTGTGTTTGACTTCTATGTGAATACTGTTACTGTTCATATTAGGCCAGCAACACCTGCAAAAGAGTGGAAAATAATACTATTCGAAACAATGTGTGATTACTAACCTGTTGTTTATTTGTGTTTTATTATTAACAAGTTGTTTGTATTTGGAAAGTTTAAATAAAGTTTAAATTTTTTAGACATTCAACATTCACTCATAGATGATGGAAATAGTCCAACATATCACATCTATTAATATATTAACATCACATGATTACCATCTCTTATACTAGTGCATAATTGTTTATAAACAAGGCAAAACTCTCCATATAGTACTCTAGTTGGAACAGGGTGGAACTACTATATGGAGAGTTTTGCCTTGTTTATCTATTAATATACCATCATCACAAACCTTCAGACAAATTGCTAGTATTACTTGATTTCTCCAATGATTCAAATTCATTTATAATAGATGGGGTATAGTAATTTGGTGAAAGTAACATTTCCTACAGCCAAGATCAACAACTATTATACTTAGAAGAGCATTCCAAGTCTATGGGAAAAAGTACTTTCATTTTCCATAATAAAAAGTTAAGAATAAGCTGTATATCTAATGCATATTTATTTTAAGATAATGTATTAATTCAAAATTTTATCTACAAAATTCAAGTACTAGAAATATTTGCATTTAGTTATTAATTGTATATATGTTTGTGATATTTGTTCTAATTGATTAAACAACTCAAATTTACAGGTTTTGGGGAATGTTATAAATAAGAATTAGTAAGTTTAATTTGATATATAGATTTGAACCACTAGATATTTGGGGGGGGGGGAAGTGCTGATACACAATAAAAATGCATTTTAGATCACATTGACCTAACAAGAAATAACTATTTTTATCAACTAAATTCCAAAACATTTCATCATTTTGATGTGATTTAAATTACATCAGTTCATGGATTAATAACAGTTGATATACAATAAAATTATTACAGTTGCTGACCTGGTTATTAAGTGCAGTGTTTGAGTGGTGAAATTCAGAGATCCAGGATCTGTGGGTCATGGTTCTAAATCCCACATTTTAGTGCTTTAATTTCCAGTGAACTCAAGAACAATAAAGCATGCAATTATTTTTGATCACAACTGCATAATAAAACAATGAATTTTCAGTGCAACAAAAAAGTAGTCTTTAACTCAATTGATATACTTTTTGTTACAAAAGATACTACTTAGCTAATGAATGAAGTGAATCTTTATGTGGGTCCATCGTTTCCATACCTTTTATCCATGAAATAATTTGGTGAGATTGAAAAGATAGAAGGAAGATCCGAATGTTATCAATTTGGAAAAATAGCAATATACATTATTGTAAATTTAATTCTTGCTTATAAGATTGATTAATAATTGTATTAATTATTCATTATTTATTAATTTTTATTTTATCAGTATTATTATTTACAAAATGTTTTCTTTGCAGACAATTGGAAGTCTATTGCTTTGGGTGAATTTTATCTCTACAAGTCAATTACATTTTTTTTTCATATGTCATAGCATCGGCCGGGAGGCGAACCCACAACCGTCTGCAACCAACTACTTGCTTGCAACGCGGCTGCGATGACCTCTCGGCTAACAACGCTTGACGAGTCAATTACATTTACAAAAGATTTTTTGAAAATTTTCTGATTATTTCTAAAGGTTCGGATTTTTGCTTCAATTCATTCTATTAATTTTGTTCACTTTTGCAAAACTAAAACTAAGATTTTTTTCAAAAAAATATTTCCCTGTAAGCAGTCAGATTATTTCTATAGGTCTAAACTTAATTCTATAATTAACTTCAATCATTAGATTTCGAATATATTTATTTTTCAACTATTAGATTTCCAATATATTTATAATTTATTTTAAAAAACTATATATGTTTATAATAAATAATACTATTGTTATATTTAAACTTATAGCTTTAGTATACTATTGTTTAACATAGAGGTAAAAAGTATCATAAATCCATACATATGATTGATTATGTTTTAAACTGGATTCCAAGAGATTGTAAAAGACCCAGAAAGAGACCATATGTGAGATGGATGGATGAAATAAGAAAGTGTGCAGGGGTGATGTGGAGAAGAGAAGCTAAAGATCGGAAAAGATGGATTAAACTTGGAGAGACCTTCATCTTGCAGTGGATTGATAATGGTGGATGATGATGATATATACATATGGTATAATAGCTTAATACTAGATGTATTTATTCTTTGTGCTAAGAAAATACAATATAACAATTCGTCAATTGCTAAAACAGAGAATCATTAATATAAATAAAGACTCCTTATCAAGTCAGTAAAAAACTCCTATTTTCTCCTAAGAGATAAACTCAACATTTCATTACATTGGCCAGGAACAACTAATCGGAAAACTAATTAATTTTGAATTCATAGCACAAGATAAATTTTGTATAAGATACGATTTAATTGTTCCTGGCCAATGCAAATAAATGTTGAATTTATCGCTTAGGAGAAAATAGGAGTTTTTTTACTGCCTTAATAAGGACTCATAGGAGTTGAAAGCACTTGGCAATAGTTACTTTATATTATTGATTCTCTGTTTTAGCAATTGATGAATTGTTAAATTGTATTTTATATGTTGTATTAACAGAAGTATTATATTGATTCTTTGTGGTAAGATGCATTCCAGTTTTAGAATAGATTGCAAATAAAATCATAATTACTTTTATCTTATGTGATATGAGCTTAATGTTTTATTGAATAATGTATGCTGAAATATTATACAGATAGCTATTTGTTTTACTACTTGATCTTTGTCATATAACAATTTGTGTTATTGTATTTTTATGTTAATTAAATGATAATGTTTGAGAATACTGATACACATAGTTACTAGTTTAATTACAATTATATCACATGTCATAGAAATTAATTATTTGTCTTGCACCTGAAGTAGATGGTATTTTTATGTCTTTTTCAATAATTTTATATGTAATGACTTTTGTACACATCTCTCTGTTTTCATTATTTTTATATGTGCTTACTATTAGTTGTAACTTTAAGTGTACTCAATGGAACTACTTAAGTGTAATCTTATTGAACAAATGGAACTACTTAAGTGTAGTCCTATTGAACAAATGGAACTACTTAAGTGTAGTCCTATTGAACAAATGGAACTACTTAAGTGTAGTCCTATTGAACAAATGGAACTACTTAAATGTAGTCCTATTGAACAAATGGAACTACTTAAGTGTAGTCCTATTGAACAAATGGAACTACTTAAGTGTACTCCTATTGAACAAATGGAACTACTTAAATGTAGTCCTATTGAACAAATAGAATTACTTGAGTGCAGTCCTATTGAACAAATGGAACTACTTAAGTGTAGTCCTATTGAACAAATGGAACTACTTAAGTGTACTCCTATTGAACAAATGGAACTATTTAAGTGTACTCCTATTGAACAAATGGAACTACTTAAATGTAGTCTATGATTAAACTTTTCTTTTGGCAGAATTAGAGTGACTACTATACAACAATTTTTAAATAAAAGGTTGTTTTTAATAACCTTCAAAATAATAAAGTATAAACATCACATGACCACCATCTCTTATGCTTCTGTATAACTGTTGCATACATATAGTGAGTTTTGCCTGTTTTAATAATAAAGCATGTATGTTTTACATGTATAATTTAAACCAATATACTAACAAAAGACCTATCACATGACTTTAACTTTGATATTACTGTTTTAGCAGCATATTTTTTCATATTTTCTATGCCACCTACTGTAAGCTTTAGCAAGTAGTGATTAGATGACAGATGGCAAAGCTTAATACATCCCTATCTTGTGCTGTCTTATTCAAAATCCCCAGATTAATATTCAAATTTATGGTTTTTATCAATGATGAGCTTTGGATGAAAGTAGACATTTAGAATTTAATGCACCTTCCTTTCAGCTATTTGCATAATATCTCTATGTTATTCTATCAAGCTAGTTGACTTTTTTGTAATTTTTGAAAACTCATATAATTCAAAATAATTTTCAAATGAGTCTCATTATTTTGTTGTAATCAAGTAAATATAATTTTTTAAACTTCTAGAACAGTATTGAAAATAGTATTCAATATATAATCATTATTTTTAATTAATTTATATATTAAGCTTTAATTTTTAATTTTTGCAAATTTACGATTTGAAATGAAACACAACAAAAGGATGTTTTTTCTTCATGTGTCATAACATCAGCCAGGAAGTGAATCCGCTAACCCAAGACAACTGCTTGTAAAGCAGATGTTGCTGACCTCTCAACCACCAATGCTTGATAACAAAAGTATGTTGTATTTGTTTTAATTCTTTTCATATATTTTTTGATTGATAAGTGGAATGGCAGCCAGATTTGGTTTACAATGAGATTTCCATGGAATTTTGTTCTTGGATTTCAGGTATAATCAATAGATAAGAATAGTTATAAGTAAAGCAATTGCTCTATTCACTATTTGGTGGAAAGTTTTTATACTATGTTTGTAAAGAATGAATGTTAAGTTTTAATTTATCTCCAAGGTTATTTTTTTATTTAAAATATATTTTCATTTTTAATGATGTTTTTAATAATAAATATAAAATATATTTTATTTTTATAATTACTAATGTTTTTAAGCATTAAAAATGGATACAGTGAAATATATTTTTTTTTACCTTTATGTTAATAATATCTCAGTCATAAATGCAGTGGAGGATGAATATAGATGGAAAATTCTAAGTTCAAATCCTCCTATTTAATTATTTATTTATATTATATATATATATGATAAAAATACATTTAAAAAAAAAAATTACTGGTAAATTATGTCAGAAGACTCAATTTAAAATAATTAAAAAATAATATAATCTATGAAATCATGTTCATGGAAAATATAAGACAATAGTAATTATCAAGGCATCATAAGAAACACAGATAATAAAAATCACTCAATTTTCTAATGGCATAATTTTTATATATCTAAATAAGATTATAGCTATTTAAATTTCCAACTTCGTTTTCAAAGCACTCAAATGTTTAGATTCTTCTGTAATTGTATTATTATTTATAAATATCACACAATTAGTCTTGAAATAAGGAACAATTAACATCAAACTATGGTATGCACAATAATTTAATTTTAAAATTAAATATATAATCACTTATACATCCTTAATATAGGGAGCATACCAATAGCTCAATCAAGCTCTTATATAATAAGTGCAGTAAGAGAAAATATTTAAAATCCCTATCTAGAATATTTCTATCCCCAGACCAATTGGTTTTGAGTTTATATCTCACCTTAATGGGGCACTAGAACATACAGGTACTAGATCTAAAATATCAATTTAAAACCCACCACTTATTTAATATGTAGCTATTGAGAAAAAAATCTGAAATTTTCAGACATAAAAATGTCTTTAAATATAACTATCTAACTCAAATAGCTATATAAAACTGAACCAAATTCAGATCTACCATATATTTATAGCCTTAGCACCACCAAAGCCTTAAATGCAAAATTATAATAATCAATAAAGCAAGTCATATATAATGTGACATTGCTTTTAAAAAGCTTGTATTTCCAAAATGTAATATAGGGAGTGCACCAATAATTCATACAAGCTCTTATTTAATAAGTGTGATAAGAGAAAATATTTAAAATCTCTATCTAGAATATTCCTATCCCCAAATGAATTGGTTTCAAGCTTGTGGCTCACTTCAGTGAGGAGCTAGAACATTCAGATACTAAATCTAATAAGGCTATTAATAAATGGTAAATCTGAATTTAGTTACATATTAAATAAGTGCTGGATTTTGAGTTGATATTTTAGATCTAGTGTTTGATTGTTCTAGCTCCTTACTGAGGTGAGCCATAAGCTTGAAACCAATTGGTCTGGGGATAGGAATATTCTAGATAGAGATTTTAAATATTTTCTCTTACCACACTTATTAAATAAGAGCTTGTTTGAGGTATTTGTAGACTCCCTATATTACATATTTGTAAATACAAGCTTTTTAAAAGCAATGTCACATTAAATATGACTTGTTTTGATGATTATTATAAATACATTTTATTTCATTTTCTTTTCATTCAAGAGCCCTCTTTAAATAATTGTGTTTTAAAGTTATGAATCTACTTTATATTTTACTTCTCTAAATTTTTGAGTGCTTTGAAAATAAAGTAATTTAAATTAATATAAATTTGCTTATGTATATAACAATAATAGTGTTAGAATATTGGATAATGTAACGAAAACAGGGCCACTTTAATGAGATCTATTTAATCAAATTATGTTGTCACACTATGTTTTTCTAATGTTTTGCCCTAATTATAAAGTCTTACTATTTAAAGGGTTTAAATAAAAAGATATACAAAAATTTGTCTTTATATATATTTAATATTTAAAATTAAAGTGTATACGTCTGAGACCTTTAATAGTTTCACAATTAAAAAATAATTGTTTGATGTCTATGAATAGTAATGCAGTTAAATTAATATCTAATCGTTTGAGTGCTTTGAAAGTGAAGCTGGTATTTAAATTGATATATACAGTATATATATTTTATTAATTAAACTGAAGATTTATCTGTTATGCTATGGTGGATGATCCTTGCAATAAATTGATTGTGTTACTTAATGTCTGCCCAAGTAGATGGAGATACTTAATAGACACAAATTACCAAGTTTTTATATGAAAGATACAAAAAGCAAAATAAAAATGTTCTGTAGATTGCAGTTTATGGATGATAAAAGAATAGCCAAAATAGTATTTAATTGGGTTACAAGTAAAGAGCAGGCAACAAGATGGGTGAGAAAGGTAATATGGTATGCAGAAGATTTGGATAAAGAATTTATGCGAGTATACTTGTACAAAAGGTGGGATGATTGTGTTACGAGGATCGTTGAGTGTTACAGTGGTAAGGAGTGAGATAGAAAAATAGATGCATTAATAAAGAATAGGGAGTTGGAGAGATGGAGAACTAGTATGGAGAGTAAAATGAGTTTAAATATATATAAAAGTAAATGAAACATTGGGTGTGAGTTAATTTATGATAATAGTAAGAAAAATAGTTTATTGTTTAAGGCTCGAACGGGGTCTTTAGCAACAAGGGAATATACACGTAAATGGAAAAATATGGGTGATTTAGTCTGCAAGTTGTGTAAAGAAGGCATAGAAAATATTAGGCATCTGTTACTTCAATGTAAATGATTGGATGCAGAAAGGGTACAAATAATGAAGTTATGGAGAAATAAATATGAAGAAAGTGATTATACAGAAAGTGAGTTATTGGTTTTTATGCTGGGTTTGGGAAAAGATAAGGGGGATTTAGACTTGAAGGCCATGGATTTGACAAAGATTATGTTGTAGAAATGGGATGGAGCAGATTATAGGAAAACTTAAGGTGGGGTATGAAAGGGGAAGGTAAAGTGGCTAACAGGTTTCTATGGGCATAGTTGCTAACAGATTCCTGATTCCGTATAAAGAGAAGCCACACTGCATCACATCACAAAAAAAAAAAAACTCTAATTTCTATATATATATATATTTGAAAATAATTTATTTAGAACAGAAATAATGTATAGAGCAGGAAGTATAATCAATAAACGTATGGAGATAACGAAATTAACATAAGTCTTGTTTCATATTTTGCATAATAAGTAAAAATATATTTCATTTATGAGAAAATATAAATAATGAATAAATTACTTTTTGGAAAAAAATAAAATTCATGACAATAAATGTAATATATAAAACATGGAAATAATTTACTTACCAATCAAAATAATACAATATAAATAGGATTTATTTTGTATTTTGCGTAATAGATAAACATATTTCATTTGTGGGAAAATAAAAAATTGGCATTACTTTTTATATATTATTGTGATTTTTAAAATTTGCTTTATACAAAATTGATTTGGTTGCTAAATATATTATTGTCATGATTTTCACATATTTCTTTGGATTACTTTTTAGCTTCTTGAAATATGTCATTTTTATTTTTCTATAAATAATGCATATAATTAATTATTTATGAATATATAAAATGTGCTAAAACGCACGAATACACAAAGCTGAAGACAAAGAAATCTTAATATAGATTGATACAAACTAAATATATGTGTATGTGATTAAGGGCTTTCAAGGGCGAGGTCCTCATATTCATAGCCATCTTGTAAACAAATTAGTTAAGAGCGATGCAAATTTATGCAAATGAGATAGTTAAGTATTCCATTTCCTGGAGAGCTTGTAACAAGAATCTTTTCTGTTTATAGAGTTGTTATCTTTAGCGATAAAGTAAGCTTTCTTTATCTTTCTCTTAAGATCCTGTCGCTCTCTGCAAACAACCACTGGATCTTTATGCTGGCAATCATGACAAGCTAAGCTGCAGTGCTATTTGAAAACTGAATTAAAATAAATGTTTGTTAGTGCTTTATTATAGCAATATGTGTGTTGGGATAGTCAAGTGAACAGAGAAGCCCTGGTCTCACCATAATATGATGCCATACAGGAAATGGAATACTTAACTACCTCACATACATAAATTTACATCATTCTTAACTAATTTATTTACAAGATGCCTATGAATATGAGGACCATGACCCTTGAAAGCACTAGCCACATACTTAGATACATATATTTAGTTTGTATCAATCTATATTAAGATTTCTTTATCTTCGGCTTTGTGTGTTCATGCATTTTAGCACATTTTATATATTTATACTTTGGAATAATTAGCCACAAAGTCTAAACTTTTTGCTCATTATAATTATTTATGACACAAATATGAAACAAGATCTACTTACTTTGTATTGATTTAGTTAAAAGGAGTGACAGTCTGGGGATTCGTAAAAAGTTTGAAGATCAGATGTGTCAGAACTGAAATCAATCCAAGGCCCTAAACCAGATTCTGATACCCTGCACTATTTGGTTAACTATAGCATTTTTTTATTTTTATTTATTATATTTACTACTATGGTTTTTATTTTTTGGCTAAATTATTTTTAAATAATAGAAATATGAATAGTTCATTGTTTTGGTTAGTTTTTCCTTTAGGGTATTTAATCATGCAATGTAACTGTATTTTAATAGATAATCTAAGGCTTTGGGACCTTTATAAATATGAGAACACAATGTGCAGAAAAAAAACACGATTATTATTTGTAAAATAAAATTAATTTTTGTGAGCTAAGACATATAAAACAAAAACTGAAGTCTTTTATTTTATCCACCTTAATGGCATTAAAAAAGTTTTTTGTGACCACAGTATGAGGTACCTACAATAGTACTACAGAAATAGCAACAGCTGTCAATATATAGATTTCACTAAACATCACATGATCACCATCTCTTATGCTAGCACATAACTGTTATTAAACAGGCAAACCTCTCCATATAGTAGTGCCACCCTGTGCCAACCAGAATAATCTGGAATCCATTGATTACTTAGGTTGGCACAGGGTGGTCCTACTGTATGGAGAGTTTTGCCTGTTTGCTATAGATTTCATCTACATACTATAAGTATTTTAATATCAGAGTGACATGATTGAATCTGTTTTGCAACTTCAATAATAATCATCATTGCTAAGCAACTATACATTTATTTTACTTTTTTCATTGAGTTTTTAAATATAATAATTAATTAACCTATTAATTCATTGTATTGTATGCTTACTATAGTAAATAGAGGGTTAGGATTTTCAGTCTATATTCATTCTCCATTTCATTTCAAACAAATGATAGACATAACAACATACATGTGAAAAAATTGTATATATGTGTGGGAGATTATGATCTGATCCAACTGATGAGTGCTGGTTTCTGCATGAAATACATATAGGGGATCATTTATCTTCTTCACATGTATGTGATCATGGGTGTCAATTGTTTGAGATGAAGTAGAGAATTAATATGGATTGAAAATTCTAAGTTCAAATCCCTCTATTTAAAAATAATAATTGTTTTATTTTTATCCCCAAAGATAAATGAAAAATTGAGGGTTAAGAAATTTAAGGTTCAATTGTAAACTTTTGATGCTCTTTTTTTTAGTTACACACACAAATACAATTGCTAGATGATGTTAGTTTATTCCTTATGCAAAATTTAATTGATATTTTATTTCATTACATCTTGACTGAAAAATTATTCATAAAAATGCATGAATTCCTATTAAATTGCTATTATTTAAATTTATAAACTTATAAAAATCTTTACTCAGAAGCCAAACTCTCCATAGAGCAATGCCACTTACTGCAAGCCAGAGTAATCAAATGGATGAAGGAAGATTTGTGCATAAAGTCCATATTTAGTGCCTACTCATCCAATATCTCCAGACTAGTTTATAACTTGTTACTTTCATCAATGAGGAGCCTTGGATCTGAAAGCAGTGCACCTAGATCTTAGGATTTAATGCAACCCTCCATCAGCCATCTTTTACCTTAGTGGCTAAATAAAAAGTTTTGAGTCCAAAATTAAAACACAATAATGTTTTAAATTCAAACTTACAACTTGTATTAGCATGAAGAATGGTGATCGTTTGCTGTAAAAATTTTCTGGTTAAAATATTTACACATATAAAAGTTATCACAAGAATTAATGTAATTTATGTTATAATAATTATATTTATAAAGTGCATACTCATTACTTTAATGTAATATATATTAAGGCTACAACCTTAAAACTATGCACCTGAAAAAATGGCAGTAGGGATCTCTGCAAATCTTGTGTTAAAGATTTGCAGAGGTCCATACTGTTGTTTTTTCAGGTGCATAGTTTTAAGGTTGTAGCCTATATATATATATAGATATATATATATATATATATATAGTATATATATATATATATATATATATATATATATTACTGTAATTTATGTTAGCAGATTTAATACTTAAAGAATATTGGGGCTCAATTATATGTTGGACAATATCCATCATCTAATATTAAATTTTGGATGTTTTGATATCACAGTTGGTTAGAGAATTACCATAAATTCAGTATTCAAACACTAAATATCACATGATCAAGATTTCTCAGATCCAAGGCTCCTCACTGATGAAAGTCACAAGCTAGAAACTAGTCTGGGGATATTGGATGAGTAGGAACTAGATAGGGATTTTATGCACAAGACTTTTGGCATCCATTGATTACTATGGCTTGCACTGAGTGGTACTACTGTATGGACAGTTTTGTCTGTTTTAAATTCAGTATTCATAAATCTAAAGCTCCAGGTTCAGTTACCATGCTAGCACTATGACTGGTCAGGCCCACAACATTTGAAGAAGAATATTACTTGAGTTGTTATGTTACAAATTAACACATATGCTATACTAACAGTTGAATGTATATGGTAACTTTAAATAAAGCTTAAATTTTTTCCAAAGACATTTAACTTTTAATATTAGATGATGAAAAAAGTCCAATATATGATTAATATGAAAACGCCATCATCATAAACCTCAGATAAACAATATTAAGTCTGTATTTAGTAATGCATTTTTATTTGCATAAATCCAATCATCTTTGACTTGACATCAAATGTCACATAATACCCAAGACTAATAAAATGTAATATTTGTCCGTATTGTTCAATAGTTTACTCTCTGTGTTAAGAAATATAAGACTTTTAATTTGCATTTGTGATTTCATTTATCCTTTAGTATTCCAACATTATTAATTATAACAAATAAAACCATAGATCTAAATTAAACAATATTATTGTATAATCAGGTTTTTTTCCCAACACAAAATAGAATACAATAATGTTTTTGCTTTTGATTTTAATAGTGCTGAAATGTAATGAAAGATTGAAGGATCAAAAAATATATAATAAGAGGCAATATTTATGAATAATGACAGTAAACTACTGAACCACTATCACATGAATATCAAACTTCATCATTTTTGTAATATCATGTGATGCTATATACATTCGGTTGAAGATGATTATATTAATAATAAAACAATGCTGAATACAGCATCTATTCTTAAAATCAACTAAGTATAAAGTATACACAATTTTAATCACTGGAAATATTTTACATTTGCATATTTCACTTGAATCAATATTGTCTATATGTAAATTAAAAATTTTCACAAATATTAATTAAAGTAATATAAATCAATTTAAAAATAACTTTAAAAAGTAATATGAATAATTTAAAAATTTGTGACCTCTTTTCAAAGTGTTTCAGATAAACCTCTATATAAGAAGATGAGGTAAAGAGAGAAGGCAGTCCGTTTTTTTATATAAATGTTTTGTCTTGTGCTTTGGATTGAGAGTGTTTCATTTACTTAATAAGGTAGTAGTTTGAGTATTAAAAAGTTCAAATCTCTTCTAATTGCATTAAGTTTAGCATATTAAAAGGTATTTGAACTTTTTAATACTCAAACTACTAGCTTATTAAGTAAATGAAACACTCTCAATCCAAAGCACAAGATAAAACATTTATAAAAAAAGAATATATATATAATACAATATTTTAATAAATAATTAGATGGAAATCTTGAATGTGTGGGGTAATACGTTTAAATCAACTTAATTAGAAAGCACATAATCTAGAACAACTGCTCCAGGATAAAAGTCAAGGTAAACTGACAGACTGATCTTCCTTTTAGGTGCATCTGTCTGTCTGTCTGTTTATTTTGACTCTTAACCTTAGCAATTGTTTTTTAATTTAAATGGATTACTCCACACATTCAAGATTTCCATATATATATATATATATATATATATATATGGAAATCTTGAAATCTTATATATATATATATATATATATATAAAGAGAACAATAAAATATGGATACTCCACTAATATTTAATCCTCATTATTATTTATAATGATGTGTATATCAAATTTAAATATTTGTCATTATGTCTGTGTAATATTTGGTGATGATGTGTATCTAGGACTGTCTGATAAAAAGTTCAAGGCAAAACATTTTTAGTGAAATATTGATTCTTTTTATTTATTTATTATTTTCATTGATATGTGACTAGATATTTATTTTGTTTATATTAATTAAATATTTAATTAGTGAATTAATGGAATATTATTTAATTTGATATAGAAATACCAATAAAATAAACTTTGAATATCTTGTTTCAGCTTGACCTTGCTAAGTGATGGGTTGTAAAACAATGCGCAGTCTTCATTTTTACCTTCTATTTTAGTTAGTAGTAGCCAAATACATATCTATTACCTAATATTGGATAATTAGCTGGTCTGGAAATCTAAAAGAAAAATCTCAAGCCTGTTGAGAAATTTAACCTTACTCAATTTAGATTTGAACCCAGATTGTAGGCATGTCAGAGATCCTTCTATTTATATATGAAGACGGAAAAATATTTTTTATAAAATTCTCTATACGTTAATATTTATCATCATCAGTTTATATACTTCTAAACGTAATTATGAAATGTATAAAGTTATCTATTACTTAATTACATCCAGAGTTTAAAATCAATCAAACTCATATTGAGAATAAGAATGAAAACTTTAAATCGTCATTTCTATTATTATTTTTTATAATTAATTTTAGTTAAACATTTTTTATATAATTTGAAATTTATTGCAGATAATTTGCTGGCTGAATAATTAGTTCTTTCCATGATTATTTTAAATGATTAAAAATCTATTTCTTTTGTATTTTCTTTTTACGTTTGAAAAAAACTAATTAAAATAAGTTTTTCTTTAAAAAAAGAAGAGTTAAAAAGGAATATATATTTAATGACAAAAGATCAAAGCCATATTTTCAACGAATTCGTTGTTTGCAACATCTAATTTTTAAATTGTCATAGAAATATGTTGATATATATATAATCAGAAAGAATTACGGACTATCATCAACTTTTTTATAAAAAAAAATGTTAAAACGTTTTTAATGAATTTTCGCTAATTTACCTATATATAAGGAACATCTTAAATATTCCAGTTCAAAAGTCTCCAAAAATAGATGGTTAGACCTGGTCCAATTCAAAACCCAGATAATAGCCACATCGTAGTTGTTCTAATCATTATGTTATAAGATCTTACATGTTAAATCGTGTTCTTTTTTTTGTAAAAACAATGTAATCCAATAGAAGAATTTATAATGGGCAAAAAGTTGAAGAAATAACTATCAAGATTTGTATCTTATATAAAAGGAACTACAGATAATATTGGACATATTCTGAAATGCTGCAGTCTAAAAACAACATACACTATCAAAAAATGGTACTGTGGTATTAGAGCTGCGACATGAAGAATTATAATCGTTTAATCATTAAATTAATTAAGTTATTAAATCAAAAAGATATTTTAAAATCTACATTTAAAAGAAAACAATTTAACAAAAAAAAAAAAAATACGAAAAGCATTAATGTGAAGAATAGTTAAAATGCGTGTTTAAATCAAATTAAATGTGTGTTTGCACGTGCATATTCTGCATAATCTATTTTAATACATTGTACAGGCTTACACCTGCATTTATATATGTAATATGTGCGGGATTCGAACTCAGACTTTCACACGACCTACAACTCTCAGTGCCATCTTATATTGCTGACTCACCTGATCACACACATGTTGAAAAGATAAATAATCACCAATATACGTATTTCGTGCTAAACCAGCACTCATTAAAGTATGAAGATTGGTTATCTTAATATAAAGCTGAGTACTAATTGTATATATGTGTGGAGATGGTAATCTGAACCAACTGATGAGTGCTGGTTTAGCGTGAAATACGTATATTGGTGATTATTTATCTTTTCAACATGTGTGTGATCAGGTGAGTCAGCAATATAAGATGGCACTGAGAGTTGTAGGTCGTGTGAAAGTCTGAGTTCGAATCCCGCATATATTACATATATAAATGCAGGTGTAAGCCTGTACAATGTATTAAAATAGATTATGCAGAATATGCACATGCAAACACACACTCAATTTGATTTAAACACGCATTTTAACTATTCTTCACATTAATGCTTTTCGTATTTTTTTTTGTTAAATTGTTTTTTTTTTTAAATGTAGATTATAAAATATCTTTTTGATTTAATAACTTAATTAATTTAATGATTAAACGATTATAATTCTTCATGTCGCAGCTCTAATACCACCGTACCCAAAAAAATAGTAACTTTCTATCCAAACCTAAAGATTCAATCCTTCTTGAGGCTCATGGAGTTTATGAAATTTCGTGTAGCATGTGTAAAGCTTTTTATATAGAAATGATTAATCATCACATCAGCACTAGAGGAGGATTCAGGTCACTATATTGATTTTTCTGACACCAGGATACTATCTAGATGTGTCATTCTCCACCAATGTAAGATCAGAGTAGGCATTGGTGTACTTAAAATACCAAATTGAATCAATAAACATGATGACACATGCAAACTTTCTTCTACTTGGAAGAATTTTATTTAAAAAACACATTAGTTTGAATGGTTCTGACTCATTTTATTTTTCAATCTTATATACCTGTTTTTTCTACTGATGGAACTTTAATATTATTATAAAGTAATGTTTTACAGCAACTTTACAACCATTTTTATAGTATTCCATTATTCTATTAATTACCCAATTGATGGTTTGGGTGATCAAATTGAAATGTCAGTATATTTATAATAAAAATTATATATGGATGAACCCAAAAATATATATCATCTATATTTGTAACCCATTGGAATATGACATTTTCTCCACCAGCAGTGAAAACAGCATTATATTGTATTTTTAATTTTTAAAGTCAGGATGTTGACACTCATCTGATCTATCTAGATTACCTTTGAACTTCTGTTTATTAGTTTAGAATACGATTTACCTGAAAGTAAAATTTTGGACTCCAACTTTAGATATAAATGTAGCAGACAGATTAAATAACGGTTACATCAGAATGGAAATTTTATATATAGAAGTGTAGGCAAAATATTTCTTACATAAGATAAAGGCCTCACCGACAGCCTCAAAAAATAAAAACAAAAGCCATTTCTCATATGGATTGCCAAGTTTATAGTTGTGTAGTTTTTAAAATTTCATCTTTACTTTACCTTCTACACATTTGCTGTTCAATGAATGAATAGTTATTTGTATTTTGTCTATGAATAGTTCAATGATGACATGAATATTTTTAGAGATATCAATAAATCATGCAGTGAGTTTGTTTTTATATCAGTTTTAATGTATTTATATCTAGGAAAATAGTTAATTTTTTGAAGATAAGTGTTATTAAAATGTGCTTATGCAACAACAGTTACAGTGTTTTTGTAAACTTTAAGAAATATTTGATAGAGATAAGAATAAAGTATATTCTTGTCTTCAGTAAAAGACATCAGAAGAGCAGATTCATTATAATAATAAAATTAAAAAAAGAAAATGTTTTGATTTAGAAAAATCATAGGACATATGAACATCAGAACAAATTGAACTATGATTCATAGATTTTAGTTCTCAAATGGATCATTTTACTAGTTTACCACTTTACTAATCTACTCAAAGTATAAGGAAAAATGAGTTTGACAGATAAAATGGTTCACAGTGTAAAAATGTTTTCACTGTAAAAAAAAAAAAAAGTTATTTTCTAGCTAATATACATTCTTCACTATATATATTTATAATAACTCACAAATTTTTTGTCAAGCATTGGTGGTCGAGAAGTCAGCGACAGCTGCTTTACAAGCAATTGTCCCGGGTTAGTGGCTTCGCTTCCCAGCTGATTCTATGACACATGAGGAAAAAAAAATTACATATATTTTCCCTACATATAATAACTCAAAAATTACATATAATAGTCCCAAAATTAATCTCTATAAATATTTCAATAAAAATTCTGCCCTTCTTTTTGACACTTGTTTTATTTTTATAAGGACTTTTGCTTAGCAATGTCTCAAAGGGTTGGTATTCAATATAGCTTTTATTTACTACAAATATAGTCTTTTATGATTATTTTTACGTTTTTAAGAGAATGTATGTTGGTCTGGAGGTTATTTAACATATTTGCTATAAATATTGTTTACTTTACAAATATAATTTCTGCACCTAGTATACAATGCCCTCTTTTGTTAATAGCTTAAGTTAAAATAGCAATATTTATAATCTATCAATTTCTATATGTACATCAGTTAACTGAATATTAGATTGGCAACTGATGAAGTGTATTAATTTCAGAAACAATTCTCCTGTAGCATAATTGATTAATTTTTATTGGTATACTATAATTCTAATGTTTGTTGTAATATATAATATTATTGGTTAGATTATTTACTTAAAGTTTTTAAATATATATATACACTAAAAAAATAAATTAAAATATAATAAAAATTTATTATATAAAAATATTAAAGATGAGAAAAAAGATAGAACAAAAAAAAATTCAAAACAAAAGATAATTACAAATATCAGAAAATAAAAATAATCATAAAATTCAATAAATATGATATTTTATTTTTAAAAAATTTATTTAATTTGATGAATGTTTTGCACTGAAAACTAAAAAAAAAATGTTTTCTTTAACTTCAATTTTGGTTGTTATATTTAATTTAAAATAAAAATATGTGTCAGCCATAAATTAAACATTCCATGTTTTTATTTTAAGTTAAATATAACAATCAAAAATGAAGCTGAAGATAAAAAATAATAGAGATATTTTTTTATATATTAATGCTTTTATTGACTGTGCAATTAAAAAAAGGGATTGACTTAATTAATTTCTAGACACTCCATACTTCCACTCTCCTCTATGCTTTAATTTCAGGTTAAATCTAAAAACTCCAATTGTGTTTGAAGAAACAATTATTTTATTTCTTTTTAGTGCACAGTCAATAAAAGCATCTAATATAAAAAAAAATTATCTATTATTTTTTTATGTTTTTAATATTGGCGCATTTATTAAAAATGTATAATTATAATATACTATAGTTGATATATATTGTGCCATTACAATTTAGTCATTAGCTAAATTTGTAGTAATGTGCAGGAAAGAAAGTGAACAAAAAAATCATCATCACATTTTTATATAGTAAAGGAAACTGTAGGTCACCCAAGTTTAAACCCTACAAGATCCAGTTCTAAAAGCTTAAGACAGAAAGAGAGTGGGGCAACAGTTATATTCTTTATTTGTTTGTGTGTTGATAAAAAAACTCAAAAAGAGTAGTACACACAGTTAATTATTCAGTATTTAATTTTTTTTTGTTAAAAAATAAAGTTATAACGCATATGTATAGGCAGTGTGTGTTATAAAAGCTATTTAGTTAGTCACTTTTAAATTACACATATTAACTTTCTTTAAAACTAACCTACACTTGCTAAATTTTAATATCTTATTCTATACTTCTATTTTTGCTTTTCTATAATTGTAATTTGGATTTAAAAGCTAAGGATTTAATTTTAAATATTAGGGTTATAATTACTAAGCTAGCAATTAGATTATTTTAATGTCAGTTTATAAATAATTTGAATGAGTGTGTGTGTACATTGCATACATAAACTACATTTTTATTTATTAAATATTGAAAGAAAAGGAAGAAAATCTGTTAAATTATTATTTTTTTTTTTCAACAATTTTGTATTGTAAAGGTTGTTTTTCTGTTAAAACTTAGAGATGATGTGAGAAGTCTAATTTTAAAAGTGTCTCATCCTAAGATCAAATGAAAGAAGCTCAAATTTGAGATGTTACATAGGTGTAAAAAAGGATTAAGACTATTTTTTTCCTTCAAAACAAAAGTTTGTCTAAAAATCAGGATAGTGAGATTTTTAGTACTATCCAGCTAAAAAACAATTTGGTTGAGAATAAGTTATAAATCTAATTAAAAGAGGTGGTCGAAAATAAATAAAAAATCGGATATAAAAGCAGTCTGGAAAATCAGTTGAGTATTATAAGGAGAGAGCAGACTTTTAAAACATTGAAGAGGAAAGACAAGCATTTCAACTCTACAAAAATTCCCAATTTCAAGTCATTTTTTTATATATATTGAATTTTGGAGGTTAAAGATATAAGAATGGCGGAGTAGAAAATTTTTATGTATGTCTCATCTTTTACCTGACCATCAGCCCGCCGATCATATAGGAAAGAAAAGATGTCTTGTCTGAAAAATAATATTCTACAACTTTCAACTGACCGAGAGAAATAAGATGTTTTTAAATAGAAAAAAGAAAACATTCACCTGCATTTGAAGGTGATCAGGAAAAAAGAGTAATCTACTGATAAATATTAAATCATCAAGTCCAATTAATTGTTCCAGTAACTGAGTTTAAACCCAAGAAAAATTATAAATGTGAAAACAACTGCTGTACTTCATCCACTAAAAGAATCATGCTTGACAGGAAGAGAAAAAGAGTTAATATAATGATTTCCAAATTGTCCACTAAAGCAAATAACCTCAATGGAATCATCATCATCAAATAATTATACACCTCAAGAAAGAGATTGTTCCAAAGTAAAATGGAAATGGTAGCTGCAAAATATAGACATTAAACAAGATAAATTTGACTCATTGGAAGTCGCTACAAAGAATAGAACTGGTAATATAAATTTTTTTTATATATTTTCTTTATAATATCAGAGACTTAGTAAAATTTTAGCAACAGAGTGGTATATTTTTGTTTAAAGAACTTTTAAAACAACCAAGATCAATTGAAACCCAGAATTTCTTAATAACGATAAACATAAGCTTCATTAATGATTTTATATGTACTAAAATTATGATTGTCTATTAACTTAAAGTTATGAAATGTTATTAATATGTAACATATTTTTTTTTGTTATTGTTATTTTGTTTTAAATAATATTTTTGTTATTATGGGGATAAAACACGCACATACATAATAATATAATACTTGTTGCATATATGTAATTGTGTGTGAATGTAAAACAATAGGCAATATTAAGAATATTAGAGTATTGTGTTTTAAGTTAAAGTATAGCATTTCAGAGGGTAGAAGGGAGGGGGAGAAAATAATTTAAAACTTGTTCTGGAAATCTTGCTCTTTCACTTCTACTAACATTTTTTTTTATCATTCTGCTTTACATGTTAGATTATAAAGGTATGTGTGCAAAAGAGAAAAGAGAGAGAAAAAAAAGAGTTTTTTTTTTTTGAGATATTTTCTGGTGGAGTGAGAATCTTAGCAAATTTGACATCTAATTTAATATAAAATTATACCAGTTGCAGGAAAGGGGGAAGAATTTAAAATTAATGTTATGATTTTAAAACAGTCGATTATGAATATTGTTGTTATTGTTAATATAAATTTTCATGTAGATATAGAAATTTTTATGTATACTTAGAAATGCAGTAATAAATGTTAATTTGTTTTATTAAACAGAGGCGTATATATTTCATTAAGAGTATTTTTTTTTGTTTTATTAAGTGTGATCATTCATCATCAAGGTGAATATTAGCTATTTAAGTTCCAATTAGATATACTAAAATTAAGCAATAATTATGAATTTCTTTATAAAAATTAGGTTTATGATTAGGCTTAGTCCTAAAGCTGTGGTTGAAACCATTATCATTATCATTATCATCATCATCATCATCATGTTGTAATTAATGAGATAGATAAATGTTTAAAGGCCATAAATAAATAGTGATTTCATGGTATTTAGTTGACATTTGTGAATAATTATTATAACCACCATCCCATCATCTATTTCATGCAAGGATGAGTGAATTGCCATCCTAAATTAATAATATAATCTGAGCTAGTAAAACTTATAAAAAAAATATTGAAAACATTTATTATGTTAAGATCTAAGAAATGATTTCTGTCTAATGAATATTATATACTCCACTTTAGTTTAAAGATGTTTTATGTTTACCTAAATTTATTGCATACAGTGATATGGGTCTAAAAGCAAAATCCTCCATTTTTATTAGAAATAAAGTACCAAAAAGGGATTCAAACCCGGTACATGTGAAAAGGTTATAAGATATAACTGTGTCTAGGTTCAGATAATCTAGTGGTGCCCTGCTAGACCATATTCACTTGTTATTTATTTAAATATGCACTTGACATCAAACCAAGAGATGAAAGTGAATAAAATCTACCATCTGTATACCTGAGAAGATATTTTATTGAGTTACCAGTGTACTCACCCACTTGATGTTATTTCCTGAGTTATAATAGTTTGTTCTTAATAATTGCTTATAGTTTGATCTACTTGTTTATTGATGATACAATGCCTGCCTAACCAGGGTTTGAAATAGGCCAGACACCTTAAATGACTAGTCTCCAGGCATTATTGTTTATAATTATTGATACTGTGATATCTTTAGAAATCTAATTATAGAAATATGTTTCATTTAATTCCTACTCATTTTAATATTTATTTACTATTATAGCTACTATCCAGGAGTATATTTCATTTAATCCAAAGATATTTTAAATATTATGATCTTATATATTATAGACTACTCGGGTATGGTAATATTTATATTTGAATCTTAATTCTTTGATCACATTTTATTTATGTTACAATGGTACCAAACATGGGGCTTGATATGTTGCCATATACCTGAGATAAAAGAGAGTCTATAGAATGATGGGAGATGTGTGGTTAATAAGAGAAATTTTTTTTAGTACATTTTTTTTTCCCCAGTGAAAATTTTTTTTTTTGTCTTACAAAATTGTCTTAGCCATATAGTCTTATTTTAGATTTGTGTGTGATGATGTTTGATATGATTTAATTTTCATTGATGATGATAAAATGGTACAGCCATAAAACAGCTTAGTTTTGTTTTTCTCAATTTTGAAAATAGAGATGTATATCACAACTTAAGACAGTGGTGAAATAATTTTTTAAATATTAGAATGATTTATTGCCAGATAGGATAGGCATAGTAATAGTGATGAATTATGGGATAGTAGTCTCATGTGTGTTTGGGAGTTCATTTTGTACAAAAGTCTATGATTTTGGAGGTTGGATTGGATATTTGATCATTGGAGTTTGGTTGGTCAGATTGCAGTTTTGATGATGAGTGGAGAGTTTTGTCATTGCCTTGAGAATGCTATGTATTTGTGTACCATGAATGATCAAACCCATTCACTGCTCCAACCCAATTTATAAGTTATCTTTATTTTATCATGAAGCAGTTAACAACAGTCCTGCCATGATATCAGCCTATAGGTCTCCAAGACAGAGAGCAAGGCTTAGTTTTCTGTAGCCTATAATAAGCAGGGCATCCTTTGATACTTGCCATGTAAGACTCCAAGAGAGAGAGCAAGGCATAGTTTATCTATTTTAGCCCCTAAGACTTAAAAATACTTCTTTTATTGCAACAGAGTTTGCATCATTCAATCAAGGGTTGTGGTAGTTAATAGTGATCGAATTGGATGATCTTCTGAGTGCTCGTGATGCATTGTGTGATTATAGTGCTGTGACAGAATTCTTTTATTTATCTCATGATTGTGAACTGCTAACCATTCTGTGGACTGTCAATATCTGTCAGATCTCTAGGGGAATAGATGGATGTATAATTTGGGCTATTACAGACAGACATGCACTATATAGATTATTGTTATGTGATTCATCAAATGAGGAATATTAAATAAATTTTGTTTTGTATTTGTAAAGCATAATAGAGCAGGGTGAAAAGCAAATCAGTCGATCAGTCAGTCAGTGTCAGACAGGGAAGTGATGTGTGTGTTTTTGGTGGTCAGGGAAGCACAGATGGGATATATATTGAACTATATTAAAATTTTAATAAAATGAATGAAGAGGGAATGCAAATGATAATACAGATGCTTAAAAGTCTGCTAGAAGATACTAAAAGTCTGGAGAAAAGTTATAAAAGTTTAGAACAAAAGATGGAGAAAGGTTTCAGAAAAGACCTAAGAAAAGATAGGCTGGATAGTCAGACCACTGATAATAAAGAAAGGAATGAGAAATTAGATGAGACAATAAGTAAACCAGCTAGTACACTGATAGAGAATAGATCCCAAAAAGTAGAAAGGCCAATAGAAATGGTAAAACCAAATCACCCAGTAAAGAGAATACATGAGGTGATGGCCAGAGAGCAGATGGGGATAGATCATGAAGTGAAAAGTAGGAAAAGAGAATTGGAGGAAAAACTTCATACACCTGATAAGGTGATTGAGTTAAGAGAATAGGAGAGATGAAACCAGATATTTTAGAAAGAGAGCAAAAGTTTCAACAGTCTGTAGTTCTCAATCTAGTAACCAACCAGCTTGTGTGGTTTCAAAAATCTATATTTTTAAAATAGATTAGAGATACCTTATATATGGTATAGAGAATCTATCTCCCTGAAAAATTTAAATGTCCAGTGCATATCGACAGAGAATCTATATCTCTGAAAAATTTAAATGCTATGAAAAAGTTAAAAGTAAATTATATCTGGTACAGAGAGTCAATGTCTCTGAAAAGTTTAAATGTCCATTATAGATGGTACAAAGAATCAATGTCTCTAGAAAATTTAAGTGTGCCTTATATTTGGTACAGAGAGTTAACCTTTCTACAAAATTTAAAAATAAGTTATATGTGGCCCAAAGAGTCAATCTCTCTGGAAGATGTAAGGATGAATTATATATGGTACAGAGAGTCAGTCTTTCTGGAAAGTTTTCAAATAAAGTATGTATGGTATAGAGAGTCAATCTCTCTGAAAAACTTCAAGGCATATTACGTGTGGTACCAAGAGTCCATATTTCTAAATGGAGTCTGTAATAGGAGGTTATATAAAATAAATCCTCTGGATATGTATTATAAATATCCAGTCAAGATGAAAAATGGAAATATTAAAAATGGACTGGATGTACATGTGCAGTTTTATGCAGACTGCAATGTGATTTACAGAAGGGAAAAGCCCAGAATAAAACTCAAGAGCTGAACTAGAGTGGTCTGATATGATAATCTATTATGTTAACAACCCCCAAAAAACCAATTTAAAAAGTTTCTGCATTTGTACGAAGGGCCATTCCAAATTACCAAGAAAATAGGAGAGAATGCTTTTATGCTTGCTACTCTTGATGGAAATAAGGGAACCTATAATGCTAGGAGTCTGATTCCTTATACTTCAGCAGAGTAGCTTGGCAAAGATCTCCAAATTAATCACATTTAAGTTTTCTAATGAAAAATATGATGTTTGCCAGTAGTTAGAATGTTTTTTTATTGTTATTATTATATTTAGTATTATTATTAGTGTTATTTTATTAGTTATAATTTTCTTATTAGAATATCAATAGATATTTCTGCTATAAGTTAAAATGTATTATTATTATTATTATTATTATTATTATTATTATTATTATTATTATTATTATTATTATTATTATATATTATTATTATTATTATTATTATTATTATTATTATTATTATTATTATTATTATTATTATTATTATTATTATTATTATTATTATTATTATTATTATTATTATTATTATTATTATTATTATTATTATTATTATTATTATTATTATTATTATTAAGAGTTTAAAATAGTTTTTAAAATGTTATTAAAATAAAAGAAAACAATTTAAACTGCCCTCTTGTGATCATTATTTAAACCAAATGAAAATTCTAAGAACAATTGTTAACTGCAAAATGTGAAATTACTGAATGTTTCATATTTTTGCTGCCCTCTGTTCCATATCTATAAAACTAGTTGACATACTGAAAAGATAAGTGTTTTAAATGAATTAAGATGTTAGTATTTAGTTATATATTAATTTTCAAGCAATTCTATTGAATTTAAATATATTAAACCTCTATTTTAAAATTTCATTCTAACTTGAAAAAGTTCAAAAGTTAACAAACAAACAGATTTTCAAAATCAATAAAAGCATTTAATAATTTTTGTTTTTTAGAGTGTTATTCATCAAATTAAATAAGAGCATTTTTATAAAAAAAAAAAATATGTATATTATTCTTTATTTTTTAGTAATTGACTATTTTATAACTATTTTCATTCAAATTTAAAAACTGAGAATTTAAACTATGTCAGCATATTTCTAGTATTTGAATTGATATTTGTGTGTATTAAAAATAATTTACAAGATTTTTGTGTTTATCAAAGCAGCATTTTTTAAAAAAATAAGGTTTGGTTAAACAAAAAAGATAAATTAGAGTTTCATCCTTCACATCTGTTTGTTTTTATTTTAATTACTTTTTAGTAAATTAGACATGAAAATTAATGAAAGTATATATTTTATAAATATATTACTATCTATTTCATATCCCTGAAAATTTACTGAACTAAATAAAACCAATGCAGTGTGAAATTTGGCCCTATCAAAATTATTAGATTGTATATTCCTACATGCATTATCATTGATAACCCCATTTGATAGAAATATATTAAGCATCCATGCCATTTGACTCAAATAAACAAATAAACAGAATTTGTAAATTAAATAAAAACCTTTAATAAAAAAACACTCTGTGATTATCAGCAAATTATAATTAACATAATTAGAAGTTATCATTTAGTTATAATATCTTATTTTTAAATGTCTCAAATTGTTTTTATTAAGATAATATAAATTTAAGGTTATTTTTCTTTTTGTCTTCAGAAGATTTATAAATGTATTTGAACTGTACATAAATGTAAATCTGGTTATAATGTGAATAGTATAAATCTGCTGGCTCAAATGTGTACATAAATATCTTTTGTAAATGTATAGAGAAGTGTATGTTATGTTGTAATTTTTATTTATAAATATTTTGGGGATATCCCACCAGGTATTAGTAAACATGGGGCACGTGAATAGAAAATGTGATTGTGTTTCTGACTCTCTGGCAAAGTTTGCATATGTCTTCAATTTTAGTGCAATTCCTTTTATATCTGTAGAAATGAAGGGTCAGAAGTGGTTCAAGATTTAGTTTTAGAAAATAATCATAGTATTTTGCCTCTAATAACCAGTATTTGAATTTTAAACTGCTTATTGGTTATGTTTAAAAAGTATTTGTTATTATCATTGGATGGGAAAATGCAGATTGACTATATTTCCCAGTATTCAATTTTATTCTTGGGAGGGCAATGTACTAAATTGGGAATAGATAATAAAGTAGAAATTAACTTATTGTAGTAATTGCATATGAGTAGCAGTTTGTCTGTGGGTGTAATTTTGAAAACTTTCTAGATATGGAAAAATCCTCACATATGAAGATATAGGATTGTTTTTTGAATTTAAAAAATTTTGAAAGAATTTAAACCCAATCTATTTTAATATAGAGGATTCAGAATCTTGTTTAGGGATATTGATACTACCACCCCATAACATTTCCTTCACATTGAGTAAATTTTAGATGTAAAAGCTTTTGTGTATACTATTATTATAGGCAATCATCAAAAACCACTCAACACTTATACAATTCTAATGTCAATAACAATCAACAAACTGTTGTCAAGACAGCCTTCTTTTAACATTAAAGGTGTAGTACACCTTTATTCATGGTCCAATATATTTATATAGATGCTACAAATTGCAACTTGACCACAGAGATTGAAATTATTGATACAATGAAATTTAAATGATTCTCCTAAAACAAGTAAATATAACCTGCTCTGAATGCAGACTAATAAATAGTCAATTATAACATTACAAACTGCAATTATAATTTTTAAAATTGCACCTAAAGTATTACTTAAATAATGAGTGTAATAATGTTCAAGGTTAATTTATAAAGTATTGAGCATCATTACACCTATTATTATAGGTATATAGTAAGTGATCTGTGTCATCATTAGAAGATTGAAAAGGGCCAATTTGGCTTAGAGTGATAAATATGATTTGGAAAAAGAATTAATTATTTTCTCAACTTTATTCATTAGTTTTTTCCTGTATCTGAGAATCCTTTTCAAAGTACTCAAGTGAAAAGGAAACCCCACAAATGATCTAGGCTTTTTTGAAGTATTGCTCACAATGGCAGTCTAAGTATATAGATTATTTCCTGGATTTTTCTAAATTGAACTCCAGTTTATATTTGTTTAAGTAATGGGTTAGAATTCTTATTATTTTTAATGTCTGTTTATTTGTTGGGTGGAAAAAATATTATGTCATCAATGTATGTAATACATGAAACATTTGCCTTCATTCTAGATATAAATATTCCAGTCATCTCATTTTTATTTGCTTTAAGGAGAGGGTCGATAAATAATATGACTAAAAGACCACGTAATGGTGAACCTTGTGGAATAGATCTAAATGGAATGAATGTTGGTGAGTACTTCCCACTAAGAGTTATCCAAATTTTTTGACTTAGAAAAAGATTCATAATCAAATAGATTAATGCCTAGGTATTGATGTATCTACTAATGTATTAATTAAAATATCAATTGGTATCATACCAAATGCTGATTTAATGTCCAGATGAACTACAACTGTTTCATATTTCTTTGCTGTTTCTGATTATATCGATTAGTTTTATATAAAATGTTGCTTGCCCAGTTGATTAGCCTTTCTTTACAAACTAGGTTTTTGACAGCAATGGCAAAACATAAGGTTCAATTCTATCTTTAATCACTGACACCAGAATCTTGATCCCAAGTGAACTCATTGATATGAGTCTGAGACTTTGGAATATGGTTATATTTTTTTTTTCATAACAAATGGAACCTGTGAGATGTGTTAAAGTCCATGTATGTGATAGATTCTTTTTGCTAGAAAGTTAGCTAAATTTGTCACTAAATTGTGTTAAATTCCTGTATACAAAACAAGATATTTTATGTATCTCTGGATTTACATAAAAAATGAGAAATTCTCACCAACTAACATTTATTTAGACACATGATCACTAATGTGACTTCATTTGAATCTATGACATCAATCACTATTACAAAATGATAGCTAGATAATTAAAAGCAATAAAAAGATTAATGAAATGATGTGTGCAGCAGTCGGGAAAATGCTAAGCTGCTTTCAAGATTTTTCTCATCTCTAGCATAGAATAAAAATACAAACGTATATAATGTAAACCACTTATCACTTTTTCTTTAAAACACCATAGTCTTTTCTTACTCTATCCTATGTATGTGATACTAAGTACTGTTTTGTAAACTTATAGTTCAATAAAGCAATATACGTAATTATATAATTGAATATTTGTAAATACAGTAACTAAATAATTAAAAAATTTATCCACTTAGGATATATATATATAAAGTTTGAAAGTATAATAGATAATAGTTACAAAAAATATTTCCAAATTTAGTTTAAAAAATTTGAGAATTAAAGAAAGTAAGATTTAAAATAAAATGAAATAAAAAAATGTAAATATGTAATTATATATAAAATTGTATTATAATTAGATAATGCATAAATAAATTATTAAATCGTTATAATGGTAAAAATAAATTAAATTAATACTAAATAAATGATTAAAAATTATATAAATATAAAATATACAGTATGTCTACTTAAGATTTACATTATAAAAAATGTAATAATAATGGTAATGGAAAACCATTTAGGAATATTTTAAATTTTATTAAAAATAATATCTATGCATTGCTTTTAACCAGGTCTGTCATAATCATAGAACTGCAATAAAATATATAAATAAAACTAAAAATGTACATTAAAATTAAATATGTTATTTACATGGTAATACAATGCACAAGTCTTTCTTGTTTATTGCATTGATATTATTTGCTATAAATCTTGCTGCTTTATAGTTTTTTTTTTCGATCATTACTTTCAATACAAACAATATTAATATTAATAGGATTAAAATTACATCCAGATTTAATTTCTTGTTCCAAAAATATAGATTTAACATTAGAGTCTGTTTTAGCACATTTATATATTTATGTTGTGCTAATCCTGTAGCACAATTGACACAAGATTATTAAGCTGCATTGTATTTTGGTTCATTACATTTAATTTTATAAACTAATTGTAGTGATTGGTTTGGAGATAATTTATCTTTCGTATTGTTTAAAATTTGATTAAGATTAGGGGGTGTTCTAAAACTGATATTATAATCATTTGAATAAACTGTTTTCATCCTTTTAGATATATTAGGTATATAAGGACGGATGGTTCATGCATTATTATTATTAAAGTTTGTAGTATTCAAGGACGAATAAAAAAAATTAAGAGTTTTGTTTAATAAATTATAACTATAACCTGATTTAATTAAATCTTTTATATATTAATATTGATATTAATATTAATTAATATTAATTATGATGTTGTTTGTACTGAATGTAATGATTGAAAAATAAAATATAAAAAAGTATAGTTTATAGCAAATAATGTCAACACAATAAACAAGAAAGACTTATGCATTGCATTATCATGTAAATGGCATATTTAATTTTAATGTATATATGTGACTGACTGCTAAGAAAATAGAAGACAAACAATGTGTAGCAGAAATGAGAATGCTTAGGTTCACCTTGGGTTTGACTAGTAAGGACAAGGTAAGAAATGATGTAATATAAGAAAATATGGAGGTGAGGAAAATCAATGAAAAAATTAAAGAATCAAGGTTGAGGTGGTTTAGACATGTTAAGAGAAGAGAAGAAAATTTTGTCGGAAGGAAGATTATGGAGATGGAACCACTGGGGAAAGACACAGGGGCAGACCCAAGACCAAATAGATTGACCAAGTGAAGAGGGACTTGCATATGTCACTCAAGGAAATGGCTTCAGACCAAGCAACTTGGAGATGAATGATCTGCATCAGTGACCCCACTTGAAGTGGGATTAATTAAGTTGTGGAAGAAGAAGATATGTATTTTTATTTATATATTTTATTGTAGTTCTATGATTAAGACTGACCTCCTTGAAAGCAATACTTAGATGTTATTTTTTATTAAAATTTTAAACTTTCCTGAATAGTTTTCCATTACTCTTATTATTATATTCAAATTAAGGAGAGAAAATGTTTTATTAAATTATAAAAAATAAGTTAATATTTACTAAATTGTTAAAAAAAAGTATGTATGAATTATATGTTTAAAAATATAATTGGATTATGTATAATCTATTATGCAGATATATAGAATATTATATGTAGTGTATTAAATTTATTGTATGTAGTTGTAATAAATAAGCAAAACGTTTTTAATGTCTGTGACTGCAAGTTTTTATTATTAACCCTTAGATACTTCTCAGTGTGCTTTCAGTATCATTTTCCAGAATTATAGCTCTAACATCAAAAGCAAGCTTAGCTGCATCTAAAAATAAATAATAAAAACTATTTCAGTTGTGGAAATTAAAAGTGTCACATACAAATGAAAAGTAATATTGTATGTAGTTATATATTTAAAAAAATTATGTGGTGATCCATCTTTGAATATTGAAGTTCTGAAGAAGTCTGCTTGTCAGTCAAAACTGTAAGGAAATATTATCAAAGAATAAATAAAATGTATTGCATTATAACAAGTGAATAAAGAAAAGTGTATTAAATGCTTTTATACAACTAGTATATTTTCAGTTCTTGGCTCAAAAACCAGTATGCTCAGAATATAAAACCAATAAAATATAGAAATAAAACTATTTTTCCCATTTAATAAAAAATATTGCTTAGAAATTGATAAGAAATTTAAGCTCCAAAATAATAGAACTGGAGCCACAGTCCATAGACTTCAAGATTCAGAATCTATTACTCTACTACACACCAGGAAAAATAATCAAATGATTTATTTCTCAGAAATTCATAAGAAATTTGAGTACTAGACAATGACAGAAATGAATCCATACATTTTGAGCTCCAGAGATATTACAACTAATAGATGATTCAACTAATGATAAAATAGATAAAAATTAAATATCAAAATGCTGCACTTATTTTATAAAAATTGGTCTACATAACATTTTAACTAAAGGAAACAATATTTCCAGTCTTTTCTTCTTATTTTTTCTAATTATAAATATAGGGGATTTGAACTCAGACTTTCAAGCACCCTTCAACTATCCATACTATCTCATTACACTGATACACATGACCACATATATATAGAAAATATAAATAATCACCAATATACATATTTTGTGCTAAACCAGCACTCATCACTTGGTCCAGATTATCACCTCCCACACATATATATAATCAGTGCTTAGTTTATATTAATTATAGCAAATCTTCATAATTTAATGGACAGGCTTCAATCCACTCCAACCCTCAACTCTTCAGCCATCCATACCAAAGCTGCTTGAAAGTCTGAATTCAAATCCCCTATCTTTACAATTAGGCTCCAGGTATGTGAAGAGTGCTTGTTTTTTAAATATTTTTCTAATTATTCATATTTCAGCTCTGCCTTTATTTTAAATCCAATTTTATATACTACAGAAAAATATCTTACCCCCTATTAAAAGTCAGATTAGCTTTTCAAGTTCTCATCTTATTAACCAAGTTTTCAAATATGTTATTTTTAGATTCTATTGGTTTTATTTCTGAACATAGTTATTTATGAATAGAGAGCTTGTATTGATTATTTTATTTACAACTTATTCTACTTCAACAGAATTCTCAAAAACATATAGGATCCAGTGACTTTTTGATGTTTATGAGAGCTATGTCTTAATTCAGTTGATCTCACTTGTAAATTTTTTTTTCATCGATAACTCTACTGAACTATTCACGAAGTTGTTCATTGTTTAGGAGGCCTTATGACATTTAAACTCCAGAAGTTCAGATTGAGCATCATTTCAGGGCTTTTTAGCTCTTCAATCTGCTAACATTTTAACATGGAAATTTTTTACTTTCTTATTTATTTTCTATATTATTGACCTATATGTAGGTAAGTGCATTTGTGGAGAATTTTTTTCTTTTGTATCTGCTTTCTTTTCAGTATTTGCTGGAGTTATTATGTAATGTTTACATTTTTTTTATCTAAACACTTCTGTTTTGCATTATTTTAATCATCCATTTTTAAAACGTAACATTTGCAAAATATTTTTCATTGATTAAATCAATTACAGGAGTAAATGGCAGGAATTGAGTTACTAGTGTAATGGTTACAGTTCAGGGTCAATGAGATATTTATATATTAGACATAAAAGACTTTAGCTTTAATTCAGGGATCTTCACTTCTTTAGTCTATCACTTGACTATGGTTTCAAAGCATGCAAGTAGTTGGAATTGAATTTCTCACAGCCACCAGAGTCAACAGGACTTCAATAGATCCTGAAAAACATTAAATCTATATTGAAGATCTTAATCATAGTGACTTTTATTTTATTTTTTTCCACTCAATAATTAATGAATAATAACATAACTGGTATTAATATATGATTTTTTTTCTACAGTACAGGTTTTTTTATACCTGCACTCCAATATGTAATATATAGAGGGGTTGAACTCAGACTTACTATTTTCATGAAGACATTAGATAACCATTTTCTGATCACAGCCCATAGATCAAAAACTTGTATGTAGATTATAATTTAATATGTAATCATTTAATTTTTTATAACTTTTGTTTAAAAGCTTATTTTGCTTTGTTTTGAATTTAAGCAGTAAATGAACTCTCTATGTCATATTTCTACAAACAGCTTTTTTTCTCTGAAATATTAATTTATCAAACATACCATCTGTTAATCTGATTCTACATTCTTTTTGTCTTTATAATTCTGCTAGCCAATAATTATTTGCTTTAGGTGTCTTTGAACTGGAGGGTGGCTTATTATTAAACAACAATCTTTATATAAATAAATCATTTTTTATAGCGCGATGTTTGTAAACTGTAATATTTAACACAGCATTACGCTGTTGCGCATGCGCTTTGAAGATTTTAACGCATGTGCAACAGCGTAATGCTGTGTTAAATATAACAATCTTTATAGTAAGTCAGTTTATTTTCAAACATATTTATTTTTCAAAAATAAAAATTAAACTTTAACATTCAGTCAAACTACTTTGCTTCTACAATAATTCCATAAAAAATTGTTTTATTTAGAAACTATTATGTGATCTTTTTAAAAAAAAGTTCAAAACTACTCTTTTAATCTAACTCTTATTAAAATAAAATGCAACCAGATTTTTAAAATATTTTGTTTAACTGATTTGGGACAAAAAATTATTCTTAAACTATATTTGTTTTTAATAAACATATAGTATTTCTTTATAACAAACATATAATATTTAAAAGTATTTTATTAATTTTATAAAAATTAAGAAGAAAACGAAATAAAATTGAATATAATTGTCAATCCATAAATGGAAAAAATAATGTATCAAAACTATTAAAAAAAATTTTTTTTAATTTTTTTTTACTTCTTTAGTATTTTCAAATGTATCAGTAAATATATGGAAATTGTGGAAAACTATACATGCTCATATATTAAATTTTGAATGTTCAAACGATATGTAATTCTTTTGTTTTGTTGTTTTTTATATAAATTATTAATTATATTCATGCTATTATTTATTTCTATAAGATAAATCAGCTTATCATGATGTACACAAGTTAATCTCCTAAATGAGTATCTCTCAATTTGGGACTTGACTTACAAAAGATCCTAAGGTCAACAACACTAAAATGGTTATTTATAATTACAGAGTATAGTCAAATCAGGATATGCACTTTATCAATGTACAGTCCTTTAATCATATACTATCTAAAAAAATGGAAACAAACAAAAAAAATGTAAATATTAAATTTATAAAATGTAATAAATTATATAATAAAATGGCAGCCAGTAACATACACAGTTGTATTTATTAATGTTTCTTCAGGTTATATTGAAAGCATATAGATTTGATTCTTCATTTTACCGTTCCTTCTGAATGTTGATATGAAACAGCATTTCGATAATAAAAAGTTTCTTAAGCATTTCTTAAAGTTATCTTCAATTTTGTGCAATTTAGGAAAAATAATGAAGTATCTTTCTTCATCAATAAAATGAAAATTATCAATTTAGTAATGGCAGAAAATGAAAATTATCAAACATTCTTGTATTGTGCCTAAAAATTTAAAGTTCAAAGAGTTTATCTGAAAGGGACAATTATAATTAGAGGTGACTGCATAGTGGGGAAGTCAATATAATGAAAGTATCAAAAAAATTAGAAATGTCATAGACTTCTAACAAGACTTCTGTTAAGTTTCTATAAGTAATAAGAAATTGCACCATTTACATCTTTCTTAAATACTTTATCAATACTCTTTATTTATATCAAAACTAAAAGTTTTGACTGTTCTGCAGTCATCATCAGAGCTGTTTACAATCCTACTTCTAAAAACCTAATAAGCTCTGATGATGACTGCAGGATAGTCGAAACTGTTAGTTTGATATAAGGGTATTGATAAAGTGTTTAAGAAAGGTGTAAAAGGCATGATATGTTGAAGTAGAAATCTATACATAGGAAAAGGAAGAAGGAAAAGAAAAAGAAGTTACTGAACAAAATGGATATTATCCAGATCATGATGAGTTGTCATAAAAGTCTGAGACTTGGCTATTTATTTTATTAAAAAAAATAAAGATATGTTACAGTAAGTTTTTTATTCTTTTTATTTTTAAGAGAATGACACACAGTATATATATATGAGGGTAAATGTACTCCCTCAGTTTATTATTAAAACTATATTACTTTTCTAAATTTTGTTTGTTCTATAATCTTAATTTATATATGCATACTGTGTACATATGTTTGTGTTAAAAAGAACAGTACATTTGCAATAACTTAAACCAGTGGTCTTCAACCTTTTCACACCTGCGGACCGGTAAAAATAAGGATAAGGTTTCGCAGACCGGCAAAAATAAGGATAAGGTTTCATGGACCAGCAGAAGTCTATAGATAAATTTTCTTAAAGATGTAAACAGCTTAGCCTTAGATGAAGTTATATGTATATGGAGTTTGTATAATAAAAAACTTTTTTTTGTTAATTTTGAATTTTTTTAGAAAAGTAATAAAAAATTTAATTCTATCCCCCCCCCCCCATAAACATCTGTGATAACTAGAAAAACAAATTAATTTATGTATGACTGATTAGATTTTGTTCTGTTTCTTTTTTTTTAATCAGGTAAAAGTGCGATGAAAAAAATAAATAAAAATTGTTTATATTAATTAAAAGTTTAAAGTCTTATTATTTTGTTATTAAAACTTTCTTGCCAGTCTATCGCGGACCAGCAAAAAACTTCTACGGCCCAGTACCGGGCCGCAGACCGGTGGTTGAAGACCACTGACTTAAACACTACATATTGTATTGTAATAATAGCTTATCAATAAAACAGGCATTATTATATGTAATGTCTAATGTAACATATGTGGGGAGTTCATGGAACAAAGAATAGCATATATTATTATTCTACTGCACAAATAAATAAAATAAATTTTATTTTCAACTGCATTTTTTAAATTAAATTCAACTATCTTAAAGAGAAAGCTTTTATTTAAAGTATTAGTTAGTGACTCAAGAAATCATATAACATTTTATATTCCCATTCCATTGGTAACAGTGAGATTTCTTATACTTTATTCAGCTGAGAATCAATCCAAAAAATGTTAGCTTTTACATTTCAATGCAAGCTGTACAGAGTATTATTAACATTGTTTTTGTTCTATGGAGTTTAGTAAAGCAATAAAGTGTCAGATTCCAAAGCGCAATGTCCATGAATCAGAATTCTAGCTTTATTACTTTTGGTTCTCAAACTTTTTGTAAATGCATGAGCAATATACTATTTGATTTAGATATTATAATTATTAGCTTTAAAAATAAAATTAAGCAAGCAGTCTTTAAATAGCCCATATAATGGTAAAGATGCCTCCAATAACATCCTTCATAGAGTAAAACTGAAGAGAAGGCTGTATCGATCAAATCTTCCAATTGGGGAGTAGTGGTAGCTTTTTTTTGTTTTATTTTCTCATCCTTGTTTGTCCCACTTTCTAAAAATATTTAACTATCTATTTATTGATCAATATTGTATGGTTACCTATACTCTGTATGGCTTGGTTACTTGAAAAACAATTTCAAGTCTGTTAAACAAATTTCAAATGTACTCATATCAACACTTGGAACCACCTCATAGGTACACAAACATGTTATCCTTTGCACCATTGTGACTATATTTTGAGAGAATGATTATATGGAAAAAAATTGAGAAAAGTAAAACTGAATAAAATTTAGAATTACAGTGGTTGAGAACGTGTAAACCATTCATTTAGCATTCACCTTAGGAGCAGAAAGATTACTGAAACAATATCAGAAAAAAGAAAAACAGTGATGATAGCTACAAAAATAGTCAGAGCTTAGCCTTTAAATTACGATAAAAGAGAAATTAAATAAGGTAAAAATTATTAGTTAAATTATTTTATTTTGTATGCTATCTGATAGGCGAATATTAGATCGGTGTTCCGTTTAGACATGATATATGTATTTAATCGGTCAAATCTGAACTTTACGTATAAGATAAAAAATATACCAGAGAGAGGAACCTAAATAAAAGGCCCTTTTCTGAGAAGCATTTTTAATAATAGACAAAATGATGCATCTTGCTTTATTGGGAATAAAAACTATCAAATTTAAAAATATTGCATCATGTTTAATATCATTTCTATGCCAGCCATAATTATTATTTTAGATAATTTATCATTTTGAAGCAACATTAAAGAAATTTGCATTATATTTTAAGAAAATAGCAAAACATATAGCATATCTTTTTTTTTTTAATATTTTATTCTCTTTTTGTATGTGTGTGTGTGTGGTAACTTATAAATAATGTCAATCTTTATTTTTATTCCTTGTCATAATTACATTATAAATTATTAAAGCTAGCCTCATTTATTTTCTATTACTAATAAAGTTTTTATAACAATTTTATATTAGCTGCAATGTTTATAAACTGAAAACGGAGGCAAAATTTTCAATTTAGATTCATTAATTTTTGTATAGCAAAAAAGAATAGCGTAATTTTAAAAAAAAGAGTAGAAATTTGATGTTTTAAATAAAAAAGAAAAAAATGTAATAAAATTACATAGCCAGCTAATAATCAGTAAATGATTAAAATTGATTTGAAAAGTAATATGATCTAATAATATTGATAAAACCAATAATGATATTTTTAAATGTAAGATGCAAATTAAATTGTATTGAAAGGAAATGACAACCCACTGTCAGCGTCGATTAATAATAAATTCAGACGCTTGATTAATATACCTCCCTCTAATTGCTAAGACATATTAATTTACCTTCTAGCAAAAAATATAAGTATAATATTAAAATAACAATACAAAAGATCATATTTTTCTATCTTACATAGAAGGGGATTGAACTCAGACTTTCCAGCTCCCCACATGCCCACATACATGTGAAAACGATAAATGGTCATATTTGGAAATCATTTATCTTTTTCACATGAATGTGGTCATGCGTATCAACTGTGTAAGATGGAGTGCATAGCGGTAAAGAGCTTGAAAGTCTGGGTTCACGTCCCTTCTAAATATCTTACATTTAATTTATCTTATATTATCAACACTTCTTTCTACCAAAAGAAAAAAAATAGATTATATAGCCAGATATCAATAGTGTGATTGAATGCGACTTCTTTTTAAATGAAATCTGTAACTTATATAGATGTCTAGAGAATCTGCTAAACAAAGTCAAAACCTTCCCTGTCTATGAAATATAAAATTATCTATTTCTCTTATTAGTTTCTTCCAATCTATAATCATTAAATCATTTTCTCAGAACTGACACGTTTTTTTCCTTTATTCCATTTTATTAAAAGCTGTTCCTTTAGATCTAACGCTTTAGCTTCATGGGTTTTCTGTTGTTTTTTTTAATCATAAAAACTTAAATAAAAGCCTTTAAAATCTCTTTCTTTTACGTCCTCCAGATTGAAACTTTTGCCAATTCTCTATACAATTTTTTTTATTCCCTTTTCTGTTACTCCAAAAATATATGTTTATGACTATCCCCCTCATCTTTAAATAAGCCACATTTACAGTCTGATTTGTATTTGTCGCCTGTTTTGGGTATTTAAAACCTTTATTCGTACAACAGATAAGGTTTTCTAAAGTATTTACAGTCTGGAAATCCATTGTACTGCCATCTACTATTAATTGACTATTTAGTACTATAACAGAATTGGTAAGGCAGCAAAAAGAAAAAAAAAATATTACCTTCATTTAAGCATATCTTAAAACAATTTCTCAAACTTATGTTTGATCTTCCCTTGCATTTAATCTTCACTTGATAGCAGAAATCTAACTTATTATGTCTAAAAGAAAAAACTGATGTTTATTTAAATGCTTTTATTTCATAAAATAAGATAAAGGTATTACTGATTCAGTGTCAATCTGGTGTGCTTGAGTTAAAAACATTAAGGTATTGATATTTTCAAAACATTAGCTTAACTATATGAAGTAAAAAATGGCTTCTAGAATAATGAGTACATAATAGTGATCTTTTCTAACAAAATCCAAAAATAAGACTCCAAACTGGTGATCTATTTTGCTCTGCAATTTAATACTAATTGATTACTCATGCTAAATTATTTTACTTTAGTATATAACAATGTAAGTTATATTATTCCTATTAAGGACTGATGTTAAGAGAAATCATGAATTATTTGTAAATGATTAAAATATAATACAAGTTGATATCAAACATAATAGAGTACTTAGTAATCTTATAATTAAAATAGAAGTCCAGATATATCAATACAATTATTAGTAAAGCATAAATAAGAAATACAAGTTTAAAAATTTTGATAACGTTTGCTAAGCTTTTTAAAATAATCATACATGATACATTTATCAAAAAATAGAGAAATAGTGCTGTTTTATGTATTATTATTATTATTATTATTATTATTATTATTATTATTATTATTATTATTATTATTATTATTATTATTATTATTATTATTATTATTATTATTATTATTATTATTATTATTATTATTATAATAATTTTATTATTATTATTATTATTATTATTAATAATAATAATAATAATAATAATAATAATAATAATTAAAATACATAAAATAGAAGCCTCATTGTTTTATAGTTAGGAGAATGTGCTCACTGAATTGTCCACATATAATCATTTAAAAAATAGTGGAGCACAGTGCTGTAAATCTTGATTTGACTATCACAATAGAATGTTTGTAATTGGTGAAAATATATAAAATAGGTAAGTATTATGCAGACAATAGGATGTCTGCCTAATGTGTTCAGAAAGAGACTTTATAACAATTCACTTAATTTCACCAAAAATTAGCACATACCAGAGATGCCTATTTTTGAAATAAATAAACTATATTTATATATTGGACTATTTTCATCATCTGATATGAATATTGGATAATCTTTAGAAAAATGTAACTTTTATTTAAATATTCCAAATACATACAACTGTTAGTAATAGCACACAATGTTTCAATAGATATTATTTTTCCCTCTTCAGGTGTTGCTGGCCTGATCAATGAAGTTAAATTTTTCTAAAGACATTCAATACTTATATTATATGATGAAAAATAGTCCCACTTATAAATATAACTAAAACGCCATCATCACAAACCTTTAGGAAAACAAATAAACTATATGTTTACAGACAGGGCCGGCGGAAGTGGGCATGCAATGCATGCTAGGCATGCAGGCGCTGGCAGAAGGAGGTGCCATCACTGAGAGATTAGCATCTGAAAAAGAAGGCGCCATCCCTGAGAAATTAAAACTCTACTAACAAAAATACTCACATTTGAAGAATATTATTCTCAAATGTTTATTTACAAAAATTATTGAGAGTAGATTATTGAAAATCATATGAAGTCATATTATATCTTATTAAATGACACACACAAGCAGGCCTGCACACAAGCTCTGCTTAATATTAAAAATATAAAACAATCAAATCTATTATTTATCATGAACAATAAACTAAACATAAAGTTTATTATATTACAAATTTCATATTGTAATGTTTATATATATATATAGTACTGCTTATAGTAAACTATAAGTAACTTTCTGCTAGCAAATATATAAATAAACACACACTAAAAGTATTATAAATTAGAACTTATGTATGTATATGCGTATATATATATATTAGATCATGTACATAATTTTGAAATCGTAAGAAACGATTATAATATTGCAAAATAAAACATTTTCTAATTTTTTATTTAAATAATAATTTGATATAAATATTCGAACGTGTATGTAATATATATTATAGGTATAATTCCAGTAAACTTAATATAATTTTCAGTTTACTTTTTATTTTATATATTTTAATCGTTGTCAAAAGTCTATTTTTTTGCATACTAATTAGGTTTGCAAATTAATTACATACGTTTGCTTATGATGTTTATCGCAAATTTTAAAATCTTAGTAAGAACTTGTAAACAATAATTATAATCCCAGGAAATTTTCTATTGAAATCGCAAATCAGCCTCGGCAGGCCACCTGTGTTAATTAGAAAAATATATGATAACAAAAGAAAATCTTGCCAATGGTAAAACTAAAATGTTCAATCAAGCATAAAAACTGGACACTTGAGTTATTTTAAAACCTGACCATTTTTAATGTCAATGGCTGAATATTTCCAATTTATTAGCTGCCTTTTTTAGGTAAACAAGTTAAACAACTTCTTCCCCTCCGCGTATAGAGTTTTGTATTTTGGCGCAAGAAGTAATTTGTGTTGGACATCTAAATTAGCGATATATAATCTTAAGTATTAAGATACATGATGTAAATATATAAATTAGAGTCTGTATTTATTTATTTATTACATTTGAAAATTATTTTAAAGTGGCGTTCATGAGTAAAAGTAATATGGAATCAAAAACTAAGAAAAAACTATCCGGTGCACAAAATCGTAAACGCCAAGCTGAAAAAATAGCAAACATTAAAAAACAAAGTGGATCACTTAATAAATATCTTAAAATATCAACTGCTTCTGAAATAGCTTATACTCAACAAGAACCAGAACCATGCACATTATCTAGATCACAGGGAACTGTTGAAAATATTGAACAAGATTTTAGTAAGAAACAGTTAAGTGACAACAAAGTCATTGTGCCAATATCATATCAAATGTGTACAAATTTAGAAGATCCAGCTGAATGGAATAAAATCGATGACAAACTACGTGTTATTTTAGTAGAAATGGGGCCTGTTCAAAAGAAAGATATTATATATCCGAACGATGTACATGGCCATAAATTTTCTGATGTATATTATAATAGAAAAATGGAAAACGGAGAAGTAGTTTTTCGAAAATGGCTTATTTATTCCGAAATTTTGAACTCTGTGTTTTGCTTTTGTTGCAAAGTTTTTGGATCTACTGAATCTAGCCTCATAGAAGGATACAATAATTGGAGAAATTTAAGTACAACTTTACACAGACATGAAACTAGTATGGCTCACATGAAAAGTTTATTCCAATTGAATGAACTTGAGAAAAGATTAAAAAACAAAATTACTATTGATTGTCAATCTCAAAATTTATATGAAATGGAAAAGAAACATTGGAGGAGTGTTTTGGAATGGCTGATTAAAATTATCAAATTCCTTGGTAGTCAAAATTTAGCATTTCGCGGATCATCTGATAAATTATACGAAAAAATAACGGAAATTTTTAAAATTAATTGAATTATTTGCGAAGTTTGATCCCGTTATGGAAAATCATGTTGAGAGGGCCCTAGATCAAAACAATAGAGTACATTATTTGAGCAAAGATAGCCAAAATGAATTATTGGAAATTTTAAGTACAGCAATTAGGGAAACAATTTTATTATCGATAAAGAAATCCAAATATTATTCTATTATTTTAGATTGTACACCAGATGCAAGTAAAACTGAACAAATGACCATAATTATGCTCTTCCGATCTGTAATAATGGAACGGTTAAAATTAGAGAAAACTTTTTAGGTTTCATAGATATAACAGATTCCACTGGACGAGGTTTATGTACAACAATAATTGAACAACTGGAAAAATGGAAGATTCCCATTGAAGACATGCATGGTCAAGGGTATGATAATGGGGCCAACATGAAAGGCAAAAGGGCTGGACTTCAAAATTTGATTTTAACCAAAAACCCTCGTGCATTTTACGTACCATGTGCTGCTCATTCTTTAAACTTAATCATAAACGATGCCACCAAAGTCAATGTAGATACAATTGGTTTTTTTGCAATTGTTCAAAAAATATACAATTTTTTTTCATCATCTTATAAACGGTGGTCAATCCTTTTAAAATTTATTAAAACTTTAACTCTAAAACAACCATCAGAAACACGATGGGAAAGCAGAATTGATGCAATCCGGCCTCTACAGTATCAGTTGGGTGAAATTTATGATGCACTCTATGAAATAATGAACAACGAATCTTTTAATAGAGAAATTCAACATGAAGCTCAATCACTCTGCACTAACCTTAAGGATTACAAATTTATTTGTTCTTTAATAATTTGGCATGATATATTAAATAGAATAAATCCTGTCAGTAAAATGCTCCAAAATGTAAATATGAATGCTTCACTTGCTTTAGAATCGATCGCAAATCTAAATAAATTTTTACGAGAATATCGATCAGATTCAAATTTCAAAAACATTCTCAAAATTGCAGATGAACTTAGCGAAGAGGTTGATGGAGAGAAAGAATTTAAAACTGCCAAAGAAGTTGGACAACGGAAAAAAACTCGTCAATTTGATTATGAGCATCAGGACGAAACACCTCAAATACCTGAAGAAAAATTTAAAATAAACATGTTTTTTACACTTTTAGATGTAGCGATTAATTCTTTAACAGAACGCTTTGAACTCCTCGAAGCATGTTATAATAATTTCAATTTTCTATATAAAATATCAGAAATTAATAAGAGCGAGTTACAAGCAAAATGCAAAGATTTAGAAAATATTTTGAAATTTGATAACAGTAAAGATATTAATGCTACAGATTTATTCGACGAATTATGTGCTTTTTGAGATATTTTTCAAAAGGATTTTTTAAATTCTCAAAACCCTTTCGAAACACTTAATTTTATAGTTTCTAATAATTTATCTATGCCAAACTTATCAATAGCTTTAAGAATATTATTAACATTACCTGTTAGTGTTGCAAGCGGTGAACGCTCTTTTTCTAAGTTAAAATTAATTAAAACTTACTTGAGAACAACTATGTCACAAAAACGGCTTGTTAATTTGGCATTAATTGCTATTGAAAATGATATTTGTGCAGAACTGGAAATAAATACAATCATATCAAGGTTTATTAATATGAAGTCAAGGAGTATAAAATTATTATAATTATAACATGTTTTGTAATGCATTTACTTTTTTTAACTGTATTTTCTTTTTTTTAATATTAAAAATTATTTATTTACATTGCCTTGTTCCGATCCTTAGAAAGATTTTGTACACTAATATTTATAACATGTAGGTGGTATACATTAAAGTGACCAGATTTTAACATTGGTAAAACGGGACACCATTGACCGGGGGGGGGCTGATTAAAAATTTGGTTTATATGGAGCGTTTATATAGATATAGCGTACATTAATAATAATAAATTAAATATGTATGTTTGTAATATTATCTTTTTTAAAATTATTTCATTTATAAATTGTAAATTTATTATTAAATTTGCTAATATTTGCATAAATTTAGAGGTTAGAAAAATTAGCAAAATTTTAAAAATAATGGGTTTGTTAAAAACAGACAGTGACGCAAATAATAAATATGAAATTTTAAAAAAAAAAATATTTGAGATTAAAATATGTAAATGTTTTTCGAAAATTATTTTAAACATTTAAATATTTTAATCTCAAACATTATTTTTTTTTAATTTATTATATATATATATATTTGAATCACTCTGTCTATTTTTAACAAACACATTATTTTTAAAATTTCTGCAAATTTTTCTAACATCTAAATTTGCCGTGTTAAATTATATATTATTTCATACAAACCGTTTGTATGAAATAATATATAATTTAACAATCAATTTTATGCTATTTTTGATATCAAAAATAGCATTACATCGTGCATTCTTTCTAAAAATCATGACTTTTTTAAAACGCCACGGGACACGGTCGGGTCACCTTAGTAAACATACATATTGACAGGGGCGCCAAAATCAAATTTGCATGCGGGCGCCTAGTACCCAGCGCCGGCCCTGTTTACAGATGGGGGGGGAAATCAATTATTTATTTATTCTAACATAATAATGGTTAAAATGGTAAAACAGTTTTTAAATATTCTATTAAAGAAAAAAGTTCTCTTCAAAAACATTTCACATGGAAAACATGAAGGAAAAAATAGTACTCATAAAGTTTGTGCCAATTGCTGAGTGATAAGGTTTTGTTCTTGTTTTACTTTTTGCTATGATTGGCTAGAATTCCATTTACTGACCAACATTAGGCGACTAACTGAATTGGGTATCTGAGAAAAAAAATCCCAACTTTTCAAGTAAAATGAATATTTAATTACCTGATCGCAAAATAATTTAAATATTATATTAGATTTTCTATTGTTCATTTTTTATTTGTTTACAGTTTTCTATTAAAGAGACAATTAGAATCCATAAACAAATTTTCAATAACGAATTAAATAAATAGATTCTGATGTATAGACTATTTGTTTATTATTTAGAATGTTTACTATTTGCTTTGTAATAAACTGCAAAATTGACCTAATGAAATAACCCATTGCTGAATCTTGAAAGAATTTTTTTTTTAATTTAAATATTGCATTTTCGGCTATAATTTTGTTACTCTCTATACTTACTGATCAATTTGTTATCAAACTGTTTTTTTTTTTAATCAGCCTTATAAGTTGGCTCTGGTGTTTTTTTTCTAGATTATACTATATATTAATTGGGAGTTATTTTTGGAGAAATTTTTTTATCCTACTCCAGAGCCATCTATTGTAAGGTTATGAATTTCATCAGTGAGGAGTTGGGTTTAAATCTGGAACTAATATATCAAATACTCATTTAGCAGTCATATTTAATCTATTATAGTATAAAACAGATAATTTGAGAATCATGAGAAAGCTTAATGTTTTAAATTGAATCCAAAATACTTCTTTAGTTATTTACATCTAATATTACGGCAGGAATTATATAACGTTATTGATCTTGGTGTTATGCTAATTGTAGGCCACTTTAACCATTTTTTCTATAATTTTAAACCATTATTAAACTTTTGAGTGTTTTTTTAAAAAAATGTAAAATATTATATATTTTTTTACATAAAATATTGGGAAATGATATAGATAGGTAGGTTGGTAGGTAGATTCGCCTTTCAATATACACATAAATAGTTATTATATATAATAAATGATTGAATGGTTTATTGCTCTGGAATTAAAATAAAAGGTTTCAACATAGGAAATATTAGGGTAGACAGCAATCCGTAAACTTGATCTTCACAATCTGCCATTAGACCGCTGAAACCAAACCACACACGGCAAAAATAAGTGTTATTTTTTGTTAGATTGGAATTATTCACATTCCATTTAATTTTAGAAGTAGACTTTAATTTTAATAAAGTTCAAATATATCTAATATATTTTTTTGTATGGAAGAATGACTTTTTTTTTCTTTATTATTTGCATTTTTTCCTAATCATGTGCAGTGATCTTAGTTTACTTTTATTTTATTTTTTTTTTTAAAAAATAACCGTCGCATTTCTATAAGAATATATATATGAATTTTGTTAAAGTTAAAGTTTATATCCAAACTTAAATGAAATGTAATAGCTTTTAATACAGTAAAAAATGATTAATAGTAAGTTAAATATAAATTTATGTAATAAATATCAATAGATACAAAATAGTAATATGTGGCATTTGTAGAGCTATGTGGCCATGAACCAACTATTAACAGACTTGATTGGTTAGAGTGCATTTGGTGCCTATGAGTATAATATATTACATTTAAAATGTAAAAAAGACCCATTAACTATGAATATATAATTTTTAAAAAGTTTCAAAAACAAACAGATCATACTAATAAAATTTGCTACTTATAATAACGACCATCTTTTTTAATTATTTTAAAATATATATAATTTAAATTAAAAGATTCTATGTACTGCATTGGCATGAAAATACTCTGGTAATTATTGGTATTTGATAGCCTGAGTGCATGTATATAATCCAGAGGCTCCAAATAATTATTAGAAAATTTTATAGACATAGATTTTGTAAAAAATAATATTTATGAAAATATGCTTTTGAGTTCCATTTAAAGTGCATATCTTGCATTTTATCAGAATATAATAATAATAATAATAATAAATGAATCATTATTACCTGATAATCATAGATTACTTAAAATTTACTATAGGTGGCACTAGAGTAGAAAGGAATATTGGGCAGAGAGATGCAGAAAGCAAAATGAAAATGCTTGGTAGATTACATTTTATGGATAATAAAAGAATAGACAAAATAGTATTTAATTAGGTTATGAATGAAGGGCAGGCAACAAAATGGGTGTGAAAGGTAATGCGTTATGCAGAAGATTTAGATAAAAAAATTTATGTCAGTATACTTATACAAAAAGGCGGATGATTGTGTTAGGAGAATTGTTGAGTGTTTTAGTGTTAAGAAATGGGATAGAAGAATAGATGCATTAATAAAAATAGGGAGTTGGAGAGATGGAGAGCTAGTATGGACAGTAAAAAAGTTTACATATTTATAGAAGTAAACAGAATATTGGGTATGAGTTAATTTATGATAATAGCAAGGAAAGTAGTTTACTGTTTAAGGCTTGAATGGGATCTTTAGCAACAAGGGAATATACACGTAAATGGAAAAATATGGGTGATTTAGTCTGAAAATTGTGTGAGGAAGGCATAGAAAATATTAGGCATTTTTTAATTGAATGTAAATGCTTGAAAGCAGAAAGGGTGCAAATAATGAAGTTATGGAAGAATAAATATGAACAAAGTGATTATACAGAAAGTGGGTTATTGGTTTTTATGCTGGGTTTGGAAAAATATAAGGGGGATTTAGATATAAAGGCCATAGAGTTGACAAAGATTATGTTGTGGAAATGGGATGGAGCAGATTATGGGAAAACATAGGGTGGGGAGTGGAAACAGTAAGTAAAGTGGTTAACAGGTTTCTCTGGGCATAGTTGTTAACAGATTCCTGACTCCTAAGAAGAAGTCACAGTGTATCACATCGCATCACATGAATAATCAGTTAATAGTCATGTTGAAAATGGAGAATACCTTTCAATAAATTATAATTAGTACATTCCAAATTAGATTCTACAAATCATTCTAGAACCATATTCTTCAAATACTTCTTAATATGGTCTTTATCTGCTAATTATTATTATATTCTCTTCACTTTCAGTCACTTTCTTTTTCTCATTTTTTTTATTTTACCTAGTATATATTTTTAATAATTCTCTATAGCTGAAAACAAAGAAAAAAAATTTTTTTTAGTCCTTCTACTTTATTATTTTTTTTATTTAATGTAAATCTCAAAAGACTTTTATTAATTCCACTCTCTTTTCTTAATATTCTATGCTTTTATGCTGTATAAAACTAAACACCAGCAATAAATTGTACAGTTTTTATTGACTCATAAAATGTTTCCTTTCTTAAAAGTCAGTTTGATTATTTCAGTTTATTTTATTTCGGTCAGTCAATTTAACATGTTGAACAAATAATGTATCACATCAGAGATCCACAAGTGCGTTATTTAATGAAAAGAAAAAACATAATAAAATGAATATAAAAATCTATTTATTTAATTGATTAAAATAGATAGGGTAAAGGCTTTTCTGTCTTTTTTTTATTTATTCATATGTGATTCTGTATTACTGTAATTATGTTACCATTTATGTAATATATAGGGTATATGAGCACAAACTTTCACATGACCCACCACTCTCCACACTCTCTCATAACACTGATACACTTGAACACATACATGTTGAAAAGCTAAATAATCACCAATATTCGTATTTCATGCTAAACCAGCATTCAACAGTTGGTCCAGATTACCATCTCTACACATATATGCTATAAGTGCTCAGATATATATTAAGATAGCCAATCCTCATACTTTAATGAACAGGCTTCAATCTACTCCACACTACAACTCTTCAACTGCCCATCCAATTGAAAATCAAATGATGGAATGCTCAAAGGCCACCCTAAGGCTGAGATTCTTGTCACACCCATGTAGACCTAAGGTGAATATGACCTCTCATGTACAGGACATAATCCATTTAATACATATACAAGGGATGGGCAGACATCTCCACTATGTAATAACTGAAACACACAGGCTTATTATATACTGTACCGGTAAAAATCACCATGCTTAATCACACACAGTAATCCAAATTCAAACCCAGTCCACGTCTAGGAATAAATTCCAAAATGCAAACTAAATTCAAACCCAAAACCCTGGCATGACCCACCGATGACAATATTACAACAGTAAGGGGTTTTCCCTTTACTAGCTCATCGAAAACACAGATTAAATTACCTACAATCAGCTATTTCATAGATACCTTATAGTCGGGATATTGGTACGGCTAATAATTCAATGTATATATTTAAGTTGTCGATACAGACAGCAGGTGATTGACTAGATGTCGCGAGTAATAATGCAAGAGAGACAAAATTAGGTTAGATAAATTTTTAATAAATTATTGGAAGCATTGAATAATATTATTTACAGGTACGGTAAGACTCTCATATGTATTTTATAATAAATTGCTGCTAGTCATCAATAATCGGTTTGTACTGATTAACAAACTCATGCCAATATTTATGTGTTTAAATGGTTGTACAGGTTGATATGAGAATCAGAGTAATTTGAGCACTTAAAATATTTAACTACTAGTTTATATTAACTCATTTTATTTAATAGATTCACACCATTGCGTATACGGATAAATGGGAGGCAGTTTTATATAAAAGTATAATATATAACTCTGATGTACTGATGGTTGCAAGGATTCGGGTACACTACAATAATAACTTGCGGTGCATTGACGGAATACCAGGCGGCTTGTACTTTGACAAGTCTTAATGCCCCCAAGTAGATCCGAGACACTACAACCAGCTGGGATCATTTTCGAACCCCGGTGATCCAAGAGATTACCTGGAGAAGAATTTCTTTCTCTCCATATGGTAGTAAAACGAGACACCAACTTAGGCGAAGGTCAAGGCATCGCCACCGTAACATCGAGGAAGAGTGATCGGAAGTGGATTTTAAAACGAAATTATATAAACCCTTTTATCCATCCGTAACATGTTCTACGCAACAGCCTGATATAACTATTCAATAATAACATGGCGAAATCAAACGATCGCAAAAGTAACAATTAATTAATTTCACTCTGAAACCCATAACTCCCCAGATTGTTCGGAAGGTAATAATAGCAATAAAATATTCACTTATTATTATTACTCCGTAATAATATATAAAAAAATATAATAAAATTTTAGACTATTTTAAGTATTTGAGATTTGGAGTCTAGATTAAAATATCATGACAAAGTAAAAGAAACAATAAAAATACTTGAATATTTCTCAACTCACATAAATGAAACAATTTTTAGTTCGATAAAAGAAAATTACTTTTAAAATGAATATAATAAATATTATGAGATAAACTTTACTGACTTTAATTAGAGTTGAGAAATATTATTATTGGCATCGTTTTGTTTGTAAAATAAGTAATAGTAAAATTATAAATGTATTCACAAATGGATTATTAGTAGGCACAAATATTAATAATTATCATCTAAAGACTAGAGCACAGACATATTAGAGAAGAAGTTTACTGACAGGTTTTTGTGTAACATTTTCAAATGGAAAACAAGAAATTTACATGCAATTAATTAGGTTAACAGATTAAATTTAAAATTATTACTGAGAGGGAAGTTAAAAAGTTCATGTAACAAAAGTTACCATTCTTTCTTCGTCTGGCTTTCTTCTTGCGGTGATATGTATGAAGAACGTAGGCGCGCATTTTGAATTTCTTAGAACGGCATGGTTAATTTAAATGTTGGAATTTGGAAGACTGGAAGCACGGAAAACATTACAGATCAGCGGTACGAAAGATTTAAATTCGCAGAACAGGAATCAGCTTCTTGGACTTAGCCCATCATTATGGCAGTTTACTGGGCAACTTCTTAATAATGGTTGAAGTGATTTCTCTGGAACAACTACTTTGCTGTAGCTTGAGATGATCTAATCACAGCCAAGTCAAAAGTTAGAGTCTATATTATATCTAAGATGGCTACGGTTGACCTTTCTGCCTAGTTTTTGTTCATGACTCCGCCTCCTTTGATTTTCTGGCCTCCAGCAATATCTAATTTTTTTGACTATACAATAGCCTTTGCCTTTCTTGATAAGAGTTCTACGTTTCTCATTTCCATTGTTCGGTTTTCATTTATTTTTAAATTTAATACATGATTCTAAATTGACAAAACAATTACATCGGAATTCGTGAATACAAAAATATAAATTCATTATCTTAATTTATCAAAGTACAAATTAATTATTCTATACATTTTGTACAAGTAAGATTTTGATTAAAAATACTGATCAAAGGAATGTGACTTTTGATCAGCATTTTTAAATGATTTTGTATAATTTGCAAAATTAAAATTTAAAGAAAATATACACGCAATTGAAACTTTTAAATTGAGCTAATATAAATCCACAAACTACACACACACGAATATTATTTATCATGATTTGTGACATTTATACTCATACTCTTTACATTAAATTCTTTTTAAACAAACACAAAATAAATAACTTAAAATTTATGTGGCTTGGAATAGAAAAAGTCTCATTGCGGGTAAATAGTGGTTTAGAATTACCGTTCTTAAATGACAACCATGAAACTAAGATCGATTCTTCGATCTGTCTGTTTCAATACCTGTGTCTATATATGAGCACAGACTTTCACATGAACTCTCCACACTATCTCATAACACTGATACACTTGAATACATATATTGAAAAGATAAATAATCACCAATATACCTATTTCATGCTAAACCAACAATCATCACTTGGTCTAGATTTCTTTTAATTATTATTTTTTTTTTTAATTTATAAAATTTTTGAGCTTATATGATATTTATTTTAAAAAGAACTTGATATATATGTTTGAGGAATTGGAAGGTAGAGAAGATTGATGCCTGTCCATTAAATATTGAAGAATTGCTATCTTAATATAAGCTGAGCATTGACTATACATGTGTGTGGAAGATGATGATCTGGACCAACTGATGAGAACTGGTTCAGCATGAAATAGTATATTGGAGATCATTTATCTTTTTCACGTGTTTCATTATGTGTATCAGTTGTATAAGATAGAGTGGATAACTATAGGAAGCTTGAAAGTCTGAGTTCAAATTCCTTCTAATTACATTAAGATCAGTATATGCAATATACTTGTATTTAACTATTAAATATTTATTTTAGCAAAATTTTACATTTTATAAATTATACTCCTATATGTCTATATATATTCAAACCAATTGATAATTATTATTTACTTAGCATATGGATTTTTTTACCAGCTTAACTATTAACAAAATATAAATGAATCTGCAGAGATGTCAATCAGGAGAGATTCCACAATGCCTTTATTAGGTCCTTCAATTTTAGCATTATAACCATAGATTCAGCAGTCATTAACTATTTATGCTTGATCACATTTACATAAAGCAGTGACTGTTAAACTCCATTTATATCTAAAAAAAATCAAATTTAGCTGTTTTTATTGTTGGAGTCTAGGAAAAAAATTTGAAGCCATTGCAAAGGAGTAGGCTTAAGATTATCAGTAACACTTCTTGTGGAGATATTTAAATGAGTATCCAGACATTTAGCATAAAAACTTTTTCTTTAAGCAGGGGCACAATATGCTCCAGAAGAATATGCTAACATTAAGGAAGCTATCCATAGTGTGCTTGCACCATAACCTCAAGTCAAAGCAATATCATCAGTATAAATAAATTTTCTCCATTCTCTTTCAAGATAATCATTGGTAAATATATTAAATAACTTGAGAACTCATTTTGCAAAACTTTATATTACCATGAATACAATTTAATATCAATTTAATACTTATATTTGCTATATACTGGGTAAAATTTAAATTTTCCTGCTGTATATACATCTGCAATAATTAATAAGACAACAACATTAAGTAAAAGTAATAAAAATAAGTTTATTCGCTTGCAAATAATGAGAATATGATAAAATAACATGAGTGATGTCACTTTATCTTTTTTAAGCAATTCCAATAATTGGCTACATGATAAACTGTTCATATGTATAAATATTATATACAAGTCCAGTTACCTGTGTGTATCCATTTACTTTGGTTTTGACACATATATTTTAATCCTACTTCTAATATCAGTCTTTAACCATTTTACTGGCTTTCCCATATTCAAGATCGGCGAGCAAACCCCAAACATCTGAACAACACTTGTGAAGGAGTGTGATCCTTGTAATAATGGTGATGACATTTATGTTAATTAGCTTACACTTTTCTGCTTACAAGATTGCACAATTGCTGTTAACATACTTGTATAGAATGCTACTTTGCTCTTGCTAGAATGTATCCTGTTATAGTTATATAATTCATATATTGACCTTATTCAATATCAAATCCAAATTACTATTTTTATGCTAACTTTTTAGAATACATTTTGTATTGTTAATAATTTTAATGTACTCTCTGTATGCAAAATACAAGACTTTAATTAAACTTTATTTACATTAATCATATATATATATATATATATATATATATATATATATATATATATATATATATATATATATATATATATATATATATATATATATATATACCCATTTTGCTGTAGATTGATGTTTTTTTCTGCATTTAAAATATTAGATATTTTTAGAAGACTATTTTTCCAAATACAATCATTCTCTGGGGTTAGTTCAATAAAGGAAGCAATAGTTTTTAATTTATTCTGAAAGTTTTTTTTAATATGAATTGTTTAAAACTTATTCACAACAGCATTTCTTGCTTAAACCCAGTTTCCTCTTTAGGTATAAGGCCATCAACTATTAACAATTTTTTGTTAATATGATTCTTTCAAGAAACACATAGTGAAAACATAATAATGGTATTGATCGATATTTTTTTAAATAATTGTTGGGTTTATTCAGTTCTAAAACTGTTACAATGTTCCTTTTATGCAAAATTTTTGGAGTATTTTATTTATAAACAATGTTATTAAATATTATGTTGACCATGTTTTGACTTTAGAGTTTAAATTTTTTAATAACTCTGAAATTAAGCTATCTGTTCCTAAAATCTTTTCTGATTTAGGACAATCAATGGGGCATTTAAGTTTATCAACAATTTCAGTATTTTTTTAGAATGGAATTAGAGAAATATTGTGAAAAAGGTTACAATTATACTCTGTGATTTCCCATTTTACCCTTCTTAGTAACCTCCTTAACTATAATAGCAATAATCTTTAAAGTTATTTTTACATCCATTAAATATTGATAAAAGTTATCATATCTTTTGAGTAGATCTTATAAATTTTTCTTTCACCATGATTTCTCCCCAATTTTCTTTTCCGATATCATCCAGTGATTTTACAAGTTTTTCAGCAATTTCCTGATTTTTGAAAGTCAAAAATAAAGAAAAGTCGACATAAAATAAATTATTTTTCATAATCACAAAAAAACCCAGCAGTGGTTACTTTAAATTTGTTAAACAGGTCATATCAAAGGAGAAATAAAGAGGTTCTATTAACATTATATTCAAGACATTTGGTACAGTGGTATGAGATAACTTTCCTTAAATTTTATCTCAGAACAGAATAACTTTCACTCATGTGAATGTGAATTTCATGAGTGATTATACTTGATATGTGTTGATGATAAGAGAAAATATTCAGTATCAATAGATCAGTAGTTAGTAAACCATTTTCTCTCAAAATGAAATATAAATCAGGAATTGTTCTTCTTTGTTCCTTTTTGATTGGCATTATAAGATAAGTGCCTGCATTCAAAATTAATTCATTCTAAAAGTTGATGGTCTGTTTGGTTCCAATTTACATATCTCCAAGACAACTTAAAAATCTATAAATACATAAAGTGTGGGGAAATTTGAAAGAGAATTTATATTAGGAAGTTTATAAATATTTCATGCATAAAATGTATTTATTTAAATAGTAATTGCAACATCATTTGAATTATCTTCAGTTTGAATTGCTTACATTTCCAGATGGTTTGAAATAAACATAGCCATACCATGTTTAAAATACAGTTTATCAATAATCAATGAAATTACAAACATTTTAAAATATATATATATATTAATAAATCTATAGTGAGTTTCCTTAAATCCAATTACATCATCATTTTGTTAAGCAAGTAATATGTAGAGGATCTACAGTTTTGATTTTGATAAACCCTGAATGCCAAGCAGTAATTTCATTATGTTTTAGGTTAAACATCACTCTATAATGAGTATGTTTGGAACTTGAGCTATTCCATGGTTGTCAACATCATGCAGTAATATTTTTTATTTAGAGAGTCTACGATTCTAATCTCTGTAGGCCTGGAACAGTGATCAACTATAATATTAACAGAGTTCACATTAATAATTTTATTATATATATTTATAATTTATTATCTTTTATTAGGAGTTTTGTAAGATGAAGTCTGTTTTCTATAATGAAGCAATTAGTTTCACACATTAATGCCTAGTGCTACTTGAAAAATGGCCATACTAAGGCTGTCGTGATAGATACACAAATAATTATCAACCATTTTTTAACAAGTTAGGAATTATTACAGTTTTTTTAAAAATCAGATATTAAAATACTTTGGTCTTACTGTATGTAATATCATTTAGCAATATTAAATATATTAAATCTTTTTATCTTGTAGCATATTGGGTTTACATACACATATACTCAGACATATAATAATATGCAAAATAAACTAGTGAAAATTTTTGCAGAGTAATTTATTAAACTGTATAAAATTTTATACTTTAATTTTAAATGTAAAAATATTAATGATATTTTATTGTATTAATTGAAAAACATATTTAATTAAAATTAATTTTGAAACATTTCTTTAATTGTAATTTGTTTATTTCAAACAAATAAAAAAAAGTTTATTTTTTAATGTAAATTTAATTGCAACATTTTGTCAAATTGTCTAAATTTGTCTGATTAATATTCTCAAAGAGAGTCAATGACTTTCTCAAATTTTGAACCATGTAGGGCAATACAATGTTGTTGCCATCTCTTTCAGCTTTCCTTTGCTATTTTGCATTTATCTAAAATATTAATTTATTGTACACATTTTTATACAAAAATCACAATTAAAATTAGTTTTGAAAAAAAATCTGAAAATGTCAGTAATCATACAGACTTTTTACAAATATCACAAATTTGAATCTCAAATAAGTCAACAAATGTTCTGATTGGTTGTATTATAAAAAAAACTAACTGATTGGTAGATTATTTGGCTCTAGATATTTCAGAATGTGCTTAACTGTTTTAGTATTCCTGAATGAAAAATTATAATTTTCAGTAATTTATTCACATATTTAAACTTAATTATGCAACATACTTAAAGAATATTTATTTTAAAGCAAAAAACTGCATGATTACAAGTAGATGTTATTTTAAAATATTTATTTTTAAAATCATAAGTTGTAAAAACATTATTATGATAAAGTGGAAGCTGTTTTTATTGGATAACAAGAATTGCTTTCATAAATACTGGTGAATGATAATAATTTTTGGTAAAATTTTAATAATAATAAGTTTAATTTCGAATTTTAAAACATATTTTTATTCTTTTATAATGTCTTAACTAAAACTTGTTTTCATTTCAAAAATAAAATTAAAATGAAAAATATTTCATTCAATAATATTTATGGTAGACAATATTACAATCCTGTATGAAAAAAGCAACTATGACCAAAATTATTACATTTAAATAAGAGTGGGAGGAGTTGGACTTTAAACAAGTTAAAAAGTATCAATATGTTGTTGTTTCTTTTTTTGTATATAACAAGTCATTTTTTACCTTCCTTTTTTGAAAATTTGTTTTCTAATAAGAATGAAAGATATACATTTTCCTGCAAGCTTGAAAATTTGTATATGTAGTAAAATAAGAATTGAATGCATGAATTAAGAATAGCCATTCAAGAATTTATCAACTATCCTGAAATGACAATCACTTAAGAAAGCTTTTATTAATTATTTACTGCCTTTCCCTGATAAAAAGTTAAAGAATACTATCTGGAAAATCTCATTTCAACCACAACTACTAGACTTATAACACTTTCCCAGAATTGATCTCAAACATTAATTTCTAGTTATAATTACAGCCTAGTGTGTAACAATTGATGTCAAAACTGATTGAATATATAATCTTCAGATTATGTAAATACAGTTGTGTGGGTTTATATGTACACATTTTCAACTCAACCAAAACTGCAAGAGATGTCATCATTTAAAATATAGAATAATCCATCAACTTTAAATATCAGTGACTTTATCATTTAAGTCATAAAACCCATCAGACAATTGTGATGTTAGAAAAAGATTTTATTAAGCTTTTAATAATAAAATTACATATAGATTAAGTTTTTCTTTAAAATCTAGATAAGAATTTTGATCTATATTTGACTAATCTATTTAATCATTTTAATTTGTACTTTAATAATTTTCTATTTATAAATAATATGAATTTGTTATTCTACATATGTATACCTCTGTTTTAAATAATATTTTTAAATGCATGCTAAATCAGAATGTTTTCCTATTGCATATCGAATTATTATTACTTTATTAATTTAATACTTTTTATAACAAGTTATATTATTTAACTAGCACTTGAAATTACTATACAAACATCTTGGGTATTTTTTGTATAAATTTGTTCATATTCAAATAAATATCAGTAAAGTAAATATTTTGTTACTAAAAATATATTTTTGGCTTTTTATGCTTGATCCAATATTCTTTCTATATATGTGATTAATAATATTACAAATAAATAAAATTTTGATTTTGTGCTTTTATAGGCAGAATAAATTATATTTTTCACTAATTTCAATGCAAAATGGTGCATCCAATAAATAGCACTATTATTGTTTTTCATTGCATCTGTTAATAACAGTAAAATAAAATAAAAAAGCTAAAAGTTTTTTTTTTAATTTAGAAAATAATTAAAATATAATTCCATTTATATTTCCTAGATGTCCTTATTGTCAAGTAAAAAATTGAGAACTAAAAGAAAAATCAGTCTTTATTAAAGAAAATTGAAATGACTATTGCAAATGTATTGAATCATTCTTGCATCAAATTGCAAATGAATTTACAATTTAAGTTCTTTACTTGGTTAATCCTTTTTGTAAAAATTTTCAATAATTGATTCTCTGTAAATATTTATTGTTTACATTGAGATTTTATTTCAAAATTAGCCAACTAAATAATCATGTGCTGAATTTAAAAGGTTCTTCATTTATATAAAGTCAGTTGCAATGAGTTAATCTCAAAACACACACAAAGATGAGTATTAATGTGAGTATTGGAAAAAAGGCTATGAATGTATTTGACAATACATTTGATTGTTATTAAATAATGGGCCAAATATTATAAATAGAAAGCTTTATATATTATAACTAAAACAAATCTGATAGCAGCTCAGATTAGTTATATTACAAAGCAGTATAAAAAGTGTATAAACTGTCATGTGTGCATATATATATATATATATATATGTGTGTGTGTGTGTGTGTGTCACTTAAGTACACTGACTTAAAAGGTAAGAAGAAAATTAGTTAGTGTTATTAAATATTTCATATAATTACTTTGTAATATCATTATCAACATTTTATTCTGTCAAATAGACATGCCCAAATAGTAGTCACATTATTAATTCATCCATTTTTCTACTCTATTCTCTTCATTGTTCACCCCTTCAATTCCACTTAACTTTTCCCAACTCTTTTATCATCCAACAATGTCAATCCCTTCAAAACATTTTTCACTAAACTATAATTTCTTCTTAACACATGTCCAATTCAGTTTCTCTTTCTCTCACTGATTTCTTCAACCAATCTTATTTTTTATTTACTCTTTTAAAAACTTCTTTGTTTGTTAATTTTATAAATAATTTATTAATAATTTATTTATAATATATGAGAAATAACAGAATGGTAATGTGCATTATAAAGGAAAAAATTGTTTTGATACACACAAGAAATTTAAATTGCATAGTTGTGGAAATCAGAAACATTTTGTACCTTTTCTTACTTTTCTGAATGGATTTTGGTTTAATAAGCTGTCAGTTTCTAGAATAAATTTAATGGCAAGTCTAGAAATGGTATTAAAATTTTGGAATTAATAATAGTTTAAAAATTATTTTAAGTTTGAATGTCAGCAACAATTTTTCTCTCTTCCTATGCTAACTAATGTATCTGTAAATTTGTTACTATAACATATTGTATAAGAAATAAAAAGAATATTTTTGGAAAAAATTTGTCAAAAAAAAGAGGTAAAATCTTAATAATTAGTTGGTGATGTGTTTTGTTGCTTGGAAAACACGTTGTTGAAGTATAAGTAGATCTAAAACAAGCAACTCAAGTATTTCATTTCAGTCCAGCAAGTCCAGATAACATCAATTTTTGTTTGAAGACACAATTTAAAAAGGAGTGTTGCAGTGATCCAATGCCAAGAAGAGAAACTGATGGTTAAAACTGTTTTCCATCATAATTTAGATATCCATATTTTGCTAATTGTTTGCCAGTATGCTGATTTTATCTCGAACAAGACTATTTGCTATATGTGGTAGGCAACAAAAACCATACCAGTCAAAATATCTGGAAAATGCATTCAGATCTACAAAACAAAACTGAAGATTGCCAAAACTAGTCATTGTATACCTTAATAATGCTATCAAGAAAAAATGGACAATACCATAAGAACTATCTAAGACCTACTAATACCATACCCTATGTAATGTCACCAATGCTGTTGTATTTCCTCTCTAACATTACCACTACCCGAGAGAAAGAACTGACCTCTTTAAAGTAATTAATGAAGACAGCTGTAAATATATTAAAAGAATGATGTTTTCAGAAAACTTTAATTTGGAATTGTCTAAATATTTAATGTGGTAAGATTATTGTAGATATTATAATGCCTTAAACTTAAATTTGGATTAAAAATACTCTTTTATAATATGATATTTAAATATGCATTAATAGTTGTGAGTATATTCATAACAGTTTTTATTTATGCATTCATTGTTAATAAATTGTTAAAATATTTTTATATGTTTAATTTGCATTATCTTATCCAAACATTATGCTTTTTATACCCAAATGCTAACAATATCCACAACTCTGAGAAATTATGCAATCCACTGGAAAATATGCAGGGATGGTGGTAATGGTTTGTACATAATGCCACTGGAAAACATGCAGGAATGGTGATAATGGTTTGTACATAATGATGATAGAACATTAATAAGCATTTTAAAAGTAAACTATTTAGGTTTGGCACCTAAAAGTTTCATTTTTTATTTTATTTTTTTAAAACTGAAAAACAAATAAAATGTTTTTGGAAAAACTTGTACCTAAGTTTTAAATAATTATATCATCATCATATTGATTAATATTATTATATATATTTGAATTAATTTTTTTTATTAATCATTTACTTTTCATCTTCTATAAATATTTATTTGGAATCAAAAACTTACCATACATATCTTTGGTTTTTTGTTCAAATTGTCTGCTATCATAAATTTATCATTAATATTTGGCATCCAACATGGGTTCCTATATGTAAATATTATGAGTCCCTTTTATATTACTACCATCTTGAACTAAAAAGCACTTTTACCTTACTTCTTTATAATTTCATATGGTCTTCCATAATAAATTTTAAATTTCTTAAAAATCTGTTGTATGCTGACATTAGTTACTTTCACAAAACTTTCATATATCTTGAAAGAGTAAGGAGATGACTTATGTCTATGCTTTCTTTTTTCACTTTGACTATACATTTGACTATAAACCTCTTGATCAGATTCTGGATTTATAACTCCTGTTATTACATCTATTTGGGTTTTTATGAGGTTTGATATGACTTTTTTATGATGAAAATGACTGGGATTATATCCTGTGGATTCACTCTGTATCCAATTAATGTAATTCATGATTCTCTTTATTTGATTACTCATCTATTGTTGTTGTTATAGGTATATACTCTCAGTAATCTTCCAAGTATTCTCATAACTTTTTCACAGGGATTGGTTGAAAATTATATATGGAAGTGAATATTTCATTAATATTTATTTCCCCAATAGTTTACTTACTGACCTGTAAGACTCAGAGAACGCAAGGTGCAGTTTGAGAGTTTGTTGAATCTATCAGCCTATAAGAATCAAAAGGGAGCTAGACTTTATTTTTAAATGTTATATCTTTTAGCCTCTAAGACTTAAAATAAAAAGTTTATATAATAGTATTATATTTGATTTTGGTTGCATGACAAAAATCAAATTGAGATAATCCTTTTAGTGTTCATTCTTCATCACACATCTTAATGCTCTGTGATAGAATTTTTATATATCTTAGAATTGAAATTCTGTGCCTTCTTTATACAGATCTATGTTAAGCATATCAATACATTATGGATATATGTATTCTGTAAACCACCATTTATGAAAAGGACAGAAAAACAAAAATAATTAGTGAAATAAATTAAGTTTCCTAGTAAGTGTATAAATGAAAATGAAAAGTTACCTGTCTATTTGTGTCAATATAAAGCAAAAGAATTTGTAACTAAAATAAATCTGATAGCAGCACAGCTTAGTTATATTGCAAAACTGTATAAAAATATATTAACAACCTTGTGTGTATATGCATATATATACATGTCACTTGAGTACACTAATTTAATAGGTTAAGAGAAAAATTAGTTTATGCATTTAATCATGTTATTTAATAAAGTTTCTTTGTAATATATAAAAAATAATAGAATGATAAAGTGCTCTGCAAGAGAACAAAAGAAATTTGTTTTGATACTCGCAAGAAATTTGAATTGCATAGTTCTAGAAATCTGGGGCATTTTGTATCTTTTTTTATATAATTTCTTCTCAATGGATTTTGGATAAATAACATGTCAGTTCCTAGGATGAATTTGATGGCAAGCCTAGAAATAATATTAAAATTTTGGAATTAATATTTTAAAAATTTATTTAAAATGTAAATGCTGGCAACAATTTTTTCTTACTTCCTACATTAACTAACATAAATAAATAAAGAGAAAAAACTATTTTCCTTCTTTTATTTATTTATGTATCAAATATTAATATAATATCTATATTTTTTCCACAGGTTATGAAAGAAATAAAAATCATGTTATCAAGAAAAAGGTAAACAATCTTAGTGATGTATCATGTTGTTGAACAATATCAAACAAGTATAAATATGTCTAAGATAAGCAACTAAGGCAATCTAGTCTAGTCTATTTTTATTTTTGAACATACAACTTAAGAAACAGTATTGTCATGGTCCAATGCTGAGAAGAAAAAATACTGGTTAAAATTGTTTTCCATGATAACTTGGATAACTGTAATTTCCTGTTTTTAAGATATTTTTCAATACTCCAATTATAATAGCCAGTATTATGATTTTATCTAGAAGACTATCTGCTATGTATGGCTACATAATAAAAAACAATACCAGCCAAAATACCTGGAAAATGCAGTCAGATCTAAAAACCAAAACTAAATATTGCCAAAATTAGTCAATGCCTACCTTAATACTACCATGAAAAAAAGTGAACAGTATCATAAGATCTACTAAAGACTTACTAATATTATACCTTGTGTAATATCACCAATGCAGTTGTATTTCCTCTCTAACATTACCATTGCCCAAAAAGAACTATCATTTTTAACGAAATTGATGAATTTAACTGTAAATATACTAAACTGATGACGTCTTCAGAAAACCTTGGTTTGGAATTGTTTAAAATTTGATATGCTAAAATCATTATAGATATTATAAGGCATATAATGTTCTTTTCATTGAATCCAATCACCTTATATACTCTCCTTTCCTTTTTAAAAAAATTTATTTCTTTTTATCAACCATATACATACTCACATTTTTAACACCCAATATTTCGATCTTTTTTTTTCTTTAGTCATTTTCAAGAATCTAAAATTAAATATTTATATACATATATTATTATTATAAATAAAATTAATATATAAAAATGTATATACCTTTATAAAAACAACATTTCTCTTTTATTTATTAATACATCTTTTTATATATAGGTTACATTATATAATCTACATTTACTTACTTCAGTATAATAATATTCATTAAGGCTGTAGCCCCAAGCACATGTGTATAAAATGCAATATTAGGGTCATCTACAGGTCTTAAAACCACAAGCTTACTCATTGGAGGAAAAGAGGGGAACCCTTCTTTACTTCAACCTACTTTCTATTTAAATAGGTGAAACTGAAGCGGTTCAATCTGAGAGTGTGAAGCTATTCAATACTTCACTAATTAAGTCCACATTTTTTATTAGACATTAATACTCATGAAATCTTTTGATTTACAATGAGTCAATGGAAAGATTTTATAGTGAGAAATCTATTACAATAATTTCAGTATACAAAAAGAAATATAATTTAGGAAATGTGATAAAAGAAACAAAATAGAAATGTAGAAAATATGAATGGAATTTATGGGATTGATTGTTTAGATTATAAAAGAGATAATACAAATATATCATGTATAGGTACAACAAAGAATAAATTAAGGAAATTCAAAGTAAAGAATTTTATAGTAAAGAATTTGGACATATAGATTTTAATATAAGAATGTTAGAAAAGGTAAAATTATACAAAGAAAGAATGATAAAAGAAAGTTTATATATAAAGAAGGAAAAACCTGTGTTAAATAGGATGAATTATATAAAAGATAGATTAAAATAAAAACAAATATATATAAAAAAAATTAAAAATAGTATTGTTTTTAAGGTAATTGATTAATAGTATAAAAAGGACAAAAAACAACAATTATTTGTATTTTTTATGTACACAAAGAAATGAGTATGTAAAAGGGAAAGATTGGGAGAAAAAGAAGTAAATGTAGATTATATAATGTAATATGTGTGCAAAAAAGATGCGTTGATAGATAAAAGGGAAATGTTATTGTTTTTATGATAAGGGTATACACCTTTATATATAAATTTTATTTGTAATAATAATATATATAAATATGTAATTTTATAGATTCTTGAAAATGATTACAGAAAAAGGTGTTTGAAACATTGAGTGTTAAGGATGTGAATATGTATCTATGGTTGATAAGAAGAAATAAAAAAAATTTAAAAAAAAGGAGGTATAAAACGTAATTGGATTCAATTAAAAGAAAATTATAGTTTATAAGACATATATTTTAAATAAAAAACGTTTCCTATTGTGATTGTTAAAAACTTTGGGTTGTCATTGATTAGCCCCATACACTGCCTGATGTTGCTATTTCTATGCCAAAGCACAGAAATATACTGCTCATGCAGCCTATAGAACAGTTCTGTTCATATTGGCCACTAAGCAGCTTTTGTGCTTTGTGGTACTATCACACACTTCACAGATCACTATAGTATGATGTGAGGGTGTGTAGAATTTAAGTTGTCCTAAGTCTTTGTATGTGCATTTGAAGTACTTATTTTTTATATGACCTGATGTGGTTTTAGATAGTATTAATTGTAAGACAAAAGATGTAGATAGTATTAATTGTAAGACAAAGGATGCACTTCCATAAACATATTTTTAAGGTTAAATGAATTTCAAAAGTTACATTCCAGCATTATATAGAAATCATGCATTAAACATATTTTGCACAGGGATGGCTATGAGACTTCCAAAGCATAAGCTTGGCTTGATCAGAGGAGAATTTTCAAATCAAATTGTGTTTCGTAAATTGTTTTAAAATAGTGTTGAAAAAAATTTTTTTTTATCAGATGTTAATTGAAAAAAAAAATATTAGCTTTTATTAAATAATTTTGTTTTTAAAAATGTTGTGTATGTTGTGATGAACGATCCTTCGGATTGAAAAAACCATCAGATCCCCCTCCCTGCCAATTCCAGTGATTTAATAAACTACAATTTTATTATTATAATCTAAATGATTAAGTACAACCGTCGAATTCCCTTTATCTGCTGGAATAACAACAATAGAATCATCTTTTTTTAAATTTTGAAGATCCAAAAACTTATGATAACTTCTCTCATATACACTTTAATGCAAAAAAAATTTTTTTAGTAAAACTTCTTTATATTTCTTTCAGTTTCGACTGTCCAGCAGTCTTCATCAGTGCATTCTCAAATTTCCTCTACAAAGGTATCTTTATTTTCCTGACAGTTTTGACTGTCCAGCAGTATTCATCAGAGCTGGACAGTTGAAACTGTCAGGAAAATAAAGAAGTTGGGTAGAGGAAATTTGGGAACACTCTAATGAAGACTGCTGGACAGTCAAAACTGTCAGAAAAATAAGAAAGTTTTATTTTTAAAAAAATTTTTGCATTAAAGTGTATATGAGAGAAGTTATTATAAGCAATATATATGAATATAATGAAGAAGTGCAAAGAAAGTAAAGGAGAAGAATAAGAGTATATACTTCTAATATCCACAAACCTGAAAATATTTATTTGTATTATTATTTACATTCTCATTTAATTAATATTTGGGTTTTTTTTTAATTAAAAGCTCTTCATTTCTCATTCCATTCTACATCTCATTTATCATTTTAATATGTGTGTGTGATCTTTGTATGTTCAATGGCTGAAAAATAAGAGTCGTTTATTTTCAATGAGTTTAAAATACATAGAAAATAATCGTTTTATATGGAGGTTATGCATGTAGTAAAATACACCTGCTTATTTTGCTCATAATTTAATAATTTATTGTTGGGTTCTGTTGACAAAATCATAATTAGAAATTCAGGTGATCATCATCACATTACTCTTTGGGCAGATTTCTGAGGAGATAGTGTTGTAACTTAATCACAAACATTTAGATTTAGGAATGTGATGTGTATTTATTTAGCACAATCAAATGTTGATAAGTAATTTTTTGAAATGCACATCTTTAAATAATAGAAACATCATCATATATTTCCTTACATTTGGCTATCCAAAGTGTAGGTTTCATAAGACCTGTGGTCATCATTATATTTGACAGCCGAATATGAGCTATTTGCCCATAATAAAATACTTCATTGATCTACTTTCCTATCTCTTATGGTCTTCTCTTACTATTACTATACACTTCCCATCTTTTTAAACTTTTTTCAGAGAAATGTAATTTAAACATGTATACTAAGAAAAGCTTGTTTAATACCTTAACTACATAGTATGGTGAGCATGCTTTCAACTAACTGGGAGTCATATTCCTAAACTATAGTTATCCAAGAAAATTGTGATATGTTTAGAAGAATCACAAAAGTGGGGATTTACATAGAATTTGATTATAAAATGTAAACAAATTGATTAAAATTAGTCAATTTTTTGATAGGGAAGATGCATGATTCTTTCTTGTTGACTGTGTGTATGTTGCTGGCAATGTTTTATACTAAAGGTAGAAACAGAACTACTTAAGCTGATGAAAACTCCTGTATATTTTATATATACTGGAGTGCTACCTACAGTATAAACAAAATCTGCACTGAAACAGACTCCCCTTCCATCCTGATTCACCTGATTAACAATATGAAAAATAAACTGTTTCCAGAGCAGGTTTCCTAAGTTGTGTATAAAATTATATAACAACACAAACTGCAGTGTCATTTATTATGGAGAATCTCTTGCCAATCTCTTTACAAGTATTTTACAGAACGATACCAATACAATCAATCTATGACTAATATGGGTATTAAATCTGTTTCGTTGAACATGAGTCTAAAAATGGTCATAGTTTTACACCCACATCTTCTAGCATTAGGTGCAGCAAAAGAAATGTTGCTAAACACAAAGTTAAAGATGTCTGACACATTTCCAACAACATACCCACAATCACTAAAAAAGAATCCTGCACCCACCTATCAAAAAATTGGCTAATTTAAATTTTATAATCCAATTTTATGTAAATCACCACTTTTGTGACTCTTCTACAAATCTTGCAATTTTTTTGGATAACTATACCTATGAATATGACTACCAGTTAGTTGAAATCATACTCAGCATAATATTAAAGTATTAAACAAGCTTTTCTTAGTATACATATTATATGTCTTTATTTTTGTGTATAGATAGATAGATAGATAGATAGATAGATAGATAGATAGATAGATAGATAGATAGATAGATAGATAGATAGATAGATAGATAGATAGATAGATAGATAGATAGATAGATAGATAGATAGATAGATAGATAGATAGATAGATAGATAGATAGATAGGCAGGCAGGCAGGCAGGCAGGCAGGCAGGCAGGCAGGCAGGCAGGCAGGCAGGCAGGCAGGCAGGCAGGCAGGCAGGCAGGCAGGCAGGCAGGCAGGCAGGCAGACAGACAGACAGACAGACAGACAGACAGACAGACAGACAGACAGACAGACAGACAGACAGACAGACAGACAGACAGACAGACAGACAGACAGACAGACAGACAGACAGACAGACAGACAGACAGACAGACAGACAGACAGACAGACAGACAGACAGACAGACAGACAGACAGACAGACAGATAGATAGATAGATAGATAGATAGATAGATAGATAGATAGATAGATAGATAGATAGATAGATAGATAGATAGATAGATAGATAGATAGATAGATAGATAAGCTAGGTGATTCCACAAATGTAAATCATTTGATAATAATCTATGTTTATCAACACCAGGAATCTTCAATCTGTTATATATATATATATATAATGTTGAATATATTAATATTATTAAGCAATTTTATGGAAACATTTCAATAGAAAGTAATTTTTCAAAAAATCTTTTATTTTTTTCATTACCACTCTTATTTGAGCACAAAACTTGGAAGATTAAATTCAAAATTAATATAAAATTTATTGTAATTTTTTCAAAAACAATATTTTGTTACTTTGAAATTCAATTTAAGCCAAAAAAAAAAAGAACAATATAAAAATGAATTTATTTAAGTTTGAATGTCAATTTTAATCTTCATCCAGCTATCATTAAATTTAATAATAAAGAAATAAATTGTTTTAAAATATAATTAAAAAAATTACAATCACATCCATAAAGACAAATATAAAATCAACACTTGATTTATGGATTAAAATTCATGTTTTCAGATATTTCTGGAAAAAGCTAAGTTATTACATTTAAAGTCTAATACAGACAGAACTAGCAATGTTTTCTCTCTTTTTTTTTTGCAATATAATTTCTACATGAAACTACTTAATATCAGATAATTAATGAATTTAGACTTGCATAAATTATTAATTCACACACACACACACACACATATATATATATATATATTGTAACCTTCTCCCTGATCTAACTGGTCATCAACGAATCATGCCATACGTTTTAGCAACTAAATTCTTCTATGCAACCTATCATACTCTCATTATCAAGAATATAAGCATGAAGAAACAAAAAATGTAAAAGTAACGAAATGATTCCTGTATTGAATAAAACTAGCATGAAAACTATAGATCTAAAGAAGATCACAAGGTGATTAATAAAGATAACAACTTCTGGTCAAACCAGCTTTGAAATTTACACAAACAAAATGTGATGAGTTAAATTTGATATTCAGCAAACTAATAAATAACTAATATTTATATCTCTGGAATGATTATGAAATTAAACTTTTAAATGAAATGATAAGTAAATTATGATGTAGATGACTAAATGGATGATGGAAAGAAGTAATAATTAAATAGTGGAATGAAATGAGTCTAAGAATGAAGAGAAAAGAATGAAGATGTATGAGAATAATGAATGATTAAGATGATGATGGAATAAGAGTTAATGAATAGTTAAGATGATAAAAGAATAAAAGTTAATGTATGATTAATCAATTATGATAATGAATTAATGTCAAATGAGAATGAATAAATAAAAGAACGATCAAGATGAAATTGAAGAACAATGTTAATGATGGAGACTGAAATCTTAAACTATGAACTAATATGGCATTGAATGGTAAAAAGATAAGTTAAATAAAAATAGGGATTTCAAGCTTGACATTACAACCAGAATATTTATCATGAAGTTAAAACAAACTATACATTTTATGCCAAAAGAAGTAATTTACACCTTAAAGTTTAGTTGACTTTCATAAAATAGTGAACATAATCTATTTCAAGTCCAACTATAATAATTAACTAGATATAACATTTATTACAAATTTAAATTCTACCTTGACACTTAACAATTAATTTTTCTCAGGGTTCTAGCATTTCAAAATTGTTATACACAATATATTTGGGTCAGTGAGAGGGATTTTACCACTACCCAAATAGAATGCACAAAACAGCTCTCAATAACTATATTTAGCAGTTACACATAAACTTGACGAGCTCAATATCTCTTATAACTTTAATATTTAAGAAATAGGAATACCTTTTTAATAAATAAATACAATAACTTACCAAATTTTTTTTCTCAAATAATTATAAACCATGTGATCAAGAGCAGTGAATGATAGCTCTGCGGGTTCAACTAAACCAATTAAATCAATATTATATTTATCTTTTAATCTATTACTTAAAATAATCTGTATTCTAAATTATTAACATTTTGATTATTGTGTGATGATGCATTAGATGTACTAATAAATTATAAGGCTTAACAAAATTGTTATGATATAGCATAATATAGTTAATAGTACTATATTGGTCGATGATGATTTCAATTTATAATCTTCTGATATGTTGATAGCAATAACAATAATAGTGTATATATATGTGGTAATTAGCAATAAGACTACAGGCAACTAAATAAAATTTTAAACACAACAAACTTTATTTACAATATTTACAAATTTTAATTCAAAGACATGGCATGAAATAAAACTAATATATTAAAAGAACTTATGGATGGGAAAACACCTGGTATCCTATTGACTATAAACTCAGCAAATGATACAACCCACTTATACAATGAAATTCAAAGTATCACTTATTACAGTTTAGCCTATCTTAAAGAACAATATAATGAAACCTTATTTAAGCTAAACTCGCACTTAAAAACAAAAAGCAAAAAAACAACAACAGTGTATTGAGGACTTTATGGTATGCACAAATTTTAAATTTAGAATTCAAAGTTATAAAGTAGTGCATTCTACCAAAGCCATCTCTTTTATCAGAATATGATAAGGGCAATTATCATATTCTGCACAATTAATAACTGATTAAAATTTGAGATGAATATGTTTGGTATATTATAGCAAGGTAAAACAACATTAACAATAACAGTGGAGATATACATATTCCAGTTCACAATGCAGAACCATTAATGTATCAATAGACCAACCAAAATATATATGTCAAATGTTCATTAATTATTTTAAAATGACAACTATACTTTTGTTAGAGAGAGCACAATGCATTTAAGCAATAAAGATCAAACCTGTATTTGTATTCAAAGTGGACAAGTTCATTTCTATACAAAATTACAAAATGAAAAAGGCTTGTATCAAATTTTCTTTTATATAAGAAAATAATTCGGTCATTCTAATATATCTTTGACAAAATGTCTGCATGTTCACCCTATACTAAAATACACTAAAATCGGTTTTAAACTATAAGAAATAAATATTTTTCTCTCTTCAGATCAATGACATTAAGATTATGTTTTCTCTTACTTGGGAAAATAACAAAAATGTGTGTAATAATAAATGTATGTATCTTTATACATTTTTATATACCTTTGACTAAATATATTTTAGACCATATATCACAATAAACATATATATAAAAAAAATTTCCCAAATAACACATGATGTAAGCATTATAGCCAACACAGCAATAATAAATAAATAAAAAAAAAACATTTTTTCCCATTAAATCTTTATCCTATTCGTCCAAGTTATTTCATCCTTGTGAGTTAAAATGACAAGAACTGCTATTATGATGAGCAAACATTCCAGATAACGCATCTATATATATTTATTATCCTGTTTGATGCATAATAACGTAATATTCAACACTTCTCCAAAGGCAGAAAAAAAAATTATTTAATGGTTTCTGTACCGATAATTAATAAGACAATTAAAATTCACACTTCCAATTGTAGCATACTTAAAAGGATAGGTTTATCTACTTTTCTCTAGATAATTTTCCTGAATAACTCTATAGGTTATTATAATCTTCAAAACAAACTTTTTAAAGACATTTATTGATTGATTCGATATTAACATAGTGAGACAAGGTTTAAACGTTTCAAGTAGAGTGTAACTAAAATCAGTTCATTTACATTTTAATCCAGATGATTTTCCTTGAAAATGACTTTATAATTTTATTACAATTAATATATTTAACTAGTTTTTTTTTTAAAAAAAAAATAATTTATTGATTCTGTTCTTTCCTCCTGCGGCAATATATATGTAACAATCTTTAAACAGTCTGGGCATTTTTAAACCATTTTTAAAATCTTACTTATACGCATTGCACGGAAAACTTTTAAAAGTAAATAATTATTTTGTTCCATTTTTATTAGCAAAGCATTATATGATTATCAATATTAAACAGGAATTTATCCAGTTATAAATATGATATCCTCAACATTTTAATGAATCTGTAATTTTTCATTTCTAACATTACACAAGTTTGTCGCTAGGAAAAATCAGCTGATGAGTGTTTATTTCATAATAAAGAATTGAGAATAAAATCACTTGCAATTATCTTTTAACTTTATTAAAATTATATGATATAAAATGATTTTTGATTTTATTTATAATATCTTCTGAAATCCTTTTTTAAAATTTTTTTGAATTATTTTCTTGAAATTACGATTTTAAACGAACATCTGTTCTGTTTTATATTTACTAGTGGCGCAAAAATACAAACATTATCAGCTCTTTAGTTTAATTGTAAATAACGTGTGTGTCATTTTTAAAGATAAGATTTTAAACATATGAACAAAATAAAAGCAAAAGCTTACTTTTTTTTTTAATTTTTCTGGGTTTGAAGCAATATTTATGGGAGACAGTTATGAAGCACAAGGTTTCCATTTTTCCTCCTGTATAACTTTTAAGAACTATCAATCGATAAAAAAAAAAGTTGTTTAAAACGATAGCAAGGTTTGAAGATTTTTTACTCCATGTTTTTAGATAGCAGTATATTATAATCCATTCAATTAGATTCCAAAAATTTTCTGATTTTTAGCTTTTTTCCCTTCTTATTTTAGAAGATCAGAGTTGAAGTATGTGGTTGTTTAGTTCTTTTTTTTTTTAATCAACCCCCCTACAACTTTGTTAAATTATATATAGCTTTTATCCTAATGCACTGTGGTAAGAAATTCACTAATAATCTTAGTGTGAATAATTAATATTACCCCCTCTGGTTCATTTTTAATAACTACCCATAATTATTCAAGACAGCTTTAGATTCACTACATAAAAAAATATGCTTAAGTAATTGACTATAACCATTTATTTTACAAGATTTATTAAATTTATTTGTTTATTTATTTTAATTGCTATCCAACAATAATAAAATAGCAATATATTTATCTCCCAATTAATAACAATATTTTTAACTTGTTGTTTTATCCCTAGTTTCAAACCTACACTGGGTTTAAAATCTCATCTCCACTCAAGCAATTTCCTTGTGCATCCAAACAGTCTTTATTTAAAGCCACTTATTAAGATTTTTATGCTAGATATATTATTATGATTTAAAATTTTGGATTATTTAATACAAGGACCTAAATAAAAGGTCACAATATATATATATGTGTGTGTGTGTGTGTGTTTAACCAGATTTATTATTAAATGTATGCTTTCAAATATTCCTGGAGAGGATTATCATTCTAAATCTTTAACTTTTATTGAATAAATAAAGTAACATTTATTTTTTTTAAGAATATAATGGATGATGTGTTAAGAACAATGTAGTTAACTTACTTAAACTTACATAGTTCAGTTACTTCAACAATAAGAAACCACACAAAAGAGTTATTATAGATTTAATGAAAAAGTTGCTTTGGCCTCATGATTATCAAATAATAGTAATTGATAACTTTTTTGTTACATCAAAAGGTTGAAGATTATTTCTATTTACATGGATATTATTTCCTCATTTCTATTCATTATATATGTATATACATTTTCATACTCTACCATTCTAGATATTAAAGTAAAATAATACTCATACAGAGTCTAAATATAAAATTTTAATAATATTATTGTACCAAATATACGTTTGACATTTTTATGTTATATTCATGGTCAATCTGCTGAAAATCTTAATTTTTTGCTGATTTGGATACTATTAGTTTTTGGTTCATTACCTATTCATTTAGTGTAATGAACTGCCCCTCTTTTATTTTGGGTTTGTGATCATTCCTCTCTTCATAGCACTCAGATCATAATTTTAGCCATATTCTCCCTCATTATTGAGAAAGATGTATGAAATATATGTGAAGAGAAAAATGATCGCAAACACAAAATAAATAAAATATGGTTTGTTACACAAAATGAATATGTAATGAACCAAAAAAGTAATAATGCTTATATCAGCAAAAAATTAATGTTTTCAGCAGACTGACCCTGAAAATGATGTGAAAATGTCAATAGTACACTCAGTATAATAGTATTATTAAAATTTTATATTTAAACTCTATATGAGTATTATATATATATATATATGTGTGTGTGTGTGTGTGTGCACGCGCGTGCACATGTGCATGTAATCTTATGTAAGGAAATTAATCTTTGCACGTGCACTAATAGATTAATGCATAAATTTACACAAACTCATCCATCAATAAAAGTTTTAAAAACATAAATTAATCACTTATGCTTAGAGCTTATTCTTATATAAGTCAATGATATATATATATATATATATATATATATATATTATTGAAATATAAGTATATTAACTATAATGAACCTAATGTAATGAGAAGGGATTTGAATCAGACTTTCAAGCTCCCTACAGATATATAATCCTGAACATGTGAGAAAGATAAATGATCTCCAATATATGTATTTCATCCTGAGCCAGCACTCATCAATTGGTCCAGATCATCATCTCCCACACATATATCTAATTAGTGGTCAGTTTATATTAAGATAGCAAATCTTTAAATTTTAATGAACAGATTTCAAACTTCTCCACCCTCCAACTCTTCAACCATCCATGCCATTGAAATTCTATTCCATCCTTTTTTTTTGTTTCTATTCACCATCCCCTCCAAAATATCTTTCATTAAACTATACTTTCTATATTTTTAGAAATGTAATAATATAAAATAGATTTGGAATACAATTTAATCAATATATTTTTAATTTTAAATAAATCAATGTTTCTACACTTACACATATATATTAATTAGAAAAAATGTCCAGGCTTTTAGATTCAAATATTAATGTTTTAACAGAGAATTTTAACTATGATGTAATTTAAGCAAAATACATGTTAGAAACAAGTATTTCACATTAAAATAACATCATCTAGTAATAGCATTTATCTCTGATTCTTTAATTCAAAAATGAACCCACTTTTCACGCAGATGAAATAATAATATTTTTTTACTACACTTATAAAAATTTGGATAATAAACTAAGAGTAAATTCAGTTTTGTTTTAAAATTTTTTAGACAAATACTATTAATAGATGGTATTGGTTCAGTTTGCATTGCTAATGTCTAATTGATACTTTGCTTAAATTACAACATGACTGAAATTCATCTATAAAAACATATAAAATAAATTATATTTGAAATACAGGGGATTTGAACTCAGACTTTCAAGTACCTTTTAACTATCCACACTATCTCATATCACTGATATACATGATTACACACACATAGAAAAGATTAATAATCACCAATATACGTATTTCGTGCTGAACCAGCAGTCATCAGTTGGTCCAGATTATCAACTCTCATACTTATATATAATCAGTGCTCAGTTTATATTAAGATAGCAAATCTTCATACTTTAATGGACAGGTCTCAATCTACTCCAACTCTTCAGCCATTCATACCATTGAAAATCTGAAGAAATTATATTAAAATTTTAATAATTAAATATTATATATTGATGGCAAAAGAAAGTTTGCTATTAATTAAAATGATATTCTTTGAATCCTCTTTGAGATAGATCATAATTCTTAATGTTTATTCCATATGACCTTATTATAACAAATTTTAATTGAGAATTGTTTGTGTGAAAACATGGATGGTCTCTCATAAACAAATAGCAGAAATAGAAGATAAAAAATAAAACATTTTCTTTTTATATTTAATTATAAAAATATATAGGGTTGTAAATGTTTTATGTTTGTCTTTCCCCTCCCCCCATGATTTTCCATAGATATTTTTATCATTCTCAAATATTAAACAAGACAAAACTCTGCATACAGTAATGCCACCCAGAGTAATCAATGGATGCCAGAAGGCTTGTGCATAAAATCCCTATCTAATGCCTACTCATCCAATATTTCCAGACTAGTTTCTGGCTTGTGGTCTTCATCAGTGAGGAGCTTTGGATCTGAGAGCACTGCACCTAGATCTTAGGATCTAATGCAACCCTCCAGCAATCACCTTTTATCTCTATGTAACTATAAAACTATGGGAATGAAATTTAAAACACAAAAATATTTTCAATTTAAGCTCAATAGCTTACATAATCATATGGGTCTGAACTCAGTTCAGCACCCATACATTTTGGTGTCTTTGGCTCTTTAACAACCATAGCCATCACTAACCTATAAGCAGGATTGGTGTTAAACCATTAAGCATCGCATGATCACCATCTCTTATACTAGCACATGAGAGTTTTGCCTTGTTTATAAACAATTATGTGCTAGTATAAGAGAGGTGATCATGTAATGCTTGATGGTTTATTCTCAAATATTCCAATTTAACTTGTCAATGGGGAATTTTTTAAGCGTATATGTATTTTTTATAACTATAAGTTTTTAAAATAAAAATATTAACATTGTTGCAATCTCTATTTATAATGTTTACTTTAATGTAAATCATAATTTTTTTTTAATAAACACAACGGCAGTGTCTTACCGAAGGAATTTTTTTACTAGAATGTATAAATAAATAGGTAAAAAGTTAAAACCGCCAGCTGTAAATAGCAGACTGCAGGGCGAAGATCTCTTCAGACTCACAAAGAAACGGTGATTTTTAAAAAAAAAAACATTTTACTCAGAAAGTATTTGTAATTAAATAATCATATTCTTCCCAATAATTAAATGGTTGGTTAAATTGACTGTGAACTGCCTAAAAATAATGTAAGTTTCATCTAAATTTGAACCCACTTCAAGAGCGTAGCAGGCAGATACATTAATTACTATCCCACAAGATTTGTTATTGCATATTTTTCCCTACAGATGTTATTTTAAATTTAGCTTTCACAGAAGTGAATTGTCTAACTTTAATAATACAAAGAGTATATATTTTGGTAATTGCCTTTTTGTGTTTCTTTTTATGAATTTAGTGCAATTAATTATATAAGGGATTCAAACTCAGACTTTCACATGACCCTCAGCTCTCCATGTCATCTCATATTGCTGAACCACCTGATCATACACATGCTGAAAAGATGAATAATCACCAATATAACCAATATACGTATTTCATGATAAACCAGCAATCATTCGTTGGTCCAGATTACTATCTCCACTAGTCTGCAGGGCGAAGATCTCTTCAGACTCACAAAGAAACGGTGATTTTTTTAAAAAAAACATTTTCTCAGAAAGTATTTGTAATTAAATAATCATATTCTTCCCAATAATTAAATGGTTGGTTAAATTGACTGTGAACTGCCTAAAAATAATGTAAGTTTCATCTAAATTTGAACCCACTTCAAGAGCGTAGCAGGCAGATACATTAATTACTATCCCACAAGATTTGTTATTGCATATTTTTTCCCTACAGATGTTATTTTAAATTTAGCTTTCACAGAAGTGAATTGTCTAACTTTAATAATACAAAGAGTATATATTTTGGTAATTGCCTTTTTGTGTTTCTTTTTATGAATTTAGTGCAATTAATTATATAAGGGATTCAAACTCAGACTTTCACATGACCCTCAGCTCTCCATGTCATCTCATATTGCTGAACCACCTGATCATACACATGCTGAAAAGATGAATAATCACCAATATAACCAATATACGTATTTCATGATAAACCAGCAATCATTCGTTGGTCCAGATTACTATCTCCACACACATATATACAATCAGTGCTCAGCTTTATATTAAGATAACCAATCATGTGCAGGTATGTGTAAGCCTGTACAGTGTATTAATTTGCAATTAATTGTAGTAATTTTTGAAGAAAACATCCCATATGTATTCAATAACCAATTTAGAAAATCAGTCAATAATCAGTAGGTATCAAATGCCAATTTATTTATGACTGCTTTTATCATGCTTAGTTTTAGTACAAATTTGTATAAACAGTTGTCCTGTATTTGTTAACATATAGTACCTGTGATTTTATCTATGTAACAAAAAATGTTGAGCAATAATATTTTATGTGTTTACGGTCTTAAGTTTCCGTTTTAATTTAAAAGATTAACTACGGTTTGATTTATCAAAGAATAGAAGTCAATTGCAAAATGCCCACCTGAGTGGGGGTTTATTGGGTATTGACCCTGGAGTGCAACATTGACACTTTATTTTATTTTCCATATTGTTTCATATTATTTGCTTTAATTAATAGAATTTGTTTATTATTGATTATAATGCAATTCTAACTATGAATTTATCCTCATGTGTTTATGATATATTCCAAGTAATGTCATTTTTTGCCTTGATATTTCAAAGTCCAATTATGTGTTTGTTTCTCCAAAAATGTTACTCCTTTTATTGTAATCGATCTGTGTATTTCATTAGCTATATTATTTTTGTGCTAAAGATTACAGTGTTTAAATGTCTATTTTTTCCAACACATGCCCTGCATCTTTTTAATTAGCTATAAGTTAATCTGCTAGATCATAATCATTGTATTTAATTTAATATTTAAGAATAAATAAAGATCTAAAATATTAATTTGTCAGTCACTATTGAATGTGTAGCTAGTTGGCTATGGATCATCTATATGAAAAAAAAATTCTAAGCTTGTTTAGATCTAAAAAAAAAAATTACAAGGTTCACCTAGCTTGATCTGAACTCCAAGCTGTGGCAAGTCAAACAGGTGTGTCAATCTTCCATATATATGTGCAATCATGATTTATGAGATCACATGTTTTTGACCTGTTTTAATAATAATAGTTACATTCAAATATCAGCCTTTCAAACTAATTGTGCATACGCTTTTGCGAGTGTTAATAATAATAAATGAATCCTTTCTCTCCAATACAAGATATAGTATTTATGCAGGAATAAAATGAATCACTTATTCCTATGACTCAAATGCTTATATATGAGCAAATCTGAAGTACTGGCAAGGAAAGCGTGAGGATGGAACAGTCACTTTAAATTACTATATACGATGTCTGAATGAATGACGTCAGTGACTATTCCATCCTCATGCTTTCCTTGCCAGTACTTCAGATTTGCTCATATATAAGCATTTGAGTCATAGGAATAAGTGATTCATTTTATTCCTGCATAAATACTATATCTTGTATTGGAGAGAAAGTATTCATTTATTATTATTAACACTTGCAAAAGCATATGCACAATTAGCTTGAAAGGCTAATATTTGAATGTAATACAATTGTAAACATATGCTATATAAAATAAATGCTTATTTACAAATAATAATAATAAATATGCAATTTTTACCTGAGCAACAAGCACAGACTAATGTCTTATTTTTGAGAACTACAAGTCTTGAAATAATTTTACCCAACAGTATGATCTTTTTAGGCCAACTTTAAAGTGGAAAAATGGATTGAAAAAACTCAAGAGAAAACCAGCATACTTATCATGTAGGAAAATATGCAGCCAATAAGTTAAACATATCTTTATCTTTATATGAAAATCTGTATGTATTCTAAGAGTATATCTGAACATCCATTACTATGCCTTCATAGATAATCAATACTTATTATGGAGCTGTTCCAAATAGTTAAGGGTTTATACACAGATTGTGAAACAACACAGTAATTGAAACAAAGTTTAAGATTTTATCCAAATGATCAGACACTTGATATACTTGTGAATTGAGCTTTCTGTTACAAACTTTTATATCTAGCCCCAATTGTAATGAACCTCATATTGCATTATCCAATCTAAAAAAATATGAAACTTATATGTGTAAATTGTGTTATTCTTTAAAAGCCAGGTTCATAATGAGTTCAAGACCTAATTCAAGCATCACCAATAATTATTGTTTTATTTGGACAATAAACTATAACCATAGGTATTTCACCTCTAGTTTTAGAACAAATATTAAAGAGTGTGTGTCAATTTTCTAGCATATGTATGAAGAGTACTTCCTCCACAATTATATATATATATATTGTACCAATCGGAATGAAAGTGAAGATCGAATCTAACCGCAAAAACAATATCTGCACTACCAGGGCGCCATCTAGGCATTTGAGCCTAGAAAAATTTATAAAGTAGGCAGATACGTACTGTTAAGATTCCATTTTATTTAAATATTCCGATCGTTAGCCCAAGTCACTAGCTCAGCGGAGACGCAGAGATAAAAATCTATAAATTTTCTATCTTAAATATAAAAGAATAAAAGCCACTGCCAGAAATTAACACGTAAAAATATTTATTTACGCACATATAAAATAACATTTAAATTTTGAGGAATAAATTTAGCGTTTATATTTTTATATTGATCTTTAATTCTAAATTTAAGTAGATTGCAAATAATGAGTTTACTATTTATTTAGAGGGTCGAGTATGAATGGACTACATAGGTCTGCATTTGAAAAGAAAATATTCTTCCCTGATTTAACCTTAGGCAACAAATTTCGCAATCAACTGGCGCCAATCCATCTGATACATTCATGTATTCAATGTAGCATGATACGACAACACAAAATACTATATTGTCAGGAATGTACATCTGAACAATAAGTAGAAATAGAGAAGACATTGACTCTCCACCAACAGGAATGTGACATCTGTTGGCAAGTAGATCAATAAACAAAAAACTCCATAGGAATGGATCACGGTCTTCTGCCGACTTACAAACCCATCCATAGGCAAACAGAGGGTGTGTGGCATATATCTATAATCCTGCCCATAGCGGACCTCATACTACATCTACTAATTACACAAATATATCCAATCCATTGAACCAATTCAACTACAAAATGAATAATCTAAGATTACCCTCCCTTAATATAACTTTACAAAACTATATAACCATTCACACCCGACTTAAATTTAACATTTAAATACGTTCGCACAGATTTGTTTAAAAATGTTGGGTATAGATCGATTACATAGATTCCACGGTCAAAAACATTTCAAAATAAACATAAACGATCAAAATACAAAATTATTGATACCGACAATTGCAGAGGAAAACTTATAAGTAACCCAATAGTATTCACCATAAGATACTTGCGTTGTCACCAGTAACTTAAAAGACATCCGAATAAATACATTTTAGATACTCACCGTAAGGTATCATTATTTATCGAATGTCTATATATTTTGATCAAATATGAAAACCAAAATATAATTAACCACAAACGAATCCATGCAAGCGTCTATAAACAACTTAAATTTCATACATTTAAATAATCTTTACAATAAGGAAAAAAAATGGAAATGATGTTTATCAATCGGGAAACATATAAAATTAAACATTATTAATTTGATTTAAAAACTTAAAAGTCAGATAGAAGTTCATAAGTTTGAACGAAAGTTCTTAGTTATTTTTTTTAAATTTAGAGTTCATGTCAATATAGCTTACAGTATAAGAGTCCAGGTTCCTGTTGGCAATTCCCACGGCGTCTCCATTGGAAGAAAATGTTCTGGAGGTAGCATTAGCTGGTTCCATTCTGGTATCACAGTCTTTTCTTTTTTTTTTTTTAAACAAACAAAAAAATGAGAGAGAACGGCAAGTGTGTCTTACCATTGTCATCAAATCAAGTTGGAAAAAAACTGACTGGAACTCAATATTTTTTCTTTTTATAGTCCTCCTATGGATTCCATGAACAAAAACATCACTGTTCTGTTTTTTCGTTATGGTCCGGGCCTTTATTTGCTTCCATTGGTCAAGCTAAAATCTCTTTCTTCTCTTATCTAACTTTTCATCTGACTTTTTAATTAAACAGCTTTTAGATAATTAATAAACAATCATTTCCATTTATAGATTACAGGAATTAATTAATACCTGTTTTTATTTTAACTTACGTTATTTTTTTATTAAAATATTTTTATATTTCAATCTTGTATTTTTTTATTAAAAAAAAATACGTTCAAATACTTTTTTTTTTTGTTGTTTATGAAAAAAAATATTTTTAAAGTTTAGCATCTGTGCGAATGTATATACGTTTAACAATATTTTAATTTTAGCGTTTAGTTTTTTACTTTTATTTGCGAACTTTTAAGTTTTTATTTTAAATAAATGTAACGACATATTTATATATCGTTACAATATATATATATAAGATATATTTTTCAGGTTCATCCATGTTAAAATATTTTAAATATTGATATACTAATGTTTCGACTTGGTAACACAAGTCATCCACTGAGTGATAAAAAGTAGAAAGACGGTTATAGAGGCGCTACAATCACTGATTTGAAAAAAACGTTAAAGTTCCATTAATAGCAAAAATGTTAAATTAAGATTTGCTTGATGATAAAACTTATAAACCATCAAAAAGAGATCACACTAGTATTTGGAAAAAACAACAAAAGCCATTATTAATAAATCGCCTATTGAAACAGAGATAAAAAATAAAATAATCCCTCGTGAAAAATCATGTTTCTGTCCAAAATTTTATGGACTTCCAAAAATTCACAAACCAGATACCCCCCTTCATCCAATAGTAAGTGCAATAGGATCTCCGACTCATATTTTAGCTAGATATTTATCGGATTTCATTAAACCTACAATTCCATCTATTAAATCATATATTAAAAACTCTTTTCATTTTATTTCTGTTTTAAAAAATTTTAAAATTAATGCTAATGACATTCTGGTCAGTTTTGATGTTGTGTCTTTGTTTACAAACATTCCAATTGATGAAGCTTTAAATGTAATTTCACATTGCAATTTGCCAAACCATATTATTGCTTTGATTAAACATTGTCTCTTGAACACATATTTTGTATATAATGGACAGCATTACAGACAAGTTTTTGGTACTCCTATGGGCTCACCTATCTCAGGAGTAATAGCTGATTTATTCATGGAAAATATAGAAACTCGTGCTTTAGAATCATCCTCTTTAAAACCCCTCATTTGGCTCAGATACATAGATGACATTTTTGTCATATGGCAACATGGAAAAAATAAATTAGATGATTTTTTCTTACATTTAAATAATATGCATCCTCATATTAGATTTACAATGGAGACAGAGTCTGATGGAAAACTCCCTTTTCTTGATGTTTTAGTCACCAGAACACCAAATAGTTTATCTTTTTCAATTTATAGAAAGAATACACACATGGACAGATATTTACATTTACATTCTCATCATCACCCAACTCAGATCATTTCTGTAGCCAAAACTCTTTTAAATAGAGCAATTAACCTTTCAGATAAGTCACATCTGAAAGAAGAAATAAATCATATTAATAGTGTTTTATTAGCAAATAGTTACAATTATAAATTTATTAAAAAAGCCTTATTTCAAGCCCAAAATGGACAAAATAGGAAACAAAAAGATGATAAATCAGCTATTAGGATTTGTGTTCCATATGTAAAAGGAACTACAGACAGTATTGGATGTATATTAAAATGCTATAATATAAATACAGGGTTTTCTACTCATCAAAAGATCAGCAATATAATAACCAAGCCTAAGGATTCAATCCCTCTTGAATCTCATGGTGTTTATCAAATCTCATGTGAAAATTGTAAGGCTTCTTACATAGGTATGAGTAATCATCACATCAGTGTTAGGAGAGATGAGCATGCTAATGCAGTTAAACAACATTCATCATCATCAGCACTCTCACTCCATACTATGGATTCAGGTCATAAAATTAATTTTTCTAGTACCAGGATCATATCCAGATGTGATAATCTATACCAGTGCAAAATTAGAGAAGCCATTGAGATACTTAAAAGGCCAGATTGTATCAATAAGTGAGATGATACAAGCAAACTTCCTCCTATTTGGAAAGATTTTTTTAAAAAACATTCTTAATTTAACATTTTTGCTATTGGTGGAACTTTAACGTTTTTTTCAAATCAGTGATTGTAGCGCCTCTACAACTGTCTTTCTACTTTTTATCACTCAGTGGATGACTTGTGTTACCAAGTCGAAATGTCAGTATATCAATATTTAAAATATTTTAACATGGATGAACCCGCAAAATATGTCTTTTATATATGCAACCTGTGAAAATCTTCGTATCAACATATATATATATATATATATATATTGATACGAAGATTTAAAATCTTCGTATCAACATATATATATATATATTCCTAATTATTACTTAACAGAATATTTTTCAAAAGTAATTGAGTAGTTTATTGCTTAGGAATTCATAAGAAGTTTAAGTACAGGAAAAAAGGTAACTGAGCTAAAATTCTGAGACTTTGACCTAAAGAGTTAGTTATTCTATCACTGAGATAATCCTACAGGCCAGAAAACTAAAATTACTAGTGGCTTTTACATCTGCCTCCAGACACAATACTTTTAATCTTGATAATTTGTTCCAAAGAAACTACTAATCTATTTTGAATCATCATAACTTTATCTTTCCTATTGTATTGCCAAATCCACGTAATATAAATAGATTTGCTCATATATAAATATTTGAGTCGTAGGAATAAGGGGGATTCTTTTTTTTCATAAATAAATTCTTTTTTTTGTTTGGGTGGAAAGATATTATTTATTAATCCATCAATAAAAAAGAATTACCAAATAGGGACGAAAGGAGGGGAAATTTGAATTAAAATATATAAAAAGAGAAAAATAAAAATAATTTATAAATATCATTTATGTTTTTTATTACTTTTTCAATGCTTTTTACATTCCACTATTGACAGTTTAAATTGTCCCAGCAATCTTCTTCAGAACTAATATAAGTAGAAGTTCTGAAAAAGATTTCTGCGGCAATTAAAACCATCAATAGTTGCTTTAAAAAATGTTAAGTAATAAAAAATGTAAATGATATTAATATTATATACTATTTGAAGTTAGATAGCTACATAATCTTTACTAAAAAAAAATAAGTTAAACTATTTATCTATCTATATTCAATGTTTTGTTGAGTTGACTATGTTTGATATATCTAAAAACAAATTATCATAAGCTAAAATACTTCCAATTTTACTTCAGACAATAAATTACTCCTGGCTAAATGGGCTAATCTAGACAAAGAGTGTCACTCACAATTAAAGGGATTAATAAAGGCTAGAGAATCTTTTCCTGGTTGAAATCTCTCCAAATTCTTTTATAATAATTATAAATATAGGGGATTTGGATTTGAACACAGATTTTCAAACACCTTTAAACTATCCACACTATCTCATATCATTGATACACATGACCACCAGTGACACTATCTCATACCACTAATACACATGGCTACCAGTGAGGGAGGGGGCATGTGTATTAGTGTATGGGATATTGTGAATAGTTGAAGGGTGCTTGAAAATCGGTTTTTCAAATTCCCTATATTTACAATATGAAAAATGTCTGTATTTCAAATTTTTACAATAACTATTTTTTAAAAAAATCATACCTTAAATAATAATAACAGTCTTGCATTGGTGGTCGAGAGGTCAGCGCGACTGCCTTTCAAGCAATTCCCGGGTTGCGGGTTCGGGTCCCGGCCGATGCTATGACACTTGAAAAAATAATAATAATAATAATAATAACAACAACTTCAGACTATTGAAGAATCCATAATTTCTGCCTGCTCAAATTTTAATAGAAAGTTCTTTGAGACTCTACTAATTTTATCGTATTATTATTAATCCATGATTTCAACTACGTTTTCACCCTCACCCATCGTGTTTGGATTAAATTTAAATGTTTCTGAAGTACAGCAAATATGTTATTGACATTGTTTAATTATTTTTCTTTATAAAATTTATATTAATCATTAAATTAATTAATTGTATATGAGACAATAATATGAATTTGAAAAATAATTTAATTTACAAACTATTGATTTTTTTTATTTTAAATTTTATTTAAAAGTCGTGTTGTTATAATAATACGGTTTAATGGTTCCGGTTTTAATGACAAATAGAAATTGATTTATCATAAACAGAAGATGAAAATTTTATTCAAATTATTTAATTAGCTTTAGCTGTTTATTTAAATTAAAAAAGTTAAGGCAATCATGGGAAGTTATGCGGTTCTATTTGTACTGCATTTCTTTATTTCCTAATGAATATGAAGTGTTCGCGGCAGTGAATTTACTCATTCTATTAAACATAACAGAGCCGCGCAATAATCAATTATTCATCTTATAGTGCATATTTATTTACATTAAAAAAAGATGTTACTGACGAGCTTAAAAATGCTTAAGATAATCATAAAGTTAGTTGCTTATAAGAGCCATGACCTTGGATTGAATACAACAGTTCCATTTAATAAACAAGTTGAATTTTTTTTAACTTTACTAAGATTAGATTCATCCAGATATGTTCAGTTCTTGAAAGTTCCACTTTTCCAATGTACTAAACTATTCAGGACCCAAATTAAAAAATTAAGACATGCATATTTTAACTCATCAATAGAGTGAGGATTACGGAGCTCAAGACTTGTAGGGATCATAGTGCCACCTATGTTACTACAGCTGTTTAAACTTCTTAAGAACTCCTGAACAATAAACCGTTTGATTAATTATTTATTTCTAAAAAAAAAAAAAAAAATTTAAAAAATGAGCACAATTTTATTAATAGGAGTTAATGAATCTAGCATTCATATAAGTGTCATTTATCCAGAATGGTCTAATGTCTGTTTGGATTTTTTTTTTATTCTTTAGTGCAATATTTATTTGTATGATGATAAAATGTATTGATCTCATTGCTGATATACTCTTCTTTTTTTTCACTATCACTCTTTTAAAGCAGTAAGCCCTTTTTTAATAAATTATTTTTTATAAAACAACTTTAAAGTGTTCATTGTGTAAAAATTCAGATTTAATCACATCAAGCACCCCTTATGGTTCATAATATTCTCAAAAATTTAATACTAGTCATCTTTTCTTCCAATGTGTAGGCTTGTGGTTAAGACCTGTAGAGGTCGCTACCTTCGCATTTTCAACCGCACATGCTTTAGGTTTATTGCCTTAGTAAGTATTACTAGTCGTCTTGTAATGCCAGGATCATCTGAGCTGCAACTTATACACAAACACTTTAAATATAGGGGACATCAAAATATAAATTTGGCAATAGTTTTTAAGATCTTAGAAATTATATTCAGACAAAGATTTCGCAACTTAATTATCTTTCATGCTCTGGAAAGTATAAAAGTGGCTTTGAAAGTCACTATTAATGATGAAGAAATCTTGAGGCATTGTAACTAGATAGGGAAGTGTAAACAGTAGTCTTTTTTATGTACAGATTATAAATTTGTAAATATAGATAATACGATCTCTTTAATAATCATTAAAAAAAAAAGAGGATTACCATTTTAAGAAAGTCATGGTTAACATTTACTAAGAGGAAGAGTATGTTTAAATCCTTTGATGAATGTGCTTGTCTTTAGTAAAGTCATAACTCTGTTTTCTTTAATTAACTTATTCCTTAATTATACTGAATGTTTACTATAGTAAATGGAGGGGGCCTTGAACCTAAATTTTTCAGTCTATATTCATTCTCCATTCCATTTCAAACAACCAATACATGTGACCATACACATGTGAAAAAGATAAATGATCCCCAGCATATATTTCATGCTGAACAAGCACTCATCAGTTGGGCCTCATGACTGCTTGCTTATTCAGCATGAAATACATTGAGAATCATTTATCTTTTTCACATGTGTATGGTCACATGTATTAGTTGTTTGAAGTGGAGTAGACTGAAAAATTTAGGTTCAAACCCCCTTATTTACTATAGTAAATATTTAGTATAATTAATGCATAGGTTAATTAAATTTTGCCTTGGAAATAGATTACATCATAGTATAAGACTAGCCTATTCCTCTCCTATTAATATAAATGAATACATGATGGGCTGATAATATGAGGGTTAGAGTGACCTAATATTTACATAGGTATGATTAAAAGATCAAATCCACCAAGGCTTTGAACATCTCATCATTGCTTATTCAATGAAATGGACAGTTGAATTGTTGGAGGATGAGAAATTTGAAGCCTGTCCATTAAAGGTTAAGGAAATGCTGCTATCTTAATGTTAGCTGAGCATTAATTGTATATATGTGTGGGAGATTATGATCTGGCCCAACCGATGATTGCTGGTTCAGCATGAAATATGTATATTGAAGATCATATATCTTTTTAATATGTGTATGGTTATGTAGTGTTCTTTGAAATGAAGTGGGGGATGAATATAAGCTAAAAATCCTAGGTTCAAACCTTTCTATTTTCTGATGTCTTTAAATTATTTAATGTTGTTTGATTATGTTAGCAATTTTGATGAATAAAAAATTAAAAAAATGCCAATGCTTGGCATTACTAATCATAGAATTACTTCGATTTTCAAGTTCTTAGCTTTAGAGCCTAAATTTTTAAACTATCTAGTAAAAATAAATCTGGGAGCCATGCATACCAACTGGTTCCTCCACCACAAGAGGTTTCTTAACAACATTGACCCTACCTGCCCAATCTGCAAGAGGCATGATGATACATTTGTCCACATAATTTGCTCATGTACCGGACTTGGAAGTATCAAACTTTTAATTTTCCAAAATACAAAAATTGATATTTACAGAATCCTCTCGCTAAAAGAATCTTTACAAAGTAAGCAGTTTCCAATTATAAGAATGTCAGTATTTCTCACCCACTCTATCTGGAATGTAAGATGCAAATTAGTTTCACAACTCCTCTGCTGGACCCAGACAGTCTATTCATATCTCCTTTAAAGAAAATCAAGCATAAAGACATGACCCTTTCCTCCACATTTCTATTTGAAGAAACCTGGAATCTATTCCAAATTCCAAACCCAATACACTTCCAGATAGCTGATGACAATGATCTATAAACCACAGGATTAATTTCATACCCAGGATTAATATCTCTACAAATCATCCACTATCAACTCAGTAGTAACATTATAGACTCCTGTTTAGTCAATGTACTTTAAGAAGTTAATGTATAAAAAAACCAATATTCTCCCTAAATAAAATTCTTTTAAAACTAAAAAATTAAAATGTATTTAATAAAAATAAATCATTTTTAATATAATGCTACTTTTATAAAAAGTAATATATTCATGATTAATTAATTCTATTTTTAAATATTTAAAAAAAAATAGCTGAAAGAGAAGTTCAGATAATATTTGAGTGTCAGAAATTGCAGGATTGAACTACAATCTACAGATCTTGAGTTTTAGATTTTGCAATTCTTTCATTCTTCCATATCATGTAAAGCCATCAACAAGTTCATCCATTCTAAATAATCCTGACTAAATTGTTTATGATCATTACCATTTTTTTTATTACAAACAATTTATTTTTTAATTTATTTTTGGTCTTTTCATTTTTCCATGTCATGGTAGCTCTTTTAATATATACCAAATCTGTAAACTCTAGATGAGTCATTTCCTAAGAAAACGTAAAATACTTTGGAGATAAGAATTTCTTATTAGTGTTAATGTTTTTTAGTTTGCTTTTTTATAATCTTATTATTGTTATTACATTTTGATAAACATTTTTTAGAATTTGATAATCCTAGATCTATGTTAAAATACATTTCTTCACAATAATGCTTGTGAGATTATGATTATGTAAGTGTGATCTCTATTGCTGTAACCATTTTTAAATTAAGTTGTTTTATGGTTGGTTTGATTGAGTTTTCTGTGGCTAAGTCATGAAGGTTAGAATTCTAATAATCTGTGAGTTTTAATATATTCTTTTTCAACCTTCTTAAATATCACTATTATGTATTTTCAGTCATCTGGTATGTATATCTGACATTTAGACATTCGATATATAGCCTTTCTAATATTCTATCATTTCCTGGAACTTTTCCATTATTCACAGATTTAATAGCATCCTCATATCTTGGTTTAAATCATGTGGCATAAAGGGTTGTTTTAACTGTAGAATCTATTTTGCTTCATTTTACTTATTTTTTTTTTCAAAATACTACATATTCTATAGGTTTATGTTTTTGTTTTTGATGTGTTTTTTAGTAATAGTGCCAATTTTTTAATATTAAGATAATACTTTTTATTTTTGATACTTTTATTTGTATATAATTTTCTTTGACATTTTATAAATTATATTTCATTATGTCATCATTAATTCATTTTTGGACTCTTTTAAAAAATTTCAAATAATCACTGTTAATATTGTTAATATTTTAAAAATTTGCAAAGTCTAACTTAAAATTATTGGAGGATTCAACTCTTACTATATCTGATATTAATAGGTCAAAGAAAACATAAGCAAAGCTTTAAATTTTTATTAAATGTCATAAAAATATCATGTATAAGAACATTTGCAGCATTATTACAGAATAATTTTATCTCATTATTTAACTGAATAATGGGCTTTCATGGGACATTAAACATTTTAAGAGATTGAAGTAGAGTTCAACTGGACATATTTCTAGAAGAGATAATAATAGATGGACAGTTAAAATCTTAAACTGGATTTGAAGAAATTGCAAAAGACCCAGAAACATTCCACATGTGAGATGGAGTCATGAAATAAGGAAGTGTGTGGGAGTTATGTGGAAAAAAGAGTCCAGAGATTGGAGAAGATGGATTGATATTAGAGAGACTTTCATTCTGCATGGAATTGATAATGGTTGATGATGATGATAAGCACATATTAGCACATTATGAAAATAAGATATTTATCACATTTAATTTCAGTCAAATTTTTAATTTTTAACTATGACAATAAAATGTTCACAAACCAGTTTCGACAGAATACCCTTCAGCAGTTATGTCAAGTTCTCAGACATAATTGGCATCACCTCAAAACAGATTTAGGTCTTATTTATATTGTGCAGATTTTCTTTGCTTTACTTGAAAGAGTAAAAGATAAAATAACCACCATTACTACACATGATGCTTTTTAAAATCATTTATATTCTGAATGTTAAATTTTAGAGCTCATAAAAGAAATGTAATGAGTCTGATTATTAATATTATAACTTAACAATTGTTTGATATATTAAATTATGTTTTATCTGACTAGAATTTATCTGTATAAGTGCTTATTAATGTCATAAAAGACAAACATTAGTAATTGCAGATTTTATATATCATTTTTAAATAAAGTAAATAGCATCTTTATACAAATAATAGTTGATCATTTTTCGAGCCTGAGAAAAGCCTTATAAACTTTACTTTTTTAATTATTGAAAGAGCTATTAGTCTTTATTCAAAATGATCACTTATATGTAATAAAAAATGTATTAAAGTCTCCAAAGCATCTTTTAAATATTTTGTTTAAGTATTATTCTTCATTAATTTAATAAAATTATTTTTAATATACATGTCTCCTTTTTGTGCCTAACACCTGCACTTGTATTGCCATCAAACCTGGGGAACTAATCCTATAATCATGGGATAATTTATATAAAAAGTAATTTATAATTTATAATCGTCTAAGATATAATTATATGTGATCTTACTGACTAAAAAGCTTCAAATTTAGTAATTATATAGAGTAAATAAAATAGATGTAATATAAGCAAAATTCAAGAATATTTTGATTTATGATTGATGAACTTATAGCTTGTTACAGTGGAAAAAAGAAGTTTTTTAAAGTTGATCCAATGACAAACTGATAGAGTTCTTCAATGCTCTGATTCACAGTAGGGTAATCTATAGTTGGTTTAGTGTATTAAATTATATAATGGTCACATTATCAATTATATAAATTATTTTTTAGATTTTTCTCCTTTAGCAATCTTTTATTTTTTAAAAATAAATGAATAGAAATATCAACTTATTTTACTGAAGCTTTTTTCCTCTGAAATCTAATTTTTTTTCTTGATATGTTCACAATCTAATGAAATATTATTACAGTTTTATTCATTGATCAATTAAATGTAAAATTAAATATATACTTTTAACAAAAAAAATATATATTGAATAATATATGCTTTTATTTAACTTATGTTTTTTGTCTGTCTGTCCATAAAATCTTGTAATTCAACATTCACCCTAAGTGAAATTATGCATATCTATGTATTTCTGATAACAATTCATTTATTTTTATTTGTAAGTAATTATATAGTAAAAAGAAATATCAAAAAATTCAAATTTTAAAAATTATGTGTGCGGTGTAAAATTCTTTATAATACTACCATTTAATGCTATTCATACAAAAAGAAAAAAAATAATAGTAAATAATTTAAAAAGAAAATGTCATTAAAACAAAATAATATTCATAATTTTACATAGCAAAGTTTCAACTTTTTAAACAAAATAATAATTAAGAATAAATCTTAGAAAAATATACATGTAAATTAGTAACATTGATCGTTTAACAAAACCAACTGATCTTTTCTCCACTTAGATAAGTAAAAATAAGACTTTGCAAATAAAAATACATATATTATTTATAAAATTCTAAATATTCTTGAGACTTCACATTTTTTTAACTGTCATATAATAACTCTATAATGATAATATAAGTATCATTAGATGTGGCATAATATGACTTAGAAAAGTCAACATCTTAATTTTGTGAATTATGGAATGATTTTTGACCTGTTAAGTTAAACTAATTTTTATATGATTTTATTGAAGTTGGAAAATTAATTTCTTTGTTTGTTGATTTTTGATCTTTTTGAAGTTATAACAAAATTTTAAAATTGAGGTTTAATATAATTAAATTCAATAGAATTGCTTAAAAATTAATATATAACTACGTTGTACCAGCCTTATCCATTTGAAATGCTTATTTCTTAGTATGTCAGTGAGTTTGATAGATATGGAAAAGAGCTGGAAAAATATTATAAACATCCAATAACTTAATGTATAACAGTTAACAATTATTCTTGAAACTTTGAGTTATATTAAATAATAATTATAAGAGGGCTGTATAAATATTTTTTCTTTCAATTTTATATTTTTTATCCATATATCATATTTAGTATGTGTGCATAATTATACATGCATAATAAATAAGTAGCTAAGTTTTCTATTTAAAATTGTTTGATAGTTTTTATTTTTACTTTAAACCAATTGTTTTTTAACAAAAGCTAAGCTACAAAACTTGCATTATTTAAAACAATTATAAAAAGTTAAAAAAGAAAACTAGTGAAAATTATTTAAAACAATGATTCCAAATTTTCTTCTTAAGCATTTTGTTTAAACAACTGTTTTAAAATAAAAACTATCAAACAATTTTAAATATAGGGGATATGAACTCAGACTTTCAAGCCATTTCAACCATCTACACTATTTCAAACTATTGATACACATGACCATGCACATGCAGAAAAGATAAATAATCATCAATATATGTATTCCATGCTGAACCTGCATTCATCAGTTGGTCCAGATTATCATCTCCCATATATATATATATATATATATATATATATATATATATATATATATATATATATATATATATATATATATATATATATATATACACAGCCAGTGCTCAGTTTATATTAAGTTAGCAAATACTTGTATTTCAATGGACAACTACTCCAACCTCCAACTCTTCAGCCATCCATACCATTGAAAAGCTGATGATAGAATTTCCAAATCTCATGCTGATGCCAATATTATTATCATGCCCATGTTGACCTCAAGTCACTCTGACCCCTCATGTATAGGAAAGTATCCATTTAAATATATAGAAGAGGGATGGGTAGAATGCAGGCTTAATATGTAAGATTTGAAATAGCATGTATTAAGCCTGCATTGTGCCCATTACTCTTCTATGTATTTAAATAGATACTGTCCTATACATGAGGGGTCAGAGTGACTTGAGGTCAAAATGGGCATGATAACAATATTGGCATCAGCATGGGATTTGGGAATTCTATCATCAGATTTTTATTGGTATGGGTGGCTGAAGAGTTGGAGGTTGGAGTAGATTGAGGCTTGTCTATTGAAGTATAATGATTTGCTTTCTTAATGTAAACTGAGCACTGATTGTATATATGTATGGGACATGATAATCTGGACCAACTGATGAGTGCTGGTTCAGCATGAAATATGTATATTGATGATTATTTATCTTTTCTGCATGTATGGTGTCATGTGTATCAGTAGTATGAGATAGTGTGGATGGTTGACATGGCTTGAAAGTCTGAGTTTAAATCTCCTGTATTTATAATTGGGATCCAGGTATAAGTGTGCCTGGTATTTCAACTCAAACAAATTTAAATAAAAATTTTAGTTACTGATTTATTATACATATATAATTATGTACACATATTAAATACAATATATACATTAAGAGTATATATATAATAATTTAATGCAAAAATATCTAAAGATTTATGTACACTAAATGTGTAATTTTGGTTTAAACTAAAATTAAATGTATTAATTGAAGTTCATTTGCAATATATACATATAAATCATTCATAGTATTATTCCTGGGACAGAATGTACTTGTTATTGTACTGAAACATCAGCTATTTAGCTATTATATTTTATTACATGGAAGCTCCCAGAAATAATTCTATGAATTCATCATTTATCCATGAGAATATTAAAATTACATATATTATTATGTACACATACTAAATATATTATACATATTAAGAATATATATTAATTTACTACAGAAACATCTAATGACTTATATACACTATATAAGTAATATTGATTTAAAGTAAAATCATATATATTGATTGAACACACAGAGGGAAAACTCTCCATACAGTAGTGCCACTCAGTGTAAGCCAGAATAATCAATTAATGCAGGAAGGTCTGTGCATAAAATCTGTATGTAGTGCCTATTCATCCAATTTCTCCAAACTAGTTTTTAGCCTGTGGCTTTCATCAGTGAGGAGCTTTAAATCTGAAAGCACTGCACCTAGACCTTAGGATCTAATATAAATCTCCAGCATCCACCTTTTACTTTTTAGCTAAGTATAAAGCTTTGAGTCCAAAATGAAGACACAATAATGTTTTCAAGCTAAGCTCATTAGCTTTTATAGTTTTATAGATCATATCTCAGTTCAGAATCCATACTTTTTGGTGTCTTTGGTTTTTTAATAACCACAGTTACTACAATCCTATTGGTCAGGATTAGTATTAATCCATCAAACATCACATGATCACTATTCTTTATGCCAGCTTGTGCAAGCATAAAAAATGGTGATCATGTGATGTATTAATTAAAGTGCATTTACAATATGTACAAATGTATTATTATGAACACATACTAAATATGATAAGAGGCATAACGTTTTAACTTATATCAGAAATATCTAGTGATACATATATATCAACTATAAATGTCCAGTCAGGTTAAAATATAATATAGTTTTACATTCTCATTTATTGTACCAATACTAAAAACTTAAAAATGCTAGAGATAAAAAATTTTTATATTAAATGTTTTTATTAACTGTGCATTAAAAAAAAATAAAGTAATTGTATCTTTAACCACAATTAGAGTTTTTAGATTTAACTTGAAATAAAAGTGAGGGGAGGGGGGGATTTGAGAAATTAATTAAGCCAATCCTTATTTTTTATAAGAAGGGATTTACTTAATTAATTCCTGGACTATCCCATGCTTTTATTTTAAGTTAAATCTAAAAACTTCAATTCTGGTTGAAAAAACAATTATTTTATTTCTTTTTAATGCAAGGTCAATAAAAGCATTAGAAAATTTTTTTTCTTTGTCTCTATTATTATTTGTTTATTAAATTTGTACATTTAAAAAGTTATTTTGACCTTAATGTTTTGCTTTGCTCTCTAGTTTTTTTAAAAGTTATAAATATAAAAAATAAAAATTAAAAAATGCTTTTATTGATGTAAATGCACTAAACGAAAAAAATTTTTTTTTGTTTTCAGTTTTACAAATGTTGTTGACATTAGATTATTAAAATAAAAATGTACAATGGTCACTTTCAGAAATAGTCTTTTCTAAGAATATTTCTAAATGAATGATAAATGCTTTTCATTTGATCTCATAATATCAAGAATTCTTTTAAGATTGAAAAAAAAAAAGATTTTTTTTTCTTTTTAGGGTATCTATGTAAATAAAAGCGCTTTTTATTCTGGAAAAAAAGAAGCGTTTTTTTTTTAAAATTATATTTCTATATTTTTTTAACAATTCTTTTTATTAAGATGTTATTTCCAGCAGTTTTGAATACCCAGTGTGTTTTTAGAGCAGTAAACTATAATTATTTTGCATTCATTTTATTATTTATATACCTAAATAATACTTTTATTTTGATTCTTCTTAAATATACATCCATATACATATGTAACCCACAAAACAACAACAGGTTTACCACCATAATGACTATACCACAAGCAATGAGTGCTCTTGTAGACAAAATATACTATAATGCAAACACAAATAATAAAATCTCAGATTCTTATTATATTTAAATTTTAGGTTCTTATTTAATCTCAGGTTCTTATTGAAATCTCAGGTTTTTATCTTCCAAATATTAGGTTCTTATTTTCTTTAATTAAATACTGGGTTCATATTTTATCCACATCCCAGGGTTTCATTCATACTTGATACAAGAAATAATTACTTTGCTTACCACTTAAGTACCATTAAGTAAAATAACTTAGGTTCTTATTCATCAGATATTTTTTCCTTCTTCTCATCATTTACAATCTTATATTTCATTTTAAAAGAAATGAGAAAAGAAAAATAGAAAGCGTTCAATTGCCTGACTACTTCAAACAACCTTTAGCTAGCAATAAAAAAAAAATACTCTCAAGACATTTTAATGTTCTTTTTTTATAATAAGCATATTCATATAGCTTGTGTAAGTCTTATTGTCATATGTGAATGTATAATCTTGTATGAAGCCAAGTAAAATAATGCAGTAGGCATAAAGGGTACTTTTATGCTACCCACTACATCACTAAATACGCTTATAATAAAAGCCAAAGCAACAATATTTTATTTTTAATAATGCATGTATAAAGAAAAATAAATAAATAATTTTAATATGCCTCATGAAATGTACTCTCATATACAATAATGTTTAATAACTTTATCAATTGGACTTTCTGGAAAAATTGGTATGATAATGACAACGAAAACATAAAACTTTTTTAATGAATAAAAATATTTATTTACAATATGGCAATGCTTTAATACAATAAAATAAATTATACCATAAGTAGTAAATCTAATAGTACAAATTACTGCTGATTTAAGCATTTATCTAACTTAAAATAAAATATATCTTTCAAGTAAATTTCTGTAAAACCACAATAATGAAATTTACATTATATTTAAGAAGTGATCGCACTTTATTTAAGAGACTAACTACCCATCAATTACATACACAGAGTAGCAAATGCATGCCTTTAAACAAGCCACTAAAAGAATGTTAACTAAATTATACTAATAGCGATGTTTAAAATCAGTGCACAAATATAATTCTTATGATATTGCAAATAGAGTTAGATACTAAACAAAAATAATGAATACCCATTTTAATTTATTAATGCATATAAAGGGTGGAATAATAAAAAGAGCTGAATACTAACAATAAACTATTATACTTGAAAGTAACTTGTAGTAGAGCGAATCAATTGTTCATGCCAAAAATGTTCTTATAATAAATAAAAATTAAGAAGTAAATCTAAAGACAAAGTGGATAGAAATAAATAAATGGAAAATGACTTGGAAGAGCCAAAGAAGCCACATTCTTTCTCTAATGAAGGGATTTAATAAATACAAAAGTAATGGAAACCATCCATGTAATTGCTGAAATTGATAGCTGTTAATGGGCAGCATATCAATTAATAAATGAATAATGCATAAATTATTAATAATATATGGAAATGTAACCTGTATTCATACTCATATGGACAAAAACACATACTTTGTCTAAAGATATATGCAAACCAATACAAAATAACTATGAGACAATATCATGCACTAAGAATTTTAAAAACTATCTAACTCACACACCAGCTTCAAAACAGTCTATTTATTAACATACTAAACATATAAAAATTGTTTACCCTGTGCACATTAGTATGCTTTAATAATACCAAAATATAAATTACAAACACTCTTAATAATTTGTAATTGAAACCCTTTTACCTAAAAATTTTACCAAATCCCATTGTAACATGTGTATTATTATAAATATATCTTACATAATACACAGCATAATAATAATAAATCAGAAATACAATGCATAAATAATTATGATAATACAATAATAATAATAGTAATAAACATGTCAATTTTATAAAACAATAAATACACTACACTTAAAACAAGCAAAACTCTGTATACAGTAGTGCCACTCAGTGCAAGCCAGAGTAATTAATGAATGCCAGAAGGCTTGTGTGTAAAATCCCTATCTAGTGCCTATTCATCCAATATCCCAGATTAGTTTCTAGCTTGTGGCTTTCATCAGTGAGGAGACTTAGATCAGAGAGCACTGCACCTAAGATCTTAGGATCTAATGCAAATATTGTGTTTTCAATTTTATTTTCATAGTTTTGTAGTTATGTAGAGATAAATGGGGGGGTGCTGGAGTGTTGCATTAGATCCTAATATCTAGGAGCAGTACTCTCAGATCCAAGGCTCCTCACTGGCAAAAGCTGCAAGCTATAAATTAGTCTGGAAATATTGAATGAGTATGCACTAGATAGGAATTTTATGCACAAGCCTTCTGGCATTTATTGATTACCCTGGCTTGTACTGAGTGGCACTACTGTATGAATAGTTTTACCCGTTTTAATAACAGTTATGAGCAAGCATAGAAAATGGTGATCATGTGATGTTTAATGCTGCACTATACTTAATGTACTCTGTTTAAATAAGTTTGACAATTATTTTATTAAATAAAAAGAAAATAATACTCTTATAAGTCCTTCAATTTTTCCATATAAAAAATAGATCATGGTTTTTATTATAACAATCAACCCTCAAACTATCCACAATCTTAGCCTGTAGTCAAGACAAACTCCTTAAACAATAAAGGTGGCACCAGTTTTATCTGTAATCTGATATATTTATATAGACCCTAAAGATTGCAACTTGATCAAGGAGTGTGACATTAATAATGCAAAGAAGTTTAAACAAACCTCATTAATCAAAAAAATATAACCTGTTCTGAAAGCAAACTAATAAATAATCAATTTTAACTTCCAGATTCTGAAAGCAGGCTAATAAATTGTCATTTATAACTTCCAAATTCCATATAAAGTTTATATTTACTAAGACAATCATGTTGAGTTTGTTGATAGCTTAAGGTTTGATTATTATTATCTAAATTTATAAATATATTCAAAGCCTTGAGCTTTATTGTCTTAGTAAATATATACTTTATATGGAATTTGGAAGTTATAAATGACTAGAATTGGAATTTATAATTGACTATTTATTAATCTGCTTTCAGAACAGATTATATTTGCTGATTAATGAGATTTGTTTAAGCTTATTTACATTATTAATCTTACATTTTTTGATCAAGTTGCAATTTTTACTATCTATATAAATACATCAGACCATAGATAAATGTGGTACCACCTTTATTGTTTAAAGAGGTTGTCTTAACTAGGGTTGATTGCTATTATCTAAATTTATACAGCTATTAAAGCATTGAGTAATTAGATTTATTGTCTTAGTAAATATATACTTTATTTGGAAATTATAAATGACTATTTATTAGTCTGTTTTCAGCATCTGAAAGTTATAATTGACTATTTATTAGTCTGCTTTCAGAACAAGTTATATTAGTCTGATTATTGGGGTTTGTTCAAACTTCTTTCCACTATTAATCTCACACTTCTTAGTCAAGTTACAATCTATATAAACAGACCATAGATAAAGGAGGTACCACTTATTGTTTAAGGAGGTTGCCTGGACTGCAAGTTGAGATTGTTGACAGCCTATGGCTTGATTGTTTTCATCTAAATTTATAAGCCTATTAAAGCCTTGAAAGGTTTTATTGTCATGGTTTTTATTATATAAAGAGGAAAAAATAAATTAACAAATATCTCAGAGCAAAAGAGTTTCTTTATACATTGTTTTCATTTTTAATTTTAAAATAAATAGGAGCAAGTAGGTACAGCAAAATGAGGAATAAACAGGTAATAAACACTTCAATAATAAAAGTTGAGATAATAGTTTGGCAGGTTTATAACACAAAGCAATATTTAAATTATTTTTTCTGCAGAATAATAAAATATATTTTCAATAAATGAATTATTGGGATTCCAAAATATATTATTCCTATTGGATAAAATACAAAAATTTAATACTTTTCCAAAGTATTAAAACAATCAGTGCAAATAACTTCTTCCTTTATTTTAATTAATGAAGAATTTTAAATTGATTGTATTTTATTTTTTTGTTTGGATTCAGGATAGTTTTAAAATAATTCATTATTACAATTATTTTACCAATTAAAAATACAACAATTCCTTGTAATAATAATAAGTGTATTTCAGTTATTAAATTGTCCATGTATAAATTACTTTTTTCAAAGTAAGGCATTTAGTAGCATATAAAAGCAATAATATTAATATTTGTAATTAGCTTATACAACTTTAAACATTTTAAAGAACAAAATGTTAATAGTCAAGCATTGTTAGCCGAGAGGTCATCACAGCTGCCTTGCAAGCAAGTAGTTGGTTGCAGATGATTGTGGGTTTGCCTCCCGGCCGATGCTATGACATATGAAAAAAAATACTAAAACTTGTTTTTCTAATGAAAGATAATTTATTTTCTGGGCTTTTTTTTAAATGTGTATGCACTTGATAGAAAAATACTGCAAAGTTGGTCATATTGCAGCAATCAGATTAATATTGGAGCAGGGTTTTTCGATTTAACACATTAACCTTTTGATTAATCAGGTCACATAAAAATAGATTTGACCTTGAGACATATGTCTAGACAGTAATTAAAATATAAATTAACCTTGTTTTAATTATTAAATAAAACCATTTATCTAATTTAAAGCAAATATCTTTTATTCAATATTAAATAATACCATTTATAAAATTTATTACACTTTTAAAGATAATTAACACTTAAAATAATCCATTTAAACTTTCTCTCTTCACACTCAGGCTCATATATTTGTACATACAACACATTAGAAATGATTAAAGAAATTATATGATCTACTACAGGCTAGCAAAACTAAATTTACTTATTGAAATTAACTCAAACTATTATCCATTTTAAATTAGCTTTAACCAAGCTTATCCTACCAAATTCTAACTTTAAACAATTATTAAGTCATTTAACTGATATTTTAGTAAATATTATCCAAATATATTTTGACACAGATATTTTATTAATATAACTTAAAGTGCATATTAAACATTTTATACAGTTTAAAAATAGTCAAATTTATTTAGCAAAAGAGTTATCTTCATTTGAGTTAAAAAATATTTGTTTAAAGTACTATTAAATGCTTAATTCTGTCTGGACCAAATATAAGGATGCAATACGTATGTGTGTGTTAGTGTTTGATTTTCTAATCTATTTAATATAAATATATTGCACATATATAAATAATATATATCTATTTGGACCAAATATAAGGATACAATACATATGTGTGTGTTAGTGTTTGATTTTCTAATCTATTTAATATAAATATATTGCACATATATAAATAATATATAATTTATTATATTTGTATTCTTTAACACCTAAAATATATTTATATGTTTAGTCAACATTTTTAATAACTTATTTAATTTGTGCTTATTTATTTATTTAAAACATGAATCATCAATTTTATTGATAAACAAACTATATATGTACATCTTTTAAACAATGCTTTTAATTTTTTAATTTTACAATTTCCAATATAACTATATAAACAATGTATGCTATAAATCATTACACTAATAAACAAAACAAATAATATTTAATCAATTTTAATGTATGCATGTGAAAACATGAATATTGTTTAAATTTATATATATATATAGTCAGACTTACTGTATTTTTATGTTTGTTTTTTTTTATTTCTGTAAGGTAACATAAATTTATATAATTTTTTTTTTTAAAAAAAGTCTAAACAATATTATTGTTATAGATAGTTAAAGTAAGCATATATTAATATTACGAGTATATTATAAAAAAACTATGCATATATTAAAATTTGTTTTAAATATTATTTGTTTTACTTATTAATTTAATAAGATTTGATAACATTGTTTACGTAGTTATATGGAAAATTTTTAAATTAAAAAATTATTTTAAAAAAATACATTAATTGTTCATTTAAAATTTTTAGTTTAACATTTTAAATCACTAAGTAAAAATTAAATGAATTATTAAATTTTTTTTTGCTAAATGTATAAAAAAAAACATGAATATAAACAACATTTATATCAAATGGATTAGAAAATAAAAACAAATATATAAAAAAATTGTTAATAGACTTGTATATGAAAGATTATATAAAAATAATAAATATAAAATTATTATGAATGCACAAGCTAATAAATAATAAAACTAATATCATCTTATTGTATTTTACAATATTGAAAGATAACATTAGACAATTGAAAATGTTAAAAATAATATCTTAATAAAAAAAACCATTAATAAAAAAATATATTGATTTATTGTTTTTTTTTTTTTACAAAAACTCTGAAAGTGAATTAAATATGTTAGAAACATTTCATTTTTTTATATCCAAACATCCATACTCTATATTTTAATAAAAATTATATGAATTCTAATATCATTCTGTCTTATATTGCTTGATGTAAGATGAAACAAATATTATATGAATATAACAACCACTAAACATCACATGATCATTATTTCTTATACTAGCACATAATTGTTAATAAACAAGGCAAAACCCTCCATACAGTAGTGCCACCTATGCCTTCTGTCATCCATTGATTACTCTGGTTGGCACAGGGTGGCACTACTGTATGGAGGGTTTTGCCTTGTTTATGAATATGACAAGTAGAGCATAAATTGTTATTAACATAAAATCAAATAAAATAACAGAATCTTGTAAAACAATAAAAAAAAATAGTGTATTTAATAGATTAGAATCAACAAAATAATTTTCATCATAATTTGTAAGAAAACTTTAGTCCAAATCTTAAAAATTATTGATTGAAACTACATACAAATGTGTAAAAAATTATGCATCACCCACAAAGTCATGCCCTTCAATTATAAACAAAAGCTTATAATCTGTCTGGAGACAAACACATTCTATATTAAGGAAGATATTTTCAGAAAATATTTTGAAATAAAAAAATAATTAAATGTAAAAATATAAAATGATTACATAACAAAAAATGTTATTAAACCTATTTAAATTGACTCTCACCCATATAACTAATTCAATTTTTTTTTTTTTTGGGGGGGGGATATATAAATAATTATTAGAAGCAATTTTCTTCATTTTCTTACAGAGCCATTTATGTAATATCCAATATACAGGCTATATACATACCTGTACAAACAATGTAATATGTAGGGCATTTTGAGCTCAGACTTTCACACAACCCTCAACTCTCCACACACTATCTCATACCACTTATACACTTGACCACATATATGTCTAAAAGATAAATAATCACCAATATGTGTATTTCATGCTAAACCAGCACTCATCAGTTGGTCCAGATTATCATCTCTACATATATGTAAAATAACTGTTCAGATTTATATTAAGATAGCCAATCTAGCAGTGTGGGCTTTGAGTGTTCCATCATCAGATTTTTAATAGGATGGATAGCTGAACAGTTGAAGGGTGGAGTGGATTGAAGTCTGTTCATTAAAGTATGAAGATTGGCTATCTTAATATAAATCTGAGGACTTATTGTACATATATGTAGAGATGATAATCTGGACCAACTGATGAGTGCTAGTTTAGCACAAAATATTTACATTGATGATTATTTATATTTTAATCATATATATGATCAAATATATCAGTGGTATGAGATAACATGGAGAGTTGAAGGTCATGTGAAAGTCTGAGCTCAAAATGCCCTATATATTAACATTCTTTGTACAGGTATGTATATAGCCAGTATGTTGGATATTAAATAGTAGCTTTTATGTCTGCCCAACCCTCATATATGTACTTAAATGGATTATGTCCTGTACATAAGAGGTCAGAGTGACTTGTGGTCAACCTGGGTGTGATGTGAATGTCAACAGCAGTGTGGGCTTTGAGCAATCCATCAGAAATTTTTAATAGGATGGATGGCTAAAGAGTTGGAAGGTGGAGTGAATTGAAGCCTGTCCATTAAATTATGAAGATTGGCTATCTTAATATAAATATGAGCACTTAATGTATATGTGTGTAGAGATGATCATCTGGACCAACTGACAAGTGCTGGTTTAGCACAAAATACATGTATTTGTGATTATTTATCTTTTAGACATATATGTGATCAAGTGTATCAGTAGTATGAGATAATGTGAAGAGTTGAGAGTCATGTGAAAGTCAGAGCCATCTAATGTAATTTTGGGTAATCAATAAAGAATTGAATATTTGAAAATCTATAAGATGGCATGAAAAAGTGTTAATAATGGTTAAAAAATATATAACTGAATTGGCAAGGAATGCTGTAGAAAAAGTAAAAGTTTCAAAAGTATAAAACATTATTTTGGGATTGAAAAAAAAAATTATTTCAACAATAAGAGAAAAAGTTAAAACTATTATTTAGAAAAAAAGAGGGCATTGTGAAATGTGTGGAGTTCTACAAAAAGGAACAAAAAAATGAAATAACCACAAAATTACTACATCTTTAAAATTTCCAAACATTTTAAATGAAGACATGAGATGTGCAATTAAATCTATGAAGAAAGAAAAAGTTTCAGAAAATGATAGAATTATTACTAATATCTTAAAAGGAGTTGATGAAGAAATAAAAAAGTTATTTGGTAAAACTATATTATCAAATGACTAAATGACATAAATATACTAGATGTTTGTAAGAATGCAGTAAAAAAAGATAAAAAATTTAGAAAATACAGTTCTATCAATCTTCCATGAATTCTATACAAATTTTTTGTAAGATAATTAGAAATTGTTTATGGAAAACTTTGGATCCAAACCACACAAAAGAATGAGCCAAGTTTACAGTGTTTTTAGCATGGTGTATGGTATTAAAGTAGTGTAAGAAGTTATAGAAAGTACCAATGAAATTGAGTTGTCATTATACTTTAGATTTGTAGATTATGAAAAATCATTAGATTTTTCTAAGAAATTCAATGGTGATTAAATCTTTGAACTATCAAGATAGAGATCTAAGATACTATCCTATTCTAAAGATTATTTATTAAAATGTATTAGCAATGATTAGATTAGATAGTAAAGATAAGAAAATTAACATTAAGAAAGATATACCATGATGTGACTCAATATTTCCCCAAAAAATTTAGCAGCTTTATGAGAAGTATTTTATGAATAAAAATGGGAAGATAAGGAATTAAACAAAAATAGAGATTATTTAAGTTATCTCTATTTTGCAGATGATATGGTTGCTTTTGCAAATTGTCATATCTGGTCCCTGCCTTCAGAAGTTGATTATTCCAGATTCCTTGCCTGATTGGCTAGCACCCAGATTCTATACAATGGGAATAAAACCTTCACTGAGGTCTGTGCAGTGAATCCGCATGTTTCCAGTAAGGTAGGGGATCTGCCTTTAAATAGTCAGCCTTTTGGATACAAGGCAGAGAGCAATTACTTCTGTTAACCTGAATGACAGAATATGCTCTCCATTAAACCTTCTGCCATCAGCAAAGGTATTTATCTAGTCATTATTGAGACATCCACACAGTGAGGCAAGTCCACCTATGGACTGGAAACTGCTACATCTAAACTAGAGCCAACTCGAAGCAAGCTAACTACATAGCTGGAAGAGTCTTACCAGAACTCACGACGCAGCCTAATCATTAGCTGGAAACGAGTTCCATACTCTGCACGACTATCTCAGCATTGAAGGCTACCAACTGTATTTGTTCATTTGTTTAACTAATGTGTGTGTATATATATATTTGTACTAATAAAGTATACATATTAATTGCTGAATAGTTGTTCTTTTTGTATCTGTTGGTTTGGAAATGAACCTGCAAGCCTAACCAAACACAACACAAATAAAGGTCAGAGATTCAGGAAATGTTGCAAGAGTTATCAGATGGAAATAAAAATGGAGGACTAAAAATAAATAAAAATAATAAATATTGATTATCATAAATTAGAAAGTTAACATCTTTAAATATTTCAGTTATATTATTAATACAAATGAAAATATGTGAATAAAATTAATCATGAAAATTAATTTTAAAGTGATTTTGCTAGAAATAATTATTTTTTAAAAAAATATGCCAAAGTGTTTTAAAAAAATTTTCAATAGATATGTTTTATTAGTTTTTATTTATTGATCTGAGGCTTGGATTCTTAACAGAATAGCAATTCAGGGAAGTGTGTTGATAATAACAAAAAGAGATCAAAAGTGAAATACTTAGACAATGAAATAAATATCACTGAAAAGATTAAAAAACTAAAATGGATCCATGTGAACACATTTCTAGAAGAAATGATAATAGATGAGTATTTGCAGTCTTACACTAGTTTCCAAGAGATTATTAAAGTTGTGTTAAAAAGGAAGGTAAAGAAGATTTTGAAATGTATGTTACCTCTATGAATCTTTAAGTACACATTATTTTTGTGCAAGGTATGAACATTCTTTCATAAGTAAATAGAAATTGAAAGGGTTTAAATATAATGAGGTTGCTGAATAATAAATAATATATATTGCAAATTCAAAAGATATATATCATCTATATGCACATTAAAATAAGTTACAATTAAATAGATCTTTTAATTGCTAAAAAGAAAATTATTTAATATTAGAGTAAATGTCATAAATGCACTTATAAGATCTTTCCATTGACACATTGTAAATCGAAAGATTTCACAAGTATTGATGTGAAATAAGAAATGTGGACTTAATCAGTGAAGTATTGAATAGCTTCATGCTCTCAGATCTAACTGCTTCAACTTCACCTATTTATATAGAAAATAGGTTGAAGTAAAGAAGGTTCCCCTCTTTTCTTCCACAATGTAAGCTTGTGGTTAAGACCTGTAGAGGTCCCTACTATCGCATTTTTACATGCATATTCTTGAGGTTATAGCCTTAGTAAATATTACATAACTATAGAGAAATTTGTTATTTATATAAATAATATATGGCTTAGTCCTTCTGAGAACTTATGGCATTCTCATATTCATAGCAAGATGAATTATAATCATAATGAAGAGATGAGTGGAATTGTATATATTTAAGAAGATTAAAATTTATTTAAATTCAATGTTAAATATTTATTTTTTGGAGAGAGGAAAGAATGAGTCTCTGCAGTTGATAATATTCATATTATCGGTTATATAGAAAGCCTCCTGTATTTTTCTCTTTGAATCATTTCATTCGATGTATTGGATGGATGTGTAGGAGGAGACAAATTGGGACAAATTGATGTCCTGTTGCCTTTTGATGCTTAAGAAATAAATTTTAATCTCTTTCAAATATATACAGTTACAATCATCTCTCCATTATCATTTTAATTCATCTTGCTATGAATATAAGAATTCCATAAGCTCTCAAATAACCAGCTTCACTACAGTTATGTATAAGTGTGCTTATTACAATTATTACATTCCATATAGAAGAAGTATAAACAGTTAATGTCATTAATATTAGAGGCCAAAAATGTATGTGGAAATGTACACTTGATCATGTAGAATTTAAAATATTAAGTACTTTCTTTTGGGAATGGATTCTATTATTTAGGGATGAGTTAAAAATGCTCCGAGTTATTAATTTTGATGTTATATCTATATGTGGAATATTTGAATTGCTCATGACCTATTTTACTTAAATGCAGTAGTGTTAAAAAAATAGAGAAAAGGTGAATAATAAGAATTCAATTTGGTAATAGTAATAATTTTTGTTTTATCACTAATATTGGATGTGATTTGGATTAAACATGGTTTATCACTAATATTGGATGTGATTTGGATTAATCATGGTTGAAGAGCAGTAGAATGATTTAAAAAGTTAAATACAGAATCATGCTTGCAGTTATGTCATGGTATTATGTTGATTATAATGTAATCTTTTATTATTTGTGGTCATTGAATAAATTTACTGTTTGCCATGTCCAGTTTTACAAATTGGGAGTAGAATTGATCAGTATTTATTTCTATTTGTTTTTCATTAACACTTAATGCAGCTTGTACCATGGGTCATACTTAGAAGATTTAGTTAATGTAGTTAAATAGTGCATAAATGGTGAAATGAGTTATATTCTGCGTTATATAATTAATGTATTCCTGCTATATGTATTGCATAAAGATGATATGGGTTGTTATTTTACATAGCCTGTATTTTGACTAAGGATAGAGAATCTTCTTAAGTATTTGGTTATAGTTATTGAATGTTGTTTGATAAGGTGAGAACATCTGCTTCTTAAAACAATAGCAAACTTTCAGTATAGTAGTGGCACTTAGTACAAGCCATAGTAATCAATGGATGCTAGAAGGTCTGTGCATAAAATCCTATCTCTTGCCAACTCAGCCAGTGTCCACAGACTAGTTCCTAGCTTGTGGCCATCTTGAATCTGAATGACTGCACTTAAACCTTTGGATCTAATGTAATTCTGGTGAAAATTCATAAGCTAGAACTAGTCTAGGTATTTCTTAGTCATTTTATTAATTAATTCTATCTATAAGGTATGTCAGTTATGATGTCTCATTTCCAAAACATTATACTCTAAATCCAAGAACAAACACATGCATCATACAAAATAATATAAATTTAGAATAATATGTGAAAGTGTTCACAGCATTGATAGAGTAATATTAGAGTCGTCAAGAGAATTAGTGTATAAATAAATCGATTTAATATTTAAATCTGAAATGTCAATTATTTAAAGAAAAAATTATTTAGATAATTAAAACATATACAATCACCATTAAAAACGTGTGTTAAGACCAAATTATGCTTTATTGAAACTAATAACAAACAAAAAGTAACTTTTTTTGGAAAATAAATATGTTAGTTTAGTTGAAGTTTACGATATAGATTCATTGGTGAACAATGGTTTGCACATAGTTTTGTGTATAAAAAAATTCATGAGATATTTATTAAACTAATATTTTCATATACACATTTTCTTTGGCGGTGGTTTTGTTTAATATATAGATTACAGAGAATTATGATCTCCTAACCTTTGCTGGATAAGTTGAAGAGTGAAATTGAGAAAATTGTGATAAATACAAAGTCTTTAAAGATATTTTAATTTTTTTCTCATTGTTGAAGTTGAAGAAGAATGTAATACATTTCATAAACATGAGATTTAAGTGCACTTTTATAACAGGATTGGAGTATCAACCCAGCGTCCAACCAAATTAGAGACAATTGCTGAAAGGTATTAGATAAACATTATACCTATAGAATCTCCAAACCATCTCTTCTCTCTAGCATTTCGGTACGTATTGCAGCAGTATTTGATTATTACAATATATATATGTGTGTATGTGCGTGTGTGATTACAATGGGAATTATAGACCATTTGGAAATTATCAAACTTTGTAGGTAAATGATTTATATATGATGAAATAAAAAAGTTGAATTTTTTGTACTATATTTCAAAAACTATTTTCCTTGAGGTCAAATCATCCAAGTAAATAGTGCTCTTTTAAACAAATGAATTAATGATTTCTAGGCTGCTCTGTTCTAATCAATGGTAATAAAAGTAAAATGTTTTTTTTTAAAAAAAAAAGATTATTTTCATAAATTTAAAAATAAAATGTTTCCCCTCTTTTTATGCTTTATTTATTTTTGATAAAAAAAGTAAATAAAACGTATTGTATATGGTTTAACTATTTTTATCAGTTTCCGTATCGAAAGTTTATACATGCTTTAATAATTTTATATATAGTATTTGTATATATAGCATTGCATATTTTTTTCTTATTTTATTCATAATGTTATAGCAATATTATTATTTTACAGATTCCATATATTGTGTTTAATTTTTTTTTCATTTATATGTCAAAGCGTTGACTGGGAAGCGAACCCGGGGCGGCTGCTTGGAAGGCAACTACGCTAACCACTAGGCCACCAACGCTTGACTATTGTTTTTAAGTTGTACCCCTTGAATACACAGTTGACCAAATATGTGTACACCCATTCTTATATGTGCTCGTTTATTTATAGTCTGTTGAACTTACGGCATTGCTTGGTATTTATTTTCAGTTCAGTAAATATTTCATATATGTTTCTAATTTAAATAATTATTTCAGAATAGATGTGCGCCGTGTTGATATTTGATAGCACATGTCAAAAGTTTGATGATGGTGAACATTTTTAAAATAGAATTTAAATATTTCTTTGAATTTAAGGGTTTTCATGACGTTGTGTTATCAAATTTTCCTTCTATGTCCATAAATGATATTCAAATCTGGGTTAAGTAAATAAAATAGAAACATTTTTTCACATTCCAAAGAGTCTAAACATTTTTCTTTCAGTTAGTTGTAGATTATGCATCTAATATTTTTCCATAACTGTATCTCTACATATTCTTAGATGAAAAAACAGTAAAGTCCTCACTAATTAGTAGTTTATACATCATGTGAGCAATAGTTTCTCCTTCATTTTTTACTACATGGACTACTGGAAAACCTTTACCTATTTTAAATAATATATTATTTAATGCTTTTTTTTTTGGATTATACTTTTTAAATAATAAATTTAAGTTTATACAAAATATAAGTAGACATTAAACCCAAATTTCATTTTCATCATTGTCTTGCACATTGTCTAATTCAGAGAAGTGTCTGTTAGACATTTTCATGACTTAATTCAGGTACATGTAAATTTTTCACATGGAAACAAGTAAATTTGAGCCAAAAAATGTAGACTCAACTTATCTTTCTATTACATACAAACTATTTGGGCAAGATAGATAGTTTTAATCTATTTCCTTATTACAGACAAATAATTAATCTTAAGGTAAGAAAATTCAGCCCTAATCCTTATTAACTAGCATTTTGATCCCATAAATCTTTTTAATATGCCTTTTTTTATTGTGTGATATTAGTTTGTAATACTGGAATAGATTCTGGTAAAGTACTTGTTTAATCACCAATTTTATGGACAATAGAAATATTTGTGTAATATGAGCAATGCTATACTTATTTGTAACTTAAAAGGTTAAAAAAATACATAAACCAATTTTAAATGGTCTAATCAGTCTAAAACAATATATTTAAAAAAGTTTAAAATATTTAATATTAATATATGCTTTCTTATTGTCCTGTGCTCCTGTGTTAACTGTCACAGATAGATCTAGTTTTAATGATGATAAACATTTTATAAGATAAATGTTTTGATCATGTTATAAAATATGTAAACAGACTATAGAATTTTATACAACACATTAAAAGCTTTTTTAAAAAAAATATTGAACTAATAATAAATAATATATATATATAATATTTTATTAAAGAAACACTTATTTAATTTGATTATTTATGCACTAAAAACCAAAAAAAAATATTTTTTCATCAATCATAACTTAATAAGGTATTTATTTATATAGCGCTATGTTAATAAATTGTAATTGTAAATTAGCAATCAGGCTTATGCACATGTGCTTTACAGATTTTAAACTATATGTAAATTAATACTCTCATTTTCAAACACAAGATAGAATCTTTATAAAAAGATAGAATGAATCCAGCTATCTTTTCAACCCAAATGTTTTTAAATATGGACCAATCTTAAGCATTTGGAGATGAGAGCATGAAGATATTAAGCAGTCACTTTAAATTACTTTATTATGCTTGAATGATTGAAGCTTGTGAAATTATTTAAAATTTACTAAATGTCATTCTTAATTGAAGTTAGCATTTATTTATTTATTCATTCATGTTTGTATAGTTTAAAATCTGTAAAGCGCATGTGCATTAGCCTGATTGCTAATTTACAATTACAATTTATTAACATAGCACTATATAAATAAATATCTTATTATATATATGTTTAACTTCAACTAAAAATGATGTATAGTAAATTTTAAATAATTTCACAAGCGTCATTCATTCCAGCATAATAAAGTAATTTAAAGTAACTGCTTAATATCTTCACACTGTCATCTCCAAACACTTAAGATTGGCCCATACTTAAATATTTGGGATGAAAAGATAGATGGATTCATTCTATCTTTTCATAAAGACTTTAATTTGTGTTTGAGAATCAGAGTATTCATTTACGTATGGTTTAAAATCTATAAAACGCATGTGCATTAGCCTGATCACTAATTTACAATTACAATCATAATTTAGTTGTTATATGTAACTTGAAATTAAAGCTTGAGGCAATTGTAAATTAATTAATTCAATCACTATTTTTAATAATTTGATTAATTAATTTATGGATACCCCATGAAAAATATAATAACCATTAGTGATTGAATTACTTATTTTATGCAAACCCTACTTTTTTATTCCAAGTTACATGTAACAACCAAGGTTGTGCTTAAAGAAAAAAATGTTTTAAATTTTAGTACCCTGTTGATTAAATTTAATGAAAGTATTTTTTATAAAATATTTTACATATATATATTATTTTTTAGCATTCAGATATTTTGCAATGGGCATTTGTATTCAAATTAAAAACTGTCAACCAAAACAATATCATTGTATTTGCAGTATTTGAAATAAAAAATAATATATTAAAGCTCATTTACAAGAATTTTGTATTTATAAAAACATTTTTTAAAAAAAGCAATTTTTAATTCAACAGTCAAGAAAAATTAAGATTTTATCCTTAATTTTTTTCTTTGTATTTTAATTAAGTGTAAATACTTTTTAATGACTTAGTCATGAAATTCAGTGAAAGTTAAAATTATACCACCATCAACTGTACATCACTGAAAACTTATTGAATAAATATCAACATGGTTTGAAAATTGACCTGCCAATACTGTTACACTGAATCATATTGCATTCTCATTGATACCTAATACATGTACAAAATTTGGAAAAAACCCTATTTGATAT